>CM018694.1:13825150-14161138 GCA_009363875.1 Mikania micrantha | reverse complement strand
GACAATAGTCATACTCTAGTTTCATTCGGCGAATGACTTCATACGTTAGAGTCATTCGGCCGAATGAACAATACTCATACTCAATTACTTAATAAACCAAATCACCCAATCATATATCAATTAACTAAATATAAACATTAAGAACAATATAGAAAGACAACTTTCATTAATATAACTTGATTTTTACATGATGAATGATACAAAATCGAACTAGGGACATTTAGTGCACCAACAAAATCTATCAACTATCACCCATATACTATCCTTACAATTGGTGGTTCGTGGAAGTTTAGTAATGAAATCCATGGAGATATTTCTCCCCACTTCCACATGGGTATTTTAGTTGTAATTACAATCCCGAAGGTCGCTGGTTGTTCTGCTTGACTTTAGCACAGTTAAGGCACTTGGACACATACTCAGCAATATCCTTCTTCATTCAGGCCACCAGTACAACGCCCTAAGGTCTTTTGATACATCTTGTCAGCACCCGGATGGATTGAGTAATGAGACTTATGAGCTTCATCCATAATCACCATCCTAAGATCAACCCCTGTTCGGTATCCACAACCGATTCAGATAATACATCAAACCATCATCCTTAGTTTCCAATAAAATCTCAGCCCGCAAGACATCTCATTTTTCAAGTATCTGAAGCCAATGAGTGTTGTTGGGCCGTGAGAACATCGTTATGGAGATTAGTGTGCACTCTGACACTATGGATCTGAACTTGACTTTGCGATCCTTAGCGCATCTGGCTACGACATTCGCTTTACCGGATGGTAAAGAATTTCACAGTCATAAATCATTCAACAGTTTCAAAACCCCTATCGGTGTCTAATATTAAGCTCTTTAAGATGAGAATGTGTTGCAGAATTTTATGGTCTGTAAGATACGCACTTGGTGGCCATTAAAAGATAATGTCCCATATCTTCAAAGCAAACACGACTGCACCAAGTTCCACGTCGCGTGTAGTGTAGTTCTTCTCGTGAATTTTCAGCTGCTTGATGCAACTTTGTTGGACCGATTGGAGCTCGGAAACAATCCGAATCCAATGAAAAACTACTCGACAACCTCTGGGATAGTGCGGAATCCTATTCCAGGGTTTTCCAATCGAAACCAACAGGAACCGTGGTGATCCGAGGCTGTAGAAACAACTTGGAAGCAACGATCGAACACCACGGGTTGAGAATCGAACTTGGATGATCAAGAACCGCTCAGATCTTCTAGGGTTTTGACTCTGGAGTGCTAGGGAAGAAGGAGGGCTCAGGAAAGTTAGGTTTGAAATGATTTGAACATCTATATATAGGCTGTAGTCATTCGGCCGAATGAGTGGCCGAAGCAGCTCATTCGGCGAATGACTAAGCTCGAATGAGCAGTCATTCGAATGAGTCATTCGGCGAATGACTCATTCTGAACTCAGACATTCGCTATAACCTTCATTCGCCGAATGACTTCATTCTAGAGTCATTCGGCCGAATGAGTAAACTTCATACTCAAACAGTTTATAATCAAATCAAACAACTAGATAAACATTAATAGACAATAATCAATAGAAATAAACATTATGAAATAGATATAAAGACAACTTCCATTAATACTTTGAACATTTACATGATAAGAGTTACAAAACTGAACTAGGGACAATAAACATGCATCAACAAACTCCCCCTTGGACCTAGTTCAACTCTTGGAAGTGTCTTTCTTGAAATACTTTTCTGAAATAGCTTTCCAGTCTGCTCCAGCGTGGATCTTGAAAATGCTGCAGAGACGGATCACTCTCATAAATTGCAAAGCTTGCACCATGTCTGGAACGTCGAAGAAAATCTGGTTTCTGAACAAAGCTTGAACATCCTTGTGAGACAAGTTAGTCAGCCACATAGGATCAAAAATCCTAACAGTCTCCCACTGTTTGTCTTTGCACAAAACTATCACAGCCTCACCTGTGCGCCCATCATAATACCACCATCGGAAGCCATCCATAAAGTCTTGTCGCATCTTCCGCAGGGGAATCTTCTTCAAGACTTTAGGGGGAAGCCACTTCAGGATCACTTTGTGTTTGCGGGTATCTCCATCTATCTCTGGCAAGTAGTACCTCTCTGGTTGCTGCGGCTGAAAGTTCACCCATCTCTTCCGGTATTCATACTTGATTTGTCGAGAGAACCAAGCAGACATCCCGGAGTCTTCACAGTATAGCATGTTCAGACGTGCTAGTTGATTGACTTCAAATCCAGGCAACGTCTTGAAATCATGCGGGTGTTTGAAGTAGTCTATCCCCTTTTCCCTCTTCACTGCATAGCACCCAAGATCATGGAAGTATGCCCAGCTAAGTATCTGGCCTCCAGCTTTATAGCCTTTGGTCCTGTAAACTTTCTTGTGCGTGGCTGGCATCTTCTCTGTGCTTTGTTTCTTCAATACCTCCCAGTATGCAGCCCATTCCTCTTTTCTTTTCTTTAGATCATCAGCTTCAGCCTTGCTTGCCTCTACTTGTTCTTCAAGATATCTGACCAAGAGATCCTCTGTTTCCTGATCAAATGGCTCAGTGAATGTAGGCAGCTCGTCTTCAGCCGATGTATACTTTGGGTATTCTTCATCGGTGATGTCTTCCAGAATGACCTCATCTACATCATCAAAAAGTTCTGGTTCGGGCTCTTCGGTACTGGGTACAGAGGTGTCATCAGTGACCACCTCGTCAGGATTCAACCTGAACAGCTCGGCTATCTGCTCCTTAGATAAGCAATGTATGATCTCACCCTCCTCCTTGTCGTAGCTCACTGAGTGTTGTATGATGCCTTGAGCGTCTAAGATCATGGTAAGTGTCGCGTCAAGTTGACGTCTCAAAGGCACAGCTTGGACTTCCTCAGTAGCTTCTGGCTCTGCAGTCTTTGATGGAGACGAAGGAGGAGGAGCCTGAGCTTTCTTGTCATTGGCCTTCTTAGACCTGATCTCGGAAGTGGGAGGAGCTTTATCATCATTGTTGTCATCATCATCATCATCAGTGCCAGATGATTCTCCAGACCCACTCCCTGATCCATCTTTACCCTCATCATCATCTTCATCATCTTCATCTGATTCTTCATCTTTCTCAGAATCCTCGTAATCCACTTGTTCCTCATCAGACTCTTCTTCATCTTCCTCGACAATCTGCTTGTCTGAATCATCGGAACGATCCTCAACCCCCTCAAGTCTAGGAGTGCCCTCCTTTGGACCCTCGACAAGTCCAGCGAGGCGAGCATTCTCAGCCTCGAGCTGAAGAATCCTATCATTGAAACCAGAGGCTGTCAAAGCCAGCTGGTTGTGCTCATCGATGTACTTTAAGAGCTGCTCCTCCTGTTGAGCTGACCTGGCTCTCAAATCAGCCCTCTGGTCTGATGCTTGAAGAAGCAGAGTATCCTGCTCTTCAACCCTCCTTGTGAGTTGAGCTATAATCAGCTCTTGCTCTTTACCCTTCCTTTCTTGCTCCATGCTCCTCTCCATCAGTCTGAGGACCATACTGTTTAGTGTGCTAAGCTGATCCACAACTGACACAGTAGGTATGTACACATCAGCTCGGACTGTAGAAGGGCCAGAAGAAGCAGCAACATAAACTGGCTCACGAATAAAAGGAGTGGACAGAGGGGCAGTAGTAGACTGAGTAGGAATAGCCCTTGTCCGTGTCAGTGAAGAAACTGACACAGCTGCTACTGATGTGACAGTAGTTGTAGCAGCTGATGTCAGTTCTGACCTCCTTTGGAAAGAGAATCGAGATCTCTTTCCCCTTCCAGCTCTGGAAGAGGTGGGCTGACCAGCAGAAACAATCACTGCTGTGGAAGCAGGAGCAGATGACCTTGGAGGGGGAGAAAAGTCAAACTCCGGAATAAATAACGTATCAGTAATATCCTCCAAATCATCATCTGTCCTCTTTCTCTTCCTCATCTCCATTCTTCCACCCTCATCCACTTTCTCAAACTCATCATCATGAGTCCTTTCAGAATCAGAACTATCTTCATCACCTTCACTAGAGTCATCAGACTCATCACCATCACCCGAGGAATGTGGAACTGAAACATCGAGAGGAGCAGTCACTGAGGATGTAGTAGTAGTCAAGAAGTCCAAATCCATCAGTGAGTCGATGTCCACATCCTCCTCCTGTGCTGTCGACACATCAACATCACCACCTGCACCAGAAACAGCAACATCAACCATGCTCACTGAAGCAGCAGTGGTTATGTGTACTGAAGTCTCTCCCCAGCCCCTGAACTCACTATAGCAGCAGTGCTCAAATCCACTGTGCTCACATCAACACCAGCACCACTCGGGCCTGCACCACCCTCACCATCATCACCATCACTATCATCATCTCCAGCTGGAACCACAATGTCCTCCACATCTGAATCGGAGTCATCATGTCTCCATCTTCTTCCAGCAGGAGCCCTGTAATCGGGTCGAGAGAGGTGACCAAATAGTGACCTGGTAGTGGGCTTCCTCTCCTTCCCTCTGTATGACAAAACTCTGTTAAGAGTTATGTCATTCATATGCTCCAATCGAATGATGTCAGCATTAATCTTCGGAAGATCTGGAATCTGGGCATCAATGATCTGCTGTAGAAATCTAGGGTACATGAGGAACTTCTTGTCACCCTTAAGCCCCACATTCTCCTTCATGTGTATAAAGACCATCTCGGAGAAGTTGAAGGGTTTGTTGAGCACCAAAGCAGCAAATGCGCACTGAATGGTCTCGCGCGTATCATCAAAACCCCCTCTCCTTGAGCCAAGGCAGTGAACTAGTACATGAGCCAAGTACTTGAACTGCGGAGACATGAACGCCTTGTTCAGAATCCCAGCTCCAATATCTCCCTCGTACTTGCATCGTAGAAAGCATCCACGAACCAAGAATCTGTCAAGTAAAGCAGGGTGATCCTGAGAGTCTTGAAAACCACAGATTCTCCGTATATGCTCAGCAGAGACCACCACATCCTGACCCCTGACTTTCCCCCGTATAACTGTAGGCTCGGCCTCACAATCGATATCAGCCGATGACCAGAAATCCTGCTGATGTGATAAGTAAGGCACATGAACTGTCGATATGGCTGTGAAGATCCTAGAACGCCTCAGAAATGTGATAATTTCTGAGTAGTGCTTCGCGTTCGAGGTAGTCAAATCAAGATGAGCACAGATGTTGTGCTTAGGAACTGATTTGTATCCTGCCATACTGCACAATACAAGAAATACACATGTCAGTACAAGATATTCAATCAAACACTGAAGTTTAACAAAAATCAGATTCACTGTTATCTGATATGCCGAATGAACACCATTCGCCGAATGAGTCAACTGTCGAATGAGGTTCATTCGTCGAATGACTCTCATTCGTCGAATGAGACATGAGTATGACTAGTCATTCGCCGAATGAGCCATGAGTATGACTTGTCATTCGTCGAATGAGCCATTCGTCGAATGAGGTCATTCGCCGAATGAGTCATTCGCCGAATGACGACATTCGGCATATAATCTGAGTTCAAAATCCCCTTATTCAAAATCTCAAATCAATCCAAAAAATCTGTTGAACAACCCTCAGAATCAACCGATTAGCACTTTTAATACTTGACATTTTGAGTTTTAGGTTCATCTTTACAGTTTATTCGATAGGCGAATTTAAAAACCCTAAAACCCTAAATGACAATCGGTTGTGACATGATTTCATGGATGGAATTGGCTGAAACTTGATCTCCATATACCTGAGAAGAAGTATAAATGGATTATCAGAAGCAGGATCAATAAACGTCACAAGAAATCGAAGAGAAGGACACAGTGTGTGTTTCGCCGAAAGAGGGTTAACTGATATCGCGAAAGAGAAATTTGGTCGAATGACTCTCATTCGGCCGAAACACAGTTATATACCATTGAGTCATTCGCCGAATGAGCTAGGCGAAAGGTCACATAACCTCTGTTTCATTCGCCGAATGAAAGTGGCGATAGAGTCATTCGGCGAAGTTCATTCGCCGAATGAGAATGTCGAATGAGACATTCGACACTCTTCATTCGTCGAATGAAGTTCATTCTGTGTAACTGATTCGGTCGAATGACTCATTCTCATTCGTCCGAATGAGTCCATTCTGCCTCTCATTCGTACGAATGAGAGATGAACTTCTCCAAAACTCCAAAATTTCACAAATTTGACATTTTGAGCACCAAACTTTTAACCAATTATGAAGATATGTCTAGTTGGTTCAGGATTCAGATATGACAGACATCCGAATCTACAAATGATCATCTAAAACAAAATTGAAAATAGAAAATCTTTTTGTATTTTTCTGAAACAACCATACAACTGTACAAACACAAATTAAAAGCAAATAAACACATATTTTTGTGAGAAGCCCATTAATAAGATAACACATATCTCTGATCACATCATATAGCCTTCAATGAATGCTTCACTTCAAACACAATTTCATTTTGATACGATTACTGATATATTTGTCCAAGTTTAAACTGAACAATACACAACTCTTAAACAAACTAAATGATCACTCATATTTTCTGATTGAGTTCCCCAATTCATTTCATCAATCAAGATCAAAATAAGTTCAAAACTCATTTCAGCATATCTTAATACCAGTCATCATGAATTCAATAAGATTCAATCATTTATTATCTTTTTGTGTTTTTCTTGTTCTATCCAAATGGATGGCTTCAGCTAGGTTCGTCCCAGCAATATGGCACATGTATGGAATCGAACTTTATTTGTTTAAGTTTTTCTCAAGCTTAATACCAGCTTGCATTAGGTTTTCTTCAAGCTTAATACCAGCTTGTTTTTAATTTTTCTTTACCAAGCTTAATACCAGCTTGTCTTTGATTTTCCTCAAGCTTAATACCAGCTTGCCTTTATTTTTCTTTGAATGAAACCTCATTTGATTCCATGATGACAGGTGTATGCTTGATTTGAGTCAAGAACCATTTCTCACTCAAAAGCCTTAATGAGATGGATCCCACAAATCAAACTTTCTAAGTTCTCATAAGTTGTTTATTTATTTTGTATAGTCAGCCTATCAGTACATCCCATCACATTCTTTGTGATTTTAGTTCATGCATTCATTTCTGCTATTATGACATGATAAAATCAATGTACTACTTTATTAAGCAAGACTGTCTCATTTTTAATTTTCTATTGTTTTTGGTTTTTCAAATTTTCTATTGTTTTTGGTTTTTCAAATTTTTCTATTGTTTTTGGTTTTTCAAATTTTCTATATCTCCCCCTAAAAACCTAAAAATAGAAAATCTTTTTGTGTTTTTGATAATAAAAGTTAACTATACAAGAGAAAATGAAAATACTAGAAATAAAGAAAACTATCTAAGTAAAATGATGATCATTTGTTAGACTCAGATGAGGATTGAACTTCATCCTTTTGGAAAACACCATTAGCCGATAACAGATATAAAAATCTGGGTTTATCAAAAGCTTTAGTAAAAAGATCGGCTTTTTGGTGATCGGTGTGAATCTTAACCACATCGATTAATTTCTTTTCAAAACAATCACGTATGAAGTGATATTTTATGTCGATGTGTTTGGTTTTGGAGTGCTGAACTGGATTTTTAGTGACAGCAATGGCGGCAGTGTTATCAACATAAATAGGAGTGTTAGAAAAATGTAACCCATAGTCCCTGAGTTGCTGTTGAATCCAGATGATTTGTGAACAGCAACTAGCAGCAGCAATATATTCAGCTTCACAGGTTGAAGTAGACACCGACGTCTGCTTCTTGCACTGCCAGGTGACCAATCGGTTTCCAAAGAACTGACATCCCGCAGATGTTGACTTGAAATCTCTTTTGCATCCACCATAATCTGAATCACTATATGCAGTAAGCTCAAAGTTATCATCATTAGGGTACCATAAGCCAAGTTCCGGTGTACCCTTCAGATAACGCATAATCCTTTTGACAGCAATCAGGTGAGATACTCTTGGTTTGGATTGATAACGTGCACACAAGCAAGTGGCAAACATGATATCTGGCCGAGAGGCAGTGAGATACATGAGAGATCCGATCATTCCCCGGTACAGAGTGGCATCAATTAACTCCCCCTTTTCATCTGGAGTAATCCCGTGATTAATCGCCAGTGGGGTACCAGCAGGCTTCGCATCAGACATACTGAACCGGCTCAGAATGTCACCAACGTATTTGGTTTGATGAATAAAAATCCCTGCCTCAGACTGATCCACCTGTAAACCCAAGAAAAACTTCATTTCTCCCATCGAACTCATTTCAAATTTTTCTTTCATAACCGTCTCAAATTCCTTGCACAGATTATCATTTGTGGATCCAAAAATTATATCATCCACATACACTTGTACCAAGAGTAAATCACTGTCCTTCTCACGGATGAATAAAGTGCAGTCAATGACACCTCTTCTGAACCCGTTGTTCAGAAGGTGAGTGGAAAGTGTCTCGTACCACGCTCTCGGAGCTTGATGTAATCCATACAAAGCTTTGTCTAGCTTGTAGACTTTATCACGATGCAATGGATCTTCAAATCCGGGAGGTTGATTGACATACACTGTTTCACTGATAACTCCGTGAAGGAACGCGCTCTTTACATCCATTTGATAAACCTTGAACCTTTTGAAGGATGCATAAGCCAGAAAGATACGAATGGCTTCTAGTCGAGCGACCGGAGCAAACACCTCATTATAATCCAATCCCTCTATCTGTCTGAATCCTTGAACCACCAGACGAGCCTTGTTTCTCACAATTATCCCGTGATCATCCTTTTTGCAACGAAGAACCCATCTAGTGCCAATGACTTTTGCACCTTTGGGTTTATCAACTAGTTGCCAGACCCCTAATTTCTTGAACTGCAAAAGTTCCTCTTGCATGGCGTCTACCCATGATTCTTCTTTGAGGGCTTCAGTGACGGTACGTGGTTCCACTTGAGATATAAAGCAGGAATGAACACAAAAGCTTACATCTGCAAAATCAAGAATGTCTGCAAGACCACCTGAAGAAATATGACTTCGAGTCTTTACTCCATCTAAAGGACTCCCAATAATGTTGTCTTGAGGATGAATTCGATTAATTCTTCCAACAGGATGAGCAGGAACCTCAACCTCAGGATCTAAGTTATTCAAATTCAAGTCCTCAAGACCAGGTACAAGATTTTCAACAACTGGTTCAGGAGCAGCTGGGGGATTGTCATCTGTGTCTGAGCTGTCATCATTTATCTGTGTAGAGGGACCAGATGTAGATGTAGGTTGAAAAGTAGCATCGGGGGCATTCTGTACATCATACAGCATCTGAACAGCTACATCTTCATCTGAGTACATGGGGGGCATATTGAATGAGTCAAAAAGACTGGAATAGTCAAACATCCAATCTGGCCCTTTTCCAGGTGGGGGCATTGTATACTTTTGAACATCCACATGGTACCACTCCTCCACATTATGAGTTGCAATGTTGTAAACTCGTTTATTTGGAGTGCTGTACCCAAGAAAGTACCCTTCTTCCACCTTTTCATTAAACTTGCCCTGCTCATGTTTCTTAAGCATAGTGCATGGAGCACCAAATGGTTCTAGATACTTAAGATTTGGCTTTCGATTATGGAGCAGTTCAAAGCAAGTCTTCCCATGTCTCTTCACAATTAGGACCCGGTTCAATGTGTAACAAGCATTGGCAACAGCTTCATTCCAGAATTGAACCGGTAGAGAAGAATCAGCAAGCATAGTTCTAGCAGCCTCAATCAATGTCCTATTCTTTCGTTCAGCAACACCATTCATCTGTGGAACGTATGGAGCACTAAACTGTTGCACGATGCCTTTTGCATTACAAAAATTCTCCATGTTGTGATTTTTGAACTCCGTTCCATTATCAGTTCGAAATTGACGAATCTTGAGCTTATAAAGAGATTCAAGTTTGGTAACCAGAACTTGAATGCAATCAAACGTTTCTGATTTCTCTTTCAAAAAGAAGACCCAAGAGTATCTGGAATATTCATCAGTAATAACAAGGCAGTATTGATCTCCAGCTATACTCTTCCGATTCACTGGACCAAACAAATCCATGTGAAGAAGCTCAAGAGGAACATTGATTGAATGATATTTTTTCAGCTTATGAGACTGCTTAGACTGCTTTCCCTTCTTGCACGAAACACAGATATCAGACAGCTTAAAATTTTTCAAGCTAACTCCCTCAACCAAACTGTTGTGTACCAGATGATTCATCTTGCGCAAACTCAAATGGCCCATCCTCTTATGCCAAAGGATTGAATCTTTTTCAGTTGCCTTTGTCATAAAACATGAAGCTGTGGAGGATGTAGTTGAAGCTGTAGCCATATTGAGAACATACAAGTCTTGTTTTCTTGGAGCAGACATTAAAATCCAATCTTCAGGTATCTGCACACCTTGCTTGAGAATATAACACTTTGAGTCATCAAACAGAACCTTGTACTCTTTGTCACAAATCTGAGAGACTGACAGGAGATTGTTTTCCAACTGTTTGACATATCTGACATTATCGAACGAAACCTATCCCTTTGTCAAGATTCCCTCTCCTGTAATAAAACCACCCTTGTCTCCAGCAAAGGCTACATAGCCACCTCGAACTGCGTTCACATTGGTGAGCAAAGAAATATCACCAGTCATGTGTCTGGAAGCCCCACTATCAACGATCCAATTGCTGTTTACTCCAGCTTTTGGGGCAACCTGCACAATAAAGAGACTATCAGTTTACATTGGGAACCCAAGCCTTTACGGTCTTGGGTTGACCCATTGAGTCTCGGATCCAAACATCGATCCATTTTCCCTTAGGAATAGGTTTATCTGAAATTTGTGGAACAGACACCTCAGATGATTTAACTTTCCAAATTGCATTTTTATCAAAAGAGGTTTTCAGATAAATGGATGATGATTTTGATTGGTTAATTTTAACCCCATTTGGAACAACCAAAGTTTCCAACTTTCCCTTTCCCTTGTCTGAACTCTTAAATTGAGTTTGAGGTGTTGATTTTGGCTGAAAAGACTTAGGCACAGATTTTACCGGTTTTGGTAAAGCAGATTTTAAGTTTTTGAAAGGGACAACCTTAGGTCTGATCAATTGAGGGCAAAACCTCACAATATGTCCTGATTCACCACACTCAAAACAGACTTTATCACCTTTTTTATGAAAATGTTTTAAATCAGAAAATGATTTTTTAGTTGATTTAAAAACATTTGATTTCTGACAATCTTGCTCAAAACCCAAACCCTTTCTTCCTTTGTTACCAAACTGAGCTGATTTGGTAGCACAATTAGCTTCAGACCCCTGTGAAGCTTTAACAAAGCATAATTCTTTGTAAATCTTTGATTTGGAGATTGGGTCACCTTTCATGACACTAGAAGGTTGATTCCGAGGAGTGCTCTGCTTTGATGAATACTCTGATTCATCCTCGGAATCAGAAACCCAATCTTCCACAATTCCATCCACCCTTGAATCCTCAGTCTGAGATGAACTCTGATTTTCACTCAGACTAATTGGATCAACTACTAACGGAGTAGTAACTTGAAAATCCTTCACATCTTTGTCATTTGGAGTATTGACAAAGGCATTTAGGATTGGTGGAGGACACTTTTGATAGTTAACCTGTTCCTTCCCTTGATCAGTACCCCTACTGATCATATGCTCAATGATATAAGAAGAGCTCTCATAGCTCTTGAGCTTCTGACCTAAAGTCTCATAATCACATTCAACTAATGCTAATTTCTTCTTGATCTCATTTATGGTATTGAGATAAGAAGTTATAGCATCTTGCTTGTTCAGAACAGCGATCTCGGCCTCATGCAGTTGTCGATTTAAAAGATCAATTTTATTTTGAAAATCCTTTTCATTAGATTTTAAAACTTTGTTTGCTTCAATGCACAGGTCGAGATCGGTCATCAGATCACTGTTATGCTTCTGATAAGCAAGAACCTTACTCCTAAGATCAACACAATTGAAACAATCAGATTGAGAAGATGAACAATCAGTGTATACCTGCTCAGAAGAATCAGTAGAAGCAGAAGAGTTTGCCATCAAGGCAAATTGAGTTGAAGAGTCATCAGCTTCTCCATCAGATTCTTGAGTGTCAGAATCCGTCAAACTTTCTGATTCTGAACTTGATGTATTGTCACCAATCACCAACAAATCTTCCTGACTGCTTTCTTCATCAATATCTTCAGAATTCTGAATCTCTGCCACACATGCTTTTTCTTGATCTTCCTTGTCAGCATTAAATCTGAAGTCCCAGTTTACCCCTTCATCTTGTTGAACCATCAAAGCTTTACTACCAGAAGATGAAGATCCAGCTGGTGAAGGAGAATCAATAGGAACTAATCGCCTTTCAGAATTAGCAGGGGCAGACTTCTGATGCTGAAATGGGTTCTTGTTTCCAGCTTTCTTAGGCTGCTTGCACTGTCTGGCAAAGTGACCCTTCTCACCACAGTTGTAGCAAGTAACAGATGCCATATCAAATCCAAACTTGGACTCCTTGTTTAGATTGATGTCTTTCCCGGTCCTCTTCACAAACTCCTTAGCTCTTCTAACTGCACTAGCCAATGCCCACATGATGTCAATTCTTTCCATATCATCAGGATCAATCTGAGAGTAGTCATCATTGGTCAAATATGGATTGCCGATCTGACCAGCAACCAATCCATCATATGAACTAACCAATGTTGACAGAAGACCCATGTGCTCTTTAGCAATCTCAACTGTGACTTTATCAAAGTTCTCTGTCTTCAGACTTGCAGTAGGCTGATGATGCTCTTGTTGTGAGCTCGATGAAGAAGATGGGCTAAAGTGCATCTGAGCTGCAGATGGGGCTTCAGAAGCTTTAGACACAAAGGCAGTTTTCAGAGGAGCATGAGTTGTAGACTTATCAACTGTGGGGGTGGAGTAGTATAGAGAAGGATCTTGAACTTGCACAACTCTTTTGGCCTTCCACTTGTTCTCTATCTCCTGTTCCTTCAACTTCTGAATAAAATCATTGATGTCCATATGAGCCATCATCTGATTTTGCTTAAGGACCATCAAAAAGGACTCCCACTTTGGAGGTAGTGCATCTGCCAAGCACTGAATCTTCTCTTGAGTTGTAGTTTTAACCTCGTGGTTGAACAACTCACTCAACAGGTGATAGAACCTTGCAATCAACTCATCAAGGGACTCATTACCCACATACATAAAGCTGTTGAACTCCTTCCTCAAAGCTTTAGACTTAATGCTCTTCAATGCATCATTCCCTTCATATCTTTGTTGCAAAGCATCCCAGAGGTATTTTGAAGATGTAAACTGTCTGAATTGATGAAAGATATCCGTAGCAATGGACTGTGACAAGATAGCATAAGCTTTCTTCTCATAGTCATACAGTTTCCTTTGAGGCTCGGTCATCCGTGTAACCAGCATAGGAGTTCCATCCTCATTTAAAGGCCTCAAATATCCTCCCTCTATCATCATCCACAGATTTGTATCCACTCCATTGATGTGAATCTCAAATCTATACTTCCAGTGAGGATAGTCATCCAAAGTCAACAACTTAGGAGCTTTGTTTGAGTTCCCGGTTTCATTCTCTGTCAACAAGAGAGTCTGAATGCGATGGTTTTGGTTAGCCATGAGTGCTAGATCCTCCATTTGATCAGAAGGAATAAGATTCAATACTTAGAAAAATTTCAGAGGTGACTGGCGAATGACTGCTATTCTGGCGAATGTCGGGGACCGAATGAGTAGAAACTGGCGAATGACAAGCTGAGTATGACAACTAGCGAATGTGTAAGTCGAATGACCTATTCGGCGAATGGCAAATCGAATGAGTCTTTCGCCGAATGAGAATGGAGAATGAGGCTTATTCGGCGAATGAAGAATGACGAAGGAGCTATTCGCCGAATGAGAACTATTCGGCGAATGAGGGGCTATTCGGCAAATCTTATTCGGCCGCCAGAGTCATTCGGCGATCTGGGGTTTTTGACAACGAAAATCGTTATATCTTGCGATTTTGACCAGATCTAACCACCAAATTTTGCACAGAACTTCAAGACATGATAATAAACCAATTGGGAAGGATTTAGATCAAACAAACCACAAAAACACTTGATATTTCAATGAAATAGTGACTTGGGAAGCAAGAAAAATAGGGTTTTTGGAAGTTACGAAAATCAGGGTTTTGGGAATCTCAGATCTGTTGATTTTGAGTGGAAATCGAGTAGAATCAAGAGCCAAAGCTCTGATACCACTTTGTTGGACCGATTTGGATCTCGGAAACAATCCGAATCCAATGAAAAACTACTCGACAACCTCTGGGATAGTGCGGAATCCTATTCCAGGGTTTTCCAATCGAAACCAACAGGAACCGTGGTGATCCGAGGCTGTAGAAACAACTTGGAAGCAACAATCGAACACCACGGGTTGAGAATCGAACTTGGATGATCAAGAACCGCTCAGATCTTCTAGGGTTTTGACTCTGGAGTGTTAGGGAAGAAGGAGGGCTCAGGAAAGTTAGGTTTGAAATGATTTGAACATCTATATATAGGCTGTAGTCATTCGGCCGAATGAGTGGCCGAAGCAGCTCATTCGGCGAATGACTAAGCTCGAATGAGCAGTCATTCGAATGAGTCATTCGGCGAATGACTCATTCTGAACTCAGACATTCGCTATAACCTTCATTCGCCGAATGACTTCATTCTAGAGTCATTCGGCCGAATGAGTAAACTTCATACTCAAACAGTTTATAATCAAATCAAACAACTAGATAAACATTAATAGACAATAATCAATAGAAATAAACATTATGAAATAGATATAAAGACAACTTCCATTAATACTTTGAACATTTACATGATAAGAGTTACAAAATTGAACTAGGGACAATAAACATGCATCAACAATAGGCCACAACCATTCCCCGTTCCATGAGAACACAACTGAGACCTAGGTTGGATGCATCACAATAGACTACGAAATCATCATTTCCGTCAGGCAGTGTCAAGACAGTAGCATCACAAAGTTTCTGCTTCAAAGTCTGGAATGCCTCTTCTTGCTTTGGTCCCCACTCATAAGGTTTATTCTTCTGAGTCAAAGAAGTGAGAGGGACAGCAATCCTGGAGAAATTCAAGATGAACCGCCGATAGTAACCGGCAAGTCCAAGAAACGATCGAATCTGCGTCGGTGTCTTTGGTGTACTCCAATTCTTCACCGCATCAATCTTCGCAGGATCCACGTGAACACCATTTTCATTGACTACGTGCCCCAAGAATTGAATTTCCTTAAGCCAAAATTCACATTTAGAGAACTTGGCATACAGTCGCTTTCTCTCAGGATCTCCAAAACCAACTTAAGGTGTTTCTCGTGTTCTTCCTTGCTCTTTGAGTATATCAAGATATCATCAATGAATACAATCACAAATTTATCCAAGTATGGCGTGCAAACACGGTTCATGAGGTCCATGAAAACCGCTGGTCCATTGGTAAGGCCGAAAGGCATTACCAGGAATTCATAATGGCCATATCTTGTTCTAAACGCTGTCTAGGGAATATCATCATAATGTACGCGAAGATGATTATATCCAGACCTAAGATCGATCTTCGAAAACCATGCCGAGCCCTGAAGCTGGTCGAAGAGATCATCGATGCGCGGAAGTGGATATCGATTCTTGATTGTGAGATTGTTTAATTCGCGATAGTCGATACACATTCGGAATTACCCGTCCTTCTTCTTGACAAACAGGACCGGTGCACCCATGGCGAATGGCTCGGGCGAATAAATCCTTTATCAGTCAGTTCTTGCAGTTGGCTCGCCAATTCTTGCAACTCCGAAGGCGCAAGTCTGTAAGGAGCTTTGGCGACAGGGTTCGCACCAGGTACTAAGTCAATTCGAAACTCTACTTGACGTTCTGGTGGAAGACCCGGCAAATCATCTGGAAATACTTCAGGAAAGTCTCTGTTTACTGGAACGTCTTCAATGCTCTTTCCTTTCTCTTTTTTCTCCACTATGTGCGCTAAGAATGCTACACATTTCTTCCTAAGATACTTCTGTGCTTTAGTGCATGACATCAGCTTAAGACCTTTACTAGAAGTTTCTCCAAACACTCTTAAAGTTTCACCCGAAGGTAAAGGAATACGAATGTATTTCTCGTGACAAACTATCTTCGCTTTGTGGGTGGCAAACCAATCCATGCCTATGATAACATCAAAGCTACCAAGATGCATAGGTATGAGATCAACTGGGAAAACGTGATCACTTAAGTTCACAGTACATCCAATAATAATAGTGTCAATATCAATAGTGTTTCCGTCAGCCACCTCCACGTTAAACGGTTTATTTAAATATGTGCGTGTTCTACCAAGCAAGCATTCAAAATTATATGAAACGAAACTCCTATCAGCACCAGAATCAAATAAGACAGATGCATAAGTGTTGTTGATCAGAAATGTACCGTTGACCACATCCTGGTTGGCTTGAGTAGCTGGAGCATTCATTTGAAACGCCCTGCCTCTTGCCACCCTCTGATTGTTTCCAGTCAACTTTGGGCATTGATTCCTGAAGTGAGCCACTTCACCACACTCATAACAGGCTCTTACCTATGCAGGAGGTACCTGGCGAATGGGTACAGCCGGTATTGGTTGTGCATGTGGAGCAGGCAGTGCAAGCGGTGCATGTTGCATCCTTTGTGCTTGCGGTGCACTCCTACAAACATTTGCATAATGACCATACTTGCCGCAGTTGTTGCAGACGCGACATGGCAAGTGAGCTGCATGATGATATCGGCAGGTATTACATTGGGGAGTGACCCCAACATAATTCCTGGCAGTGGTGTTGTTTGATGATTGCTGCGTAGACTTAGCAGCAGGAGCAGTAACCATAAAATTCCTTGTCTTCCTCTTTTTGTTGTTGCTTCTTGATGAACTGCCTTGTTCAGTCTTGACTTCAGTGGTGATCTCCTTGGCAGATGATTTGGTGTCAGTCTTCTTGAATCCCTTCCGAGTGAGTGTTCCAGCTTTCACATGATTGTCAGTGAGTGTAGCAGATAAACGGATCGTAGCCTCAAGTGTTTTGGGGTTGCTTTCATAGACGGTATATTGAATCTGAATAGGCAGTCTGCCTATGTACTTCTCGATAGCTCTATCAAGGGGTGTGACAAGGTGAGGTACCAGTAGGATATACTCATGAAAGCGAGTATTATAGATGACATTCTCCCCACTGTCTTCTTTGAGTTCCCAAAACTCAGTCTCAAGCTTCCTCATCTCGCTAAGAGGACAGAATTCAGTGGTCATCAGATTCTTGACCTCTGTCCATGTTAGTGCTAAAGTAGCTTCAACTCCCCTAGTTCGTTTTTCCCCATTCCACCACGTTAGGGCTCTCTTTTGAAAAACACTAGTGGCAGAACGAACTTTCAAATTCTCTGGGCAATCACTGTTGATGAAAGTGTTCTCCATGCTCTCAAACCACTGCAGCAGACCAGTGGCTGACTCAGCACCCGTAAACTTCAGTGGATTACAGGAGTTGAAGTGTTTGAATGTGCAAGTTGGTCGGTTTGCACCACCTCTGTTCTGAATGAGATACTGATTGGCTTGAGTTAATTGGTTCACCAATCCAGAGATAACATTTGTTAACTCTTGTATGCCTGAGTTGCCATTTCCGTTAGCATCCTCTGAGTTTGTATCATCTTCGTTGTGACAGCGAGGCGGCATGTTTCTGAAGAGATTAGAAACATGTTACTACCGTTTACAACGTAAGTCATACAAACTATGGTCAAATGAGTTCATTTTAAACAGTTAGGATTACATATAGGAACTATATTTCTCTCTTATCTGTCATTAAACTCATAACACTTATCAATTTCCTAATATTATACTAAGTGTCCTAGTTGGTCATAACTAATATTAGCTAATCTATTCCTAAGTTCCATACATTCCCCACCCTATACCAACACTGACAACCTCCCGATGCAATGCGAAAAGCTTATATATAGGGCATATGCAGAGGTAGATCGCAATCTCCCCTACACCGTCCCACCACCGTTTCATTGCACCACGATTATGCCCTTGTTAGAATTTAGGGTGTATCATATATATTACCGTAGTCTCAATTCACAAACCTTATCCTGGGTATGATAGTTTTGAGTGAAGTGGTCTTTAGTTCACTTGGACCATTAGGTTCGCCTAATGTCTAAGTTCACCTGACATGTAGGTTTGCCTATTTCTAAGTTCAACTAATGTCTAAGTTCACCTGACATTAAAGTTCCTCTAATGTCTAAGTTTACTAAAAATCCACACTAAATCCCAATATTCATAATAATCAATGAAAGTTCATATCATCACTGAGTGCTCTTATTGTCACTAAGTGTTCATATCCTCCCTTATAATTTATTCTTATCAAGTGTCCATACCATCACTAAGTGTTAGTATCATCACTATGCGTTTATATTATCACTAAGTGTCTATATCATCACCCAAGTCCATATTCCATCACTAATCGCTCATATCGTTCGTTAATCCTATGCACCCTACATGTCCAATAAATGTTTTCACAAGTGATTTTATAAGTGTTCATTAAGTGTGGTCATCCATGAGTCAATCCATCCCAACTTTAACCAACATACCATCAACAATCCATCAATCATAACCTTACAACAATTCATAGTAATATCCTAATAATATCCTATGTTCCTGACACTGACAGACCCCCAATATACTACAAATGGTATATGTATAGGGCATATGCAAGGGTAGGTCGCAACCTCCCCTACACCGTCCCACCACCTTTGTAGTATACCATGAGTGTGTCCTTGTCTGGAGATCAAGAGATCTAACAGATAATTTCTAAAGCAAATAAATTCCTAACCAGTTAATTTCCTAAGCAGATAATTTTCCCAAACGGGTAGTTCCCTTATTCCTCAATACTGACATCCACCCGATGTACTGTAAATGGTATATGTATAAGGCATATGATAAGGGTAGGTCGCAACCGCCCAAACCACCGTCCCACCACCTTTACAATACACCACGAGTATGTCTTTATCGAGTCATTAGGGCACAAGTAAGCAAGTAATTAGTAAGCAGCATATATAAATCAGATGTATAACAGGAGTTCAGATAACATGTAATAAACATATAAGCATGAAATCCTGAATATATTAACTAGTGTATGAATTTCTTCATACTAGGGTATCCTACGGTTATAGACTAGGTCAACCATTTCTAGTAACCTAATTCCTTATAACCCAGGCTCTGATACCAATCTATAACACCCCGACCAATGGCGGAAATGTCGGGATGCCACGAGGGATGTGTAGATTGTTCAAAAGCTCGTGGGCATCTAAATTAAATCATCACATAATATTCAATCAACCAAAATTAATTACACAAAAATCATGTCTATCATGAATCAAATACATCAATTGCACAAAAGAATTAGCTAAACTAACTAAACTCTAATCTCCAGAATTTCAGTTAATTTTAGCTAAGTCCAAGATCCTATGTGATGATGTCCAAAATATGAGAGACCATCCTTCTCAACCTACTTAGCTTCATCACGTGAAACATGTAAGAAAATCAAGTATCAACTACGAAGTAGTTGGTGAGTAATCATAAGAAGGGTTTTATAAAAAGTTTAGATAAAATGAGTATAAAAGCTTATGGTTGATCTGAGAGAATCCACAAGAATACCTGCGTGAAAATCCAACACATATCCCAACACAACAATCAACACATAAACAAACACATAGTCACATATCTCACATAATCATAGTCAATCATAGATAATCATAGACAATTCTAGATAATCAACCACATAACCATTCAACCAATCTCAAACATTAATATTCTCAAATAGTATATGTGACAATACATGGAATTTATGTAATTAACATAAGTTAAGGACATGATACATGGAGTGGTGGCTAACCACGTGACAATACCTGAAACTAATGCAGTTAACCGAAGTCAAAGGCAATGTTTCATGGAGTTGTAAGAGGTAATACAAGTAATCCTTGTTAATGACCGAAGTCAATAACAATATCACACGGAATATATATTAATAAGTGATAATCCATATATAATGATAATCCATAATATGAATATCATATTGATAAACAGGTATAATCCATGTGTTATCAAAATAATATTTTCAAAATTGGTATACATGTTTCACCTCCGAGTTTTAAAACAAAATAGTTTAAAAAGGAGGTTATGAGAACTCACCTGAATTCTTTTGAATCAGTGTGTTCGTAAAATGCGCGCTCACGTATACAAATCCACAACAACTCAATCAACCTGTAATTATAAATGTATTCGTGTTCATAAGCATATGTGTTTTATTAACGTCAATTATCCATAAGTGTTAACCCCTTTCTTTTTAAACCATCGGTGTTTTATTAACTGAGTTTATTTATCCTAAATTAATGTGTAACACCTAGAGTTTATCGATGATCATTATGACAATTTAGTTTAAACTTGCTATTTTTGAGTCATTCAATAATTACCATTATTAGAGATTTCTCTATGCGTCTCCCATGGATATGTTTACTTCTATGTATTAACCTCAATCATATATCCATCCTTACATGCATGTTCAAATATACTAACCACCACCATTACTTAATTTATAAAATCCATTTAAGTTTAATGAAATTGTATCGAAACTGTTCCCATAAAAAGGATCAAACAACAAACTCATAATTTAAAATTATATTATTTAGAAAAGGTGGAAGATATCATTTCCCATGCACGCATGCGTATATGTGTTCAAAACCCTACCATCAAGAATCTTTCATTATATACAATCTTATAAGTTTTAGATTCCTATGATTTAGAAAGGGTGGTATCTTTAAATGATTCATGCGTAAATTCTTAAATGAATTCCATGTTCCATGTATCTCTAAGGTTCGTATATCCCTCCCATTAGCTCAATAGAACGTATGTTTATCAGCCCTAGGACCAACGAACCTTATGGTTCGTGGCCCTTAGGGTTCGGCAATGGTTCGGCTTAGGGTTAGTCTAGGTTCGGCCAGATGAGAGAAAAGGTTCGGCCCAATTGCAGCCATAGGGTTCGTCTAACAAGAGTTGTATGGCAGAAGCTTCATCTCCTCATGCAGCCCTAGGGTTCGGTATTACAAAGGTTCGGTTAAAAGAAGATGGTTCGCGACTAGATGCTAGGTTCGTCCAAACCAAGGTTCGGTCGTCCCACGGGTTCGTCTGAGTGACAAGGTTCGCTTGTGGGTTCGGCTACTCAACAAAAGGTTCGTGAGGTTTGCAGAGGTTCGCGGCCATTAATCTTTGGCTCAGGTGCAAAGGTTCGGCCAGAGGGGAAGGGTTCGGCCAAGATCAACGCAGGTTCCGCCATGGCAGCCCACAAACCCTTCGCATCATGGCTGCTTGTCAGCTTCATTTTCGATTTTTGCCGATTACAGGGTAGTCTATGGCTTCTCACGATTCAAGAATGATACGGTTTAAGCAAAACAACACCCTATACTCAATTATAAGTAACAAATGTGTACTCATGAAGTCTCTTAGCAAAACCGAAAAGTAATACCAAAGTTTTACCTCGATTTGATGATCAAAAACAGGGTTTCTTCGTATCTTCTTGTTCCTCTTTATCACGCGGTCGTTTGGGCTCCAAGATCTTGTGATTTCGTCAAGGAATGAAGAAGATAATGTAGAGAGAAGTTGTAGAGAGAGAAAGTGGCGTTTTTTGGTGTTTGAGAGAGAGAAGGAGAAAATGAGAAATGAGGAAGAAGAAGAAGAAGAGGAAACTCTTCCATTTATCGCGTATACTCCCCGTGTGCCCGGTCTCGTTTATCTCGCGATGAAATGATTAAATGCTCGGTTTTTTAACGTAAACATATTCAAAGCATAAAAATTTTAAAATAGATGGGTTTCGTTTTAAATAAAATAAATTTAAATAAATTGTTTCGTAAAACGATTCAGTTTTAATTAAATAAAATAATTTGATCGTATTTTTTTTGGGTTGTGATTCCTAATATACGTTTTCAGTTTTCATTTCTTTATTTATTATTATTGTTAATTTAATATCGTTAGATATTATTTAATTATCTCATCGAAACGCGTTACTTACGTACGTATTCGTAAAGATCGTCACCTTTGCGAATCCAACGCTCGTATCGTATTTCGATTTGATTTACGATTTATGGAATATCGTTTCAGAATATTATTCTTAATAATTATATTCGTGTGAATCGTCACCCACGCGAATATGCCTATTAACTTAGTATTTCTGAATTAATATTCGTGTTTAAGTTATGACCGTAACCTCACCATCGCGTAATTGTTTTCAATATTGTTCTCATTATTTTATTTACTTTAATATTATAATTCCCAATCCAAAACCCACTAAACCAAGTCACTGACACATCCATGATAGACCGAAATATGCATATGTATAGGGCATATGCAGAGGTAGATCGCAACCTCCCCTACACCGTCCCACCGCTATTTCGATAAACCATAACCATGTATCCTTGACTATGTTTAGCAATCCAACCATAACAAACTCCTAATTCCTTTCATTCCAAAACAAAATCCATGATCCGTGTAATCATCTGTGATAAACTCTCTGGTTCTATTTAGTTGAGTTACAACTAAACTTCCCATGGTTTGCGCGCATAATAATATGTTCTATGTATGTATACCAATAACAGTGATAATAATCAATTCATGCATTCAGTAATTTATTTTCATTAATAATTATTGTATCAGGTCGTAACAGTACAATCGTACAGATGTACGGACGATCTGAAATACAGTGATGTTACACACGTCATGAACACCGCTGAGCTCATCTGGTAATCTCAGTCGATACGCGACAGGACCAATACGTTCAATGATTTCGAACGGTCTCACATATCATAGTGCCAATTTGCCTTTCTTTCCAAAACGTACAACGTCTTTCCATGGGGATACCTTCAACATTACACGGTCTCCCACTTGGAATTCCAACGGCGTGCGCCGTTTGTCAGCGTAGTTCTTTTGTCTGCTCCTTGTTTCTTGTAGTCTTCTTTGAATCTGAGCAATCTTGTCGGCAGTCTCTTGTACTAGTTCAGGCCCAGTTATGCGGTTATCTCCTACATCAGTCCAACAGATCGGTGATCGACATTTCCGGGCATAAAGAGCCTCGAACGGTGCACACCCGATACTGCTGTGGTAACTATTATTGTAGGAGAACTCGATCAGTGGCAAATGGGAATCCTAGTTCCCACCGAAATCCAACACACAGGTTCTTAACATATCCTCCTGGGTTTGAATTGTACGTTCGCTTTGACCGTCCGTTTGTGGATGGTAAGTTGTACTCAGATTTAACTGTGTCCATAGAGATTTCTGTAATGATTGCCGAAACCTTGATGTGAATCTGCTATCTCTATCAGAAATAATAGACAATGGCACACCGTGGCGTACCACTATCTCATTGATGTACAATCTCGCCAGTTTATCCATCGTGAAGGTCTCACGCATCGGCAAGAGATGAGCAGATTTTGTTAAACGGTCAATGATCACCCAAATCGTATAGTGACCACTGGAAGTGCGGGGTAGCCTGGTAATGAAATCCATATCTATTTGTTCCCACTTCAAGAGTGGAATCTCAGGCTGTTCTAGTAAACCGGACGGCTTATGGTGTTCCGCCTTTACCTTCGCACATGTAAGACACTGACCGACGTACTCGGCTATGTCCTTCTTCATTCCCGGCCACCAATAAAATCCACGCAAATCTTGGTACATTTTATCAGCGCCTGTATGAACAGAGTATTTTGTCTTGTGTGCTTCATCAAAGATAAGTCTTCTTAATTCATCTACTACAGGAATCCATATACGATCCTAGTAGTAGATCATTCCATTAGGCTTAGTCTCAAGGTGTTTCTCTGCTCCACAGTCAAGTTCTTTCTTCAGATTTCCTCGATCAAATGCTTCCTGTTGTGCTTGAATTATCTTGTCACGTAAGCTCGTCTGCACAGTCATTCCCATTGCTCTGACGCGCAAGGGTTTGACCCTTCCTTCCGGCTCAAGGCATCAGCTACAATGTTCGCCTTTTTCGGATGGTACTTGATCACACAATCGTAATCATTCAGAAGTTCAACCCAACGACGCTGTCGCATGTTGAGTTCCTTCTGATCAAAGATGTGCTGCAGACTCTTGTGATCAGTGAATATGGTACATTTAGTGCCATATAGGTAATGTCTCCAAATCTTCAAATGCGAAGATCACAGCTCCCAATTCAAGATCATGAGTAGTGTACTTCTTCTCATGAATCTTTAACTGTCTTGAAGGATAAGCGATAACTTTGTCCCGTTGCATCAATGCGCAACCAAGTCCCTGATGGGAAGCATCACAGTATACAACAAAGTCATCACAGCCCTCTGGGAGAGATAGAATTGGCGCATTACCTAATTTCTGTTTCAAGGTCTGGAAAGCATCTTCTTGTTTCTGCTCCCAGGCAAACGGTTCACTTTTATTGGTTAGCTTAGTGAGAGGCACAGCTATTTTAGAAAAGTTTGAGATAAACCTTCTGTAGTAGCCCGCCACTCCCAGAAAAGACTGTATCTCCGTCGGTGTCTTCGGAGTGTCCCAGTTCTTTATTGCTTCAATCTTGGCAGGATCAACATGTATTCCCTCGCTGTTGACTACGTGACCCAAAAATTGAACTTCCCTTAGCCAGAATTCACATTTAGAGAACTTGGCATAAAGTTTCTGTTCTTTCAACAGCTCCAAGATTTTTCTAAGGTGTTGTTCATGATCTGCTTTGCTCTTAGAATAAATCAGGATGTCATCAATAAAAACAATGACAAACTGATCCAGATACGGCTTGCACACTCGGTTCATGAGATCCATGAAAACCGCTGATGCATTTGTCAATCCGAAAGGCATCACCATGAATTCGTAATGCCCATATCTTGTTCGGAATGCCTTCTTCGGTTTGTCTTCGTCTTGAACTTTAAGCTGATGATATCCAGACCGCAAGTCAATCTTTGAGAAGTATTGCGCTCCTTGCAGTTGGTCAAACAAATCATCAATCCTCGGCAAAGGATACCGATTCTTGATGGTCAGTTTGTTCAGCTCCCTGTAGTCTATGCACATTTCGAACGACCCGTCTTTCTTCTTCACGAACAAGACCGGAGCTCCCCAAGGTGAGTAGCTCTGTCTAATGAAACCCTTGTCAAGTAATTCCTGTAATTGATTAGACAATTCCTGCGTCTCTGAAGGTGCTAACCTGTAAGGAGATTTAGCAACAGGAGTTGCTCCAGGAATTAAATCGATACGAAACTCTACCGGTCGCAAAGGTGGCAAACCTGGTAGGTCTTCAGGAAATACTTCGGGATATTATTTCACCACCGGTACGTCTTGAATTCTTTTCTTGTCCTTCTCCTTTTCCACCACATGAGCCAGAAATGCCACGCAGTGCTTCTATAAACATTTACGCGCCTTTATGCAAGAGATGATTTTGACACTTCGTTTTGCTTGATCCCCTTTAAATTCCAACACACGATCGCTCGGCAACGGAATACGAAGCAGCTTTTCCGAACAGACGACTTCCACTCGATTAGAAGAAAGCCATTCCATTCCAACAATGATGTCGAAACTACCCAACTCCATCGGTATCAAATCGATGGTGAATGTATAACCATTAAGTGTCAATGGGCAGTTCCTATAAACTGTACTAACTGTGATCTGTTTTCCGTTAGCTACTTCTATGAGGTAAGGGGAATCTAACTGTTCCTCTGCAGAATCTAATTGGCATGCAAAATTGGTAGAGATAAAACTCTGATCCGCAATAGTATCAAATAGAACAGATGCATAAAATCATGTAAAAGAAACATACCAGTGACCACATTCGGGTCCTGGCGTGCAGCTGGTGCTCCGATGACAAAGGCTCTTCCACGTGGTGCTTGAACTGCCTGTTGAGCCTTCTCCGGGCAGTTCTTTGCAAAGTGGCCTTGTTCACCACAGTTATAGCATCCACCGTTGTTCTGATTAGCTGGTGGAGGGAGAGCCAAAACAACATTGTTGACTCCTTGGTTGGGTGCTATCCGGCAGTGTTGGACCCAATGGCCCTTTCGTCCACATCCCGTGCATTGCTTGCTGGGAGTGTTAGCAATATGATGGTATTGACACTTGGTACATAGAGGAAACGTGCCAGCGTAGGGTCTTTTGTTATGGTTTTGTGGTGCTGCTGCTACTTGTTGGAGAGGTGTGGCCACCGTGTAGTTGTTGATGGTCTTCTGTTTCTTCTTCTGATGGTGGTGGGGTTTCTTTGACGGCTCTGCTTTGTTCTTTTCGGAGTCTGCCTCTTTCTTTAGAGTTCCAAAGGCTACCATAAGATCAGTGAGTTTACCAGACAAACTCACTGCAGACTCCACAGTGACAGGGTTAGCTGCAACAACTAAGCCCTGAATGCAGGCAGGAAGTCCACCTACATAATGATCAATCCTCTTTTCCAAAGTTGGTACCTTGTCTGGTACCAAAGCAACCAACTCATGGTAACGAGTCGTATATCCCATGTGATCAGCCCCCTTATCACATGGTTGGATAGCTCAACCTCCAGTTTCTGCAACTCGTTCTTGGGGCAAAATTCCGTTCTCAGCAACTTCTTGAAATCATCCCATGGCATGGCCATAGCTTCTTCTCTTCCCCTGGCATTTATCTGTGAGTTCCACCAGGTCAAGGCTCGCTTGTTGAATGTTCCAGAAGAGTAGCAAACCTTGTGATGCTCTGGACAACTGCAGAGGTCCAGTGTTGTCTCAATTTTCGCTATCCATTGGATTAATCCAACGGCTCCTTCAGACCCACTAAAACTGGGTGGTTTATATCCTACAAATGACTTGTAGGAGTAGTGTGATGAACCACCAGTATTCCCACTGGCTTCTCCTGACGAGTTACCAGTATTGTTGATCTCATTTCAGAGACGGAGGAACATCTCCGGTATCGCCTCCATCTAATTGGTCATCTGACTGCTCAGTAAAGTCACCAAGGCGATAGTGGCAGGATCCAGCATTGGTTTTGTGCTCAAACTGGGTGGTAAGTCAAGTGGAGGAGGAGGAGGTGGAGGCAGTGTAGGAGGTGAGTCAGACGGTGATGGTGTAGATGAATGTGGTGGTTGAGGTTGGATCAGAGTCCCAGTCGGGCGGAAGGTTCCCGGGGCGCGATATCGTTAGTGATAATCGGAATGATCAGTTTGTTTACATTGCACATGATATAAATGAGAAATGCTAAATAGAATAGAATTACCAAGTTAAATTACATCCATATCGTTCATAATTTAAAAATGTAAATCTACCATAAACATCATAATATATCTATCTTGTAACTGCGCAAGATATACAAAATAATTGTATAATGATGTTCCAAAAGTATGCAGGTCCAAAAATACTAAGTCTTCTATCTGAAGTCCTAGTCCAAAAGCATAAGCTTCTTAATTGACATGTTTGTCACCTGAGAAGTCATGCAAAAATAAAGTCAACACATGGTTGGTGAGTTCATATTGTTTAGTAATTGAAAATGTTTGTACACCTCTTTTGGTAAAGACCCTAACCTCATTAACATCACATGTAATATCCACATCGGTATGCTTATATATAAGGCATACCCCTGAGCCGAGCCTACAACCCGCCCAGACGCCGTCCCACCACATACTAATATGCATATGACACTGTTGTTAATGATAATTAAGCATTTTTAGCTAATACACACTTCCATTCACAATAGTTCAAACGTACACTCAGAACCTTTGTTAAACCCTCGGGTAACAACCTTAATCTCATTAACATCACATGTATCATCCAGATCGGTATGCTTATATATAGGGCATACCCCTGAGTCGAGCCTACAACCTGCCTAGACGTCGTCCCACAACATACTAATCCACATGAGACATTGGTGTTAATGAAAACTAAGCATTTTACCCCTACCATTAACCCAATGATTCTTCAGTTCTTTGTTCCTGTAAATACAACAATTTGGAATCTATGTTGATTCCTTAAGTTCATCACATTTATGATCAACCACAGTAATTGTAGGAACAGTTTTAAATGCTTAATTAAATAAATAAATAAATATTTAATAAAATCTAAGTCCTAATGATTGGGCCTTGGTCAACTCGAGTAGACTAGTCTGTCAATCAAGGTTCTTAGTAGTTAGGGGACTCTGTAAATATCATCAAACATATGACCTACAAATCAAACGGTCTAGCTAGGACTTGTTGAAATGTAGGTTTTTTGTTTCGTACTTGATTCGTCTTGTTTCGTCCCTTGTTTCGTTGGCATAAGTTATCTTTGATATTTCCCAGATTTTCCCTTGAAAATGATTTATTGATTCGTTTGATTCGTTGAACTCACGCACTTGTTTCGTCGAAATAGTTTCGTTTGATTCATTGAACTCACACACTTGATTCGTTAAAATGTTTTCGTTTGATTCGTTGAAATGTTTAATTTAACCCAATTATCCACTTAAAGTATAAGTAGATAACCTTAGTAAAAACCTGCATAAAATTTACCTAGACGTGGTCTAGGATAAAATTCATACATATACACAAAATATATAGAATTTAAAAGCATTTAAGTAAACAATTTAAATAAACAGTTTATGCATGCTTCTCAGCCCCGCGTTTGAAAACAAAAACGTTTAGAAAGGGGCAATGAACTCACCTGTGTTGTTGTGTAATATACTAGCACAAAATGCGCGCTCTTGTTGTAGCTTAGGTTTCTTCAGTTCCTGAGTTGTTTTAAAAGAATTCGAGTACGATAAGTATACGTATTAGTCGTCGAATCTAAGGTTTGGTCTCGGTGTGTGTAACTAAGTGTCCTAATTTACTAAGTGCTTATATGATCTAATCTAGGTTAGATACCCCGTTATAACCCAATCCCATAAATAATTTACAACAAGTCTTGATTAATTTGTTTTTAACTAAGTTCATTTCAAATTAAACATAATTTAGAAAATCATTTAATTTAATTTAAGGAATATCTTAATAAAACTTATAATTTAATTTAAGAAATTTTGATCAACAAGTTAGGTTTAGGTTAATCACATCCAATTAATCTTGTACCCGTTACTAGATCTTTGTTTTCAACAGTTCATTGTTCGTCTGTGTGTATAACTTAGCTTAGAGTGTTCAATTTGAACAATCCAATTTAGTTATACAATCATATGAAATTTTCTAAGTGTTAGATGTAAATTTTGAAATTAACACTAACACCATAAATAATAACATCCACTAATGCATGCTCCTTAATTCATTCTAAGCTTTGAGTACTCGTGTATTCCTTTTCATGTTCTTATAACTCAATTCAAACAGCTCTAGGTCCAGAATTTCCCTAATTAGCCAACACTTTGGGTTTTGATCATTCTTGGGCAGCGAACCTAACCTTTTGGGTTCAGCGAACCTTTAGGGTTCGCTCAACAAAGGTTCGTCCCTGAATAGGTTCGTGACCTCATAGGTTCGTCCCTCCTAGGTTCGTGCTTCCTCCAGGTTCGGCTGAGGGAGGTTCGTTGGTCAAAGGTTGCTGGTTCGAAGGTTCGGCAACACCTTCTAGGTTCGGCCAAATTGATTTGTTGGCCACATGTTCGTCTATTAGGGAAGGCAGGTTCGGCTCTGGCTTTTGGGTCAGAGTTGAAATGTTCGGCTAGTAGATTACAGGTTCGGCTACCTGTGTGCAGGTTCGGCCGATCGAACTGGTCACAAACCTGTAACTTCTTCTTCCTTTTTCAACCCCAATCTGTTACAAATCCGTTCTTACAACCTACTAGTCATTCATATGTGTTTATCTAAGTATTTTTAAGTGTTCAATGTGACTAAAACAACAAAAATCTAAAGGGTTCGTGATACACACTAAAACCCGAAATAAAATGAAGATTTACCTCTAAATCGCCGGATAAAAGCTTGAAATTCTTGTACTTCCTTGATCTACACAACAAGATGATCGTATTGGTTCCGAGAACACTTGAATCCGTTGAGAGATGGGTGAGATTTTCTAGAGAGAAGGTGGAGAAATGGATTTCTAGAGAGAGGAAGTGGAAAACGAAAATGATGAAGTAAAGTGGGTTTGGTGGTGGTTGTTGGTGCCATAATGAACTCATTAAAGTTGTAGAAAATACCCGGTAGTTCGATCTCATTCGGTTTCGCGTAAAATGTCGTTCCTCGGGGTTTTTGTCACGAAACAACACGGTTTATAAAATAGAATTTATAAAATGAATTTAAGTTGTGATTCCTAAAAAATTAGCTAATATCTTTTATTTATTTTAAATTTTTTCAAAAATATTCACTTAATTGTTTAAAATCGAATCGTACGGTTGTCGCGCGTATTCGTTCGAATCGTCACTCGTACGAACACAACGATAACTATACTTTCCAATATTGTTTTCTAATTATCGGATACTATTCAGAACGTTAAACCTTCAGATATATTCGTACAGATCGTCACCTATACGAATAATCCGTTGATTTAGCATTCACATAACGATATCCGTGTTGTTTTGTTCTGCAAAGCCTCACATACGTTTATACATAGTAAATCCTAACAAGTAATCACATGATGGTTTTGTGTTGCCAGATAATTATCTGACTCAAGAAAACCATAGTTCTGAACTTTGTTTCTGTTAAATGTTTCTGAACTTGTTGTTTGATAACACAAGATGATAATGACAAATGATATGAATAGGAAATGCACTAAAATGTATATAGTTCGTACCTGTTTACTGTTCATGTTACTGTTTACGATCACTGTTCTGGTGACGGTTCTGGCACTGATGTTACAAATACCCTCTCCTGTAATGAACCCTCCTTTGTCACCAGCAAACACTACATAACCACCTCGAATAGAATTGACATTGATGAGCTGCGAAATATCTCCAGTCATGTGCCTTGAAGCCCCACTATCAACTTGGGAACCCAAGCCTTTACAGTCTTGGGTTGACCCAATGAGTCTCAGATCCAAACATAAATCCATTTACCATCTAGGATTGCCTTGTCTGGAATTTTTTAAACTGAAGTCTCAGAAGACTTAACTTTCCAGACTGAGTTTTTACTGAAAGAGTTTATCAAGTAAATGGATGATGGTTTTGATTGATTGACCTTAACAACTTTGGGAACATCAAAGTTCACAACTTTCCCTTTACCCTTATCCAAAGGCTTAACAAGATTGGGTGGTTTCGGCTTTGCTTGAAATGATTTAAAATCAGATTTGACTGGTTTGATGAAATTCTGATTTTGTTTTCTGGATGGTGTAACATTAGGTCTGATCAGATGAGGACAAAATCTAACAATATGTCCATGTGCACCACACTCAAACCTAAACCCAAACCTCTTGTGCCATTAAAAAGATGTTTTTCAGTTTCTTTGGTCTCACTTGCTTCACCAACTTGTGAAGACTTCACAAAACAAATGGCTTTAGATAACTTTGAAGCCACGTTTGTTTAGGCTAAGATTGGGTCAGCCTTTTTGGCAACAAATGTCTTATTCTTGACATAAGACACTTGAGGAGTGACATTAGACTCATCCGTAGAATCAGAAACCCAATCTTCAGCTACGCCCTCCACAAAAGATTCCTCAGACATTGAGGAACCCTCATCCGATATTATCCCAATAGGATCAATAACTAATGGAGTTTTCACCTAAAAGTCTTTAACCTCTTCGTCATTCGGAGAGTTGACAAAGCTTTTCAAGACTGGTGGGGGACAGTGATTGTATCTTGTTTATTTACCCTTCCTATCCAGATCAGTCCCATTACTGATCATGTGCTCAATAATGTAGGATGAGCTCTCATTGCTCTTGAGCTTATGGCTTAATGTCTCATAGTCACACTCGACTATGGCAAGTTTCTTCTTAGACTCATTTATGGTGTTGAGATAAGAAGTAATTGCATCCTGCTTGTTGAGCACAACGATCTCAGCCTCATGTAACTGTCTGTTTAACAAATTAATTTTATACTGAAAATCTTTTTCATTTGATTTCAAAATTCTGTTTGCTTCAATCATTTGTTGATATTGCTGATCAAGTCAGCATTGTGCTTCTGATAAGCTAGGACCTTACTATCAAGATCAATACAGTTAAAACATCTAGAATGAGAAGAAGAACATTCATCAAATACCTAATCTGACTGAAATGTAGCAGAAGTGTTCACCATCATAGCAAACTGGATAGCAGGTTCTTCAAACTCAGCAATAGAATCTGCTTGAGTGTCTGAGTCTGAAGGGCTTTCTGACTCTGAACCTGATGATTCCTCTAGACTAGTCTTTACTTCTTCAGAAGTGCATTCTTTACTGGATTCATCATCCTTCTGAATTTCTGTAACACAGGCTTTATCTTGTCCTCCCTTATCAGGATTGAATCTGAAATCCCAATTCTTGCCTTCATCATTTTGTACCATCAAGGCTTTGCTTGCATTTGAAGAACTAGCATGAGTGGGATTATCAATAGGCACAAGTCTTCTCTCTAGATTTGCTGCAGAAGATCTCTGATTCTGAAAAGGATTCTTGTTTCCTGTCGTCTTTGGTTGTTTGCACTGTCTTGCAAAGTGTCCCATATCTCCACAATTGTAGCAAATGACAGATGGCATATCAAAACCAAATTTTGAATCCTTGTTCAAATTGATATCCTTTCCAGTTCTTCTCACAAAATCCTTAGCTCTTCTCACAGCACTAGCTAGAGCCCACATGATGTCTATCCTCTCCACATCATTCAGGTCTATCTGAGAATAATCATCACTTGTCAAGTAATGATTACCAATCTGCCCGGCTAATAATCCATCATAGGAACTAACAAGAGTAGACAGAAGACCCATATGCTCCTTTGCAACCTTACAGTCACTTTATCAAAGTTGTATGTCTTCAGACTTGTGACAGGATGACTATTTTCTTTCTGAAAGGTTGATGTTGAAGATGAGTGACTAAAATGAATCTGATTTGAAACAGGGACTTCTTTAGTCTAAGAGACAAAAGCAGTCTTCAGTGGAGCATGAGAAGAAGATCTCTCTACAGTAGGAGTAGAATAATACAGTGAAGGATCCTGAACTTGAGCAACTCTTTTTGCGTTCCACTTGTTCTCAATTTCCTGTTCTTTCAGCTTCTGGATAAACTCATTGATGTCCATATTAGCCATCATCTCATTCTGCTTCAAGACCATGAGGAATGACTCCCATTTTGGAGGTAAGGCATCTGCTAAACACTGAATCTGCTCTTGAGTTGTAGTCTTGACTTGATGGTTGAATAGCTTACTCAAAAGATGTTAAATCTAGCAATAAGATCATCTAGTGATTCATTCCCCACATACATGAAACTGTTAAACACCTTCCTTAAAGCTTTGGACTTTATGTTCTTTAACGCATCATTTCCCTCATATCTCTGCTGCAACACATCCCACAGTAACTTAGAAGATATAAACTGTCTAAACTGATGAAAGATATCAGTAGCAATGGATTGAGACAGAATAGCATATGCTTTCTTTTCAAAGTCATATAAGTTCTTCTGTGGTTCAGTCATCAGTGTGACTAACATTGGAGTTCCATCTTCATTAAGAGGTCTCCAATAACCACCCTCTATCATCATCCACAAGTTGGTATCAACTCCATTGATGTGTATCTCAAATCTGTATTTCCAGTTAGGGTAATCATCTAATGAAAGCAACTTAAGAGCTTTATTAGAGTTCCCTATCTCAGTCTCTGTGAGTAACTAAGTGTGAATCCGATGATTCTGGTTAGCCATCAAAGCTAAATCCTCCATTTTATCAAGAACAAGTGAATTCAACACTTTGAAAAATTCTCAAACTGATGTCCGAATGGCAATTGGTTGCCCGAATGTCGGGGACCGAATAGACTTGAATTTGACGAATGAACTGGATCAGCCGAATGAATGAGGGCAGAATAACTTGAAATCCGAATGAGGTGTAGACCGAGTAACAGTTGGACCGAACGAATGAGTCAACAGAATGAGTAGTCGTCCGAATGAGCAGAAGGCCGAAAGAGAGCTATTCAACGAATGAAGCTTATTCCACCGAAAGAAGGCTATTTTGACGACCAATTCGGATGAGTGACTCATTCGGACCATCTGGGTTTTTAACTGCAAAAATCGCAATAACTTTCGATCTAGAGCGAATCTAACCACCAAATTTGGTACAGAACATCAAGACATCATTGCCAAGCAATTGGAATGATCGATTTGACAAAACATCCACAAAAAACCCACTGATTTGTAATGAAACGGTAACTTTAAGGGCAATAAACTTAGGGTTTTCACAGATCTCGAACAAGCAATCTCAGAAATGATGATTTGGATTAAAAATCGAGCAAATTCAAGAGCCAAAGCTCTGATACCACTTTGTAAGACCAACTTGGAGCCCGGAAACAATCCGGTTCCTATGTATATCTGCTTGACAGCCTCTGGAATTGTGTGGAATCCTATTCCAGGGTTTGCCAATCGAAATCAACAGGCCCCGTGGAGATCCGAAGACGAGTAGTGAAAGTTTGGATCAAGATCGAACACCACGGGGTTAGAATCGAAGTTGGACAGGGAAGAACCACTCAAAACCCTAAGGGTATGACTCTGGAGTGCTCTGGGAAGAGAGGAGGCTCGGAAAGTTAGGTTTGAATCTGTTTGAAAAAGTATATATAGACTGAACTCATTCGGCCGAATGAGTGGCCGAAACAACTCATTCGGCGAATGGCTCAACCGAATGAGTCATGCGGATGACTCATTCGTTCGCCCAGTCATTCGCTAGGCGTTCATTCGCCTGAATGACCTCATTTTTAGGGTCATTCGTACGAATGGGTCTATAAGACATATATAATCAAGGTTAAACATAATCAAACACATATAAACACATATAAACTTGAATAACCATTAAGAACAATATAGAAATACTGATTTCATTACTAACATAAACTTTATACATCAAAGATCATACAAAAGTTGAACTAGGGACATTTCATGCACTAACAATATCGACGTATCTAGAATCGGTGATAATCAATCTCGACCAGGACAAGTTCGATGATGGCTGTCAAGATTAATCACATTCAACAGACTCTTAGTATTGATGAAAAATCAAAGCTGGAATCCTTAAGTTCGATGATGAAGAAACTGTCGAACTATCCAAGTCGGTGGAACAACTTCGATATTCTAAGTTCAAAGGCCTCCCATCGATTCTGTAAGATCGATGGAGTTTGTCTTCCCCACCAACAATCAAGAACTCCATTCTTGTTGCAGGTCATTTCCATGTCCTAAATCGTTTACACATGCTTGTTTTTGAAGTGATGCATGGTTAAATTTGTTTGTAAAAGATAATGAAATGACCGCATTCTATATAGGTTTAAAAACTGAAAAGCGTAATGGATTATCTACCTTCAATACGTGATCTTTAGCTCAAATTCTTCGCGGGTTCTTGTTCTCCTTGATTATACGGATGTTTAGAAACAAGAATCAACCAAAATGGTTTAGAAATGCTTAAGAAAAACTAGAGAGAAGTTTTAGTGAGAGAGAGTGATGGATTTCAAGTTAAGAAAGAGAGTGATTGATTTCAATCCCGTGTGCTCGGCTTCGTTTATTTCGCGTTACCGATTATTAAATTTTTAAGTTTTTTTACATGAATTACATTTTCAAACACGAAACGTTTAATACGAAAATTCATTTCACAAAATGGTTTTAATTAAATTCGTTTTATAAAATGATTTTAATTATTTTCATTTAAGGTCGTAATTCCTAATAAACGTTTTTAATTTCTTCTTCTTAGTTTATTATCGTAAAATATTATTTCTGTTATCTCATCAAAGCGTGTCACTCACGTACGAATTCGTAAAGATCATCACCTTTTCGAATCCATCGTTCGTATCGTATTTCAATTCGATTTACGATTTATGGAATATCGTTCCAGTATATTATTCCTAATAATTATATTCGTGTGAACCGTCACGCACGCGAATACATTATTAAGTTAATATTTCTAAAATAATATTCACGTTTAAATTATATTCATGACCTCACCTTCGCGTAATTATTCTCATTATTTTCATTTACCATGTTAATCAATTATCAGTTTCCTAAACCATAACCCCACTAAATCACATCACTGACACATCCATGATAGACCGAAATAAGTTTATGTATAGGGCATACATAGGAGTCGGTCGCAACCTATCCAGCCGCCGTCCCACCACCATTTCGATAAACCATGACCATGTGTCCTTGACTGTATTTAGTGACCAAACCAATAACCTTTAACCATTCTAACCAAAACCAAATCATATCATAATTAATCAGCTGCATTAAAATATGTGGTTCAGTTTAGTTATACTTCAGGCTAACTTCCCCATGGTTTATGCATAATAAATATATGTTCTCATCAATGTACACAAGTGATAATACCATAAAATAAATCAAAGACTATCAAATTATCATATCAAATTTTATCAGTACAATTAAATATGTACAGACATACCTGAAATACAGTGATGTTACATACAAAATACTGAATCTAAGACATTCAGGTGAGTTTTCATAACCCCCTTTTTAAATCATTTTTGCATTTAAACTCCGGGGTGGAACATGTATACCTAATGAATATGATTTTGATAACACATGGGTGCAACCTGGATTATCATTGTGATATTCTTATTATTGAGATAATTATTGATTGATGTGGATTATCACAACTTCGTGAGTCATCGTTGATTGAGTTGACTTCGGTGCTCCGCGATGATTGAATTACTATTGATGAGTTGACTTCGGTCCTCCATGGTGATTCCACTGTTGATTAAGTTGACTACGGTCATCCGTAGTGCATTGTATTGACACTTTTGCATAATTGGAAGGTCGTTGATCGAGTTGACTTTGGTCATCCGCGATGATTCCACCAACCGTTGATTGAGTTAACTAAGGTCCTCCGCGGAACGTTATATTGAGATAATAATGATGAATGATGAATGATGATTATTGATGATGAATGTTGATTAACTCTTTGATTATCTATTTTATTATCTATTTGATGTGTTTGGTTGAGATTGATTGGATATACTTGAATGAATGTTGATTAACTGTTTGAATGATGATTATTGATGATCAATGTTGATTAACTGTTTGATTGTCTATTTTATTAGCTGTTTGATTACTTTTATTACTTGAAATATTTGATTTGTGTGTGTGTTGTGTATTGACAGAGCTGGATTATCTCACAGGTTCGCATGTGTATTTTCTTAAAAACAATAAACTTTTATAAACACTTATAAACATTTTTAGAATATGAAAAACTTATGATTACTCACCAAGTACTTCGTAGTTGACACTTGATTTCTACATGTTTCAGGGAATGAAGAAAAGTAAGTAAAAAAGGATAGCTTCACATCTTTTGCACATCATCACTTAGGGTCTTGGACTTAGCTAAATTAACTGGATTACTGAAGATTAGTGTTTAGTTTATTTAGCTATATCTTTTGTGTTAATTGTTGTATTGAGATCATGACGAACATGATTTTTGTGTAATTAATTTAATTGAATTAATTGATATGTGATGATATATTTAGATGCCCGCAAGCTTATGAACAATCTACACATCCCTCGTGGCATCCCTACGTTTCCGCCATCGGTCGGGGTGTTACACGAATGACATGGACTCATTCGTATGGGACGACCATATGAATTAGGACACGTTCGCACGAATGGAACACAAGAGTGAGAGTATGCAGTTTCATCATTCCATTCGTGTGAATGAAGACCATTCGCACGAACCAACCATTCGCACCAAGAACATCCCAAAATGGCTAACTATTGAAAGTCCTATCATACACCATTCATACTAATAAGACCAAACCTTAGACCAAATTTCATATCTAATCAAGATAAAACGAAACAACAACACATTTTCAAAATCACATCAAAACACAGAACACACAACCATTCAACACCTAACTAACTAATTTATAACACATGACTCAAACCAAGATAACATACCGAGTGAGTGCATCGACGACCCATAACCTCAGGTGAGTTCACAAACCCCTTGTTTTCAATTTTCTGCCTTCCAAATCATTTTGGGCTGAGAACATGAACCCTCTTATTCGAATGATCAAGAAATAAGAGTTCTTTTCGAATAATTTCAATAAATGGATCAAATCTCAACCTCTTATTTGAATGCTATAAGAATAAGTGTGTTTTCAATCATCTTTTATGAGCGTTCATCGCTCCATCCGACTTTTTCAGTAAACAAAAAGAACAAACGAGTTTCGAGGGTTCAAACACAAATCACCTACGAAATGTCCACTGACCACAGCAGTTCAAGGCTTTGAGCCCAACCAAGAGGTGAACGGACATGAAACGGGGAATTGTGTAGTGCACAATCGAGAACAATCATTTTCATAGGAATACCCCATCAAACAAGCAACATATTTGCATCTATCTGTCTTGGGTAATTCACTAGAGCATGTGTGCACACAACAACACATCAAGAATTCGCTAAGGAAGTCTTAAGTAAGTCCTTTAGAATCATTTACCATTAGTTGACGCGGGTCAACCGACGGTAACGTAGATGGTACCATAGGTCTGACCAACCTCCAGCGCCGAGGTTGGTACGTTACACGCATACAACGTGAAACAACAACTAGGATTAGTTCTAGAGGAACTAATCCTGGTGTTTAATGAATTTCAAACGAGTACACAACAAACAATGTTTACTACAAGAAAGGAGCGTAAACTGTGTGATTTTCAAACAACCAAAACGTGTCTCTTATATTAGGAGAAAGAGCATATGCTTCTTTCTCAATACATTAATTTTACATCCGGCGTGTCGTGTGGGAATGACATACAGAAGTGACGAGGTCTGATTTCCATTAAGGACATCCTCGTGGATCACCAAAAGGGTGATGGGTTGTGTCACACCCCGAGCCAGAGGGTTGGATCAACTTTCCCTCCGGGCGGAAGGTTTCCGGGGCGTGATATCATTGTGATAATCAAAATGATCAGATTGTTTACATAGCACATGATATATAAATGAGAAATGCTAATCATGACAATGATTTAGAATTACAAAGTTAAATTACATTGTTTCCTCATAATTTAACTAAGTAAATCTAGGCAAAAGAATCAATGAGTTTATATCTTGTAACTGTACAAGATCTACAAAAGATGATTCATTGTTTTGTCATTCCAATGTCATACATGTTACTTGTAGGTTGTTTGATTCACCCATTCACACAATGGCCTTTCCATAGTTATATTTACAAGTGATATCTCATCCTATTAGCTATGCTTATATATAGGGCATATGTAGGGGAACAAGCCCCAGCCAACATCCCACATCATATCTAATAGAACTTAATACCACTTGCAATACAACTATAGATCCCCATTTTCCTTTCACCCGTCCGTTTGTGTTCATCACCCATTGTATCATATGTAGAATAATATCATAAGAGGGGTTTAGTTATCAAACCGAAGTATTGATAAACCCTTAGTGTGTTAAGGAAATTAGATTAATTTAATCTGATCCTTGTTATTATTCTATTTCTTGTGGGGTTAACTGTTAATCACTTTTAAATAATACGAGTGTTAGATAACAATTGATATTTGTTCTCAACTTGAAGTGCATAGAACCTAAAAGGAATCCATTGCAATCCTCACGTAATCAGATTAAAATGCATCCGATTTACCTATACCAATTCGTATTTCCATAGGCCTCATCGATACTGTTGCTAGCAATATGACATGAGAGAAAATAAATTTCTCAGTCTACTAGCCAAAAGGTAACTATGGATTAATTACAATTTCACTGCAGATTAATATCACCATGTGTCGCTTTCCAGACCCTGACTGTTCGTCGCCCTGTCACCGGTCATACGTTACCGGCCAATGATGAGTATGATCAACATACCAGCCCTACAAGCTGGAGGTTTGTCAAACCTATGGTACCACTATGCTATCGTCGGTTTAGTCACGTCAAATTAACTGGTCAGCGATTTTTGAAGGGACTTACAATGATCATACTTGAATACATGGCACATGATTGAAATGATATAATACAGACAGTTCAATAGTAATCAATTGTATTGTATGTTCACCAATGTTGTTTGTTCTCAATGTTGTATGTTCTCGTTGTTGTTAACAAAGTTAAATAAGATCTTGTCTTATTATACTATGTTAATTGTTGTGTGAATGATGTTGCTTTCATGAAGTTACATTATCATGATTATCATTCCTTGTTGTTTCATATAGTCACCCTGTTGTCACTAAGGTGTGATAAGAACTAGTCTTACTGCACTTAGTCAACTTAGGTGGTGGATGATAATTGTTTCGTGTTATCTTGTAGTATGCACCGAGTTACAAGCTGAGTGTTATAAGAACTCGTCTTATTTCACTTAGTTAACTCTGGTGTTGAATGATATTATGAAGATATATTATCTTCATATCATTCATGTGTGTTGTTGTTGTCATCGTGTTCACCTGTGATAATCTCAATGTATGTTCTTTGTAAGAATAATTAAGCGTTATAAGATAAAATCTTACAACTATGTTATTCTATTGTGTCAATGATTTATGAAGTTATATTATCATATTCATCTTAGTTGTCTTTTTCATAGCATGATCATACAAGCATGCATACATTAGTAAGTGATAATAAGTCAAGCAATATTATCTAAATCAGAGTATAAGCAATATATTGAACTAAAACTTTTAAATAAATAAAAGATTTAGCATGTTTCTCAGCCCCGAGAGTTTAAAATCAGTTAAGATTAGAAAACGGGCGTATGAATTCACCTTGTGGTTGTTGTGGTTGACTTAGCCTAAACAAGAATGCACGCACTCTTTGTTGTACTTGATGTTGTATTCACGATCATGTATTGGTTTCATGTTGTTTGTAACTTGTAAGTACGAGTTGTAGTTGTTTGTATGTGTGTATGTGTTTGCCCTAGAGTTGGCTAGCACTTGTGAGTCTCGGTCTTCATTGGGCCCTTATTCAATTTTCATAGTTATACTAACACTCAATCAAATTAGATTAAGCTTATTATACATTGTTATTTGTTTTATGTTTTACTTCATTTTGCCCTTGTCATGTTGAGTAACCTTGCCCATCATGATGAGTTTGTGAAGGTTTGACCCCATAATAGTTTCTAAGTATAATACTTAGAAGTTTAAAATGCTTTAAATCCTAATTTTGGTTTACTTGAAAGAGCTATCATTCTTTTTATTCATGAGTGGCAATTAAACACTTTAACACATGCTAAAAAAATGTTTAGTTGTTACTCAATTTATGAAATACCCATGTCTTGCGTTTTGTAGTAACTTAGGGTTTTAAGCTTGTATGTGTTGTTAAACCATAACTCCCACCAACTTTGTAGTAAAATAGAATTAATATACATAAACCCATGCATTGTGTATTCCCTAGCCTTTATTTAAAATATGGTCACATCTTTGTCATATGGGTTGAATCCCATCGTTTGGTCCGAATGAGTTGCTATTGGGCCTAACAGTTGGCTGAGTCAGTTGTTAAAACCACCATGGGCCCGCTGAGTCAATTTGGGCCGGATTAAGCTGCTTCAAATGGTTGTGATTTAATTTGACCGAATGATGATGAAGCTGGGCGAATGTCTCTTGACCCGATCGAATGAAGAGTTTAACCCCTTGATTCGGCCGAATGTAGAGGGTGGCGAATGAACACAGGTTGGTTCGAATGTGAGTCTGGCCAAATAGGTCATTGTCGAAAGGAAGATGGTTGGCCGATCGAATAGAGGCTTCCTGGCTGAATGGGTTAAGTTGAATGGTGATGATCGAATGAGTGGCGACATAATGGATGCCGAAGAAGGGTGGTCGAATGGGTAGGCCGAATAGGCTCAGTCGGCAGTGGTCCGGCAGTGGATTCATTCGACAGGCCCATGTCCATTCGGCCGAATGGGTTCTTTGCCGAGCTGGGTGGGTAGGCCGGCCATGGGTGTTCAACCAAGCTCCCAATCACAGCTCCTAGATGATTTAGGTGATGGTGTGTATCAGATCTAGTTTCGAGTGTGTAAGGGTTGGAGGGAATAGGTTTAGAACTGGTAGGGTTGGGTTCGAACAAAAGGGTGTAAAAACCCTAGTTTTCGCTACATTTCATCATATATTACCTCGTTTCAGATGGTTCTCGTTCCAGATCGGTTGTATTTTCGTGTAGAGGAGGTCTATAGCTTCGATTTGGCTCAAGAATCATTCAATTTCATCAAGAAATGAGTGAGTTACAAGGAGTTGAAGTCTAGGGTTTTTAGAGAGAGAGAGAGAACCGGGAAGATGAGTTTAGAGGGAGAGAGTGAGAGTGATAAATGAAAAATGTGAGTCATTTAGTCTTCATAAATGTAACCAAGTTTCTTAACTGTTTCAATTAAATAATTGAAACTTTGTTTGACTATCAAAAGTAACTAAACTTTAATTTACTGTTTTAATACTATGTAATTATTAGGTTATCAGGTTACCTTTTTTTTAATTTTTTAATTTTCTTTTAATGCTTATGTGGATATTAATTTGTCTTAAGTGGATTTTTTTCTTAGTTTTTGATTTTCTTTAAATGATTATGTGGATATTAATTATTTTACGTGGATTATATAAAATCAAAGAATTTTATTAATTGATTTTGACGTCTTTATCCCAGTTACCTTCAAACCCTTCTGGAACATTCAACCATGAGATCAAAATACTTTTTTAAGTGATTTTGACGTTTCTTTATGCAACCATGAAAATACATTATATATAACATTTGTTTTTAGAAGAATATGAATGTTTTAAAACATGTTTGGTTTAAAAAAAATTTACATTTTTTTTGAATAGAAAAAATACATATATAATTTATTTTTAGAAAAAACAATCAGTTTTTTTAATCTTTTTAAAAATCCATATCATTACTTCTATTTTCCACATCATATTAAACATAAAAAAAATTAATGAAACCTGACACATCATCAATTGCAACCTATTAACCTGACAATTACATATTATTAGAACAACAAATTAAACTTTAGTGACTTTAAAGTAACAAAAAACTTTCAGTGACTTAATTGAAACAATTTTCAAACTTGGTTACATTTCTATAAAGTTACCCCTTTAGTCTTTATATACCCCGAGGGTGTTCGGGTTCGTTTCGTTTGCTCGGTTCTCGTTTTCGTTGTGTTTCCGGAACGTAACGCGTATGATTACGTATTTTAAATAAAAATAAGTTTTAATTAACATTTTTAAGGATGTAATTCCTAATAAATGTTCCGTAATTATTTTTTTTGTTGTTTCATTATCGTTCGTATCGTTTATCGATTTCGTTTCGTTAGATCGCGTCACCTTTGCGCGTATTCGTTCGAATCGTCACCCGAACGAACACGACGATGGTTTTGCTTTCTGATTCTTGTTTTCTACTTTTCAGTCATCATTTCAGAACTTTAAACTCACAGATATGTTTGTGTGAATCGTCACCCACGCAAACACACTGTCAGTTCATTATTCTGAAATAACACTGAAATTGTGTTTGAATTGTGTTTCCTCACTGACGGACTCAACTAAACATCCTATTTTCCATTTTTTTCATACTGATTTATCGGCCATCAGATTCCTGTCATCTATGGATCCCAGATCGAACCGACATGTTCTTGTTGTTTACTTCTACATTGTTATTTCTCTTGATTCGTTGTATTAACTGTACTTAGGTTTTCACCTAAATACAAACAACTATTGTTTATCATGCGTTGTTGTACTTACGGTATTTAAGTTTTCACATAAATACGTACAATTGTTTCTTGTATTCTGAATTCTGTTATCACAAACACTGTTCATGCATTGTATTTACACTCAGTAAATAGTGAAAAACATACCGTACGGACTTGCCGGACGATCAGGTACTGGATGTCACAGTCTCCCATTGTTAAAGAAATTTCTTCCCAAAATTTAAGCATCATTGTCGGGCACAGCTTCTTCAAACAGGTGGGGATACTTTGTCTTCATCTTGTCCTTGCGTTCCCAGGTAAATTCTGGTCCACGCTTGGAGTTCCATCGAACCTTTACAATCGGGATACGGCTTCGCTTCGGTCTCTTGACTTCACGTTCCATAATCTCTATAGGTTCCTCAATGAAGGGTAATTGTTCGTCAACTTGTATCTCTTCCAATGGTATGATCAGTGATTCGTCGGCAAGACAGCGCTTGAGATTTGATACATGAAATACATCGTGTACTCCACTGAGTTCATCAGAGATTTTGAGTCGGTATGCCACAGGACCTATGCGTTGAGTTATCTCATACGGTCCGACATACCTTGGTGCTAGTTTGCCTTTAGCCCCAAAACGAACCACGCCTTTCCACGGGGACACTTTCAACATGAGTCGGTCACCCACTTGGAATTCCAAAGGCTTCCGCCGTATGTCTGCGTAACTCTTTTGGAGACTACGTGTTGTTTGTAATCTCTGTTGTATCCGGGCTATCTTATCAGTAATCTCCTGAATAAGTTCAGGCCCAGTGATTCTGTTGTCTCCCACTTCGGTCCAACAAATTGGAGACCGACATTTTCTACCATATAGTGCTTCAAACGGAGCACATCCAATGCTGCTGTGGTAGCTGTTGTTGTAGGAGAACTCTATGAGTGGTAAATGTTTATCCCAACTTCCACCGAAGTCTAGGATTGCATGTTCTCAACATATCCTCAAAGGTTTGAATTGTTCGCTCGCTTTGCAACCGATATCACGCCCCGAGACTTTTTCGCCCAACAGGAAAGTCTATCCAGCCTGACGGGAAAGTCTATCCAGCCAATCGGCTCGAGGTATGAAACTAGATGAGTATGGCTATTCATATGGTGCAACATAGTGTTGAATGTGTAAAAAAAAATCATCATAAAGATTGAGTTGCATTGTGTTTAGGTGATGTTAAAGATGCATAATTTTTGAAGGATTTTGAAATTATTGGTGATATTTTTTTGGAGGTAACATTATAAGGTTTGTTGAACATATTTCAGTGCACTATTTGCTAATGTTATTACGGTTTGACTTTTGATTCAATGAATTGGACATCACAAATGTTAGCACTGAATATGGACCCACAATTGGGATTGGATTGGGAATTGATGATTATTATTGGTTATGGTAGATATATCTTATTTTTGGTAGGAAATGGAGAAATCAAAATTGCCTTTAAACAAGAAAAGAAAGACTGTTGGAGAATCACGAGGGTCAGACCATGGTAAGAAGCCTACATGGGATAAAGTGGAGGCCACAACTTTATTTGGATAAAGTGGGTGCTAAGTCAACATGGGCTACACTCATTCTTTTTGAAAAAAGGGTGTTAATATCATATTTTCAGCATCATGGTGTTATTGATTGTTTCAAAAGGTTGGGTTGGATGGATGCTTTGACCTTTGTTGGTGTGGATGAAAAAGAAATTTACATAGATGAAATTGTTGAATCGATGTCCACATTGACTAATGAACAGCGTCGGAAAAATTATAGGCTATGTTGGTCGGAAGAAAGCGGTTCTCTCATTCGATTCTCTTTCAAAAATTGCTAACTTCGAAACAGAGTCAACTGATCCAGAAAAGCCCTGTGATTATGTTTCAGAGGATCCCGTAAATTTAGAGTCTCAACAGAAAGGGGAGAGTTGGTTGACTATGCTGAGGGAATTATTTTCTATACCAAGCATAACCGAGAAAACATCATTGTATCATAGTGATCTGAAGCCGTTGCCCAAGTTATTAACTTGGTTTTTGAACTTTAATGTGATTCTAAGAACAAGTGATAGGATGCGACTAAGAAACAATGAAGTACAAGTGTTATATGCTTTGGTCTCCAACAATCTCAAGCAATAATTTCGACAACTAGTTTTGATGAACCTACGGGATTCACATGAGAGCCATGAGCGACATTATATTCCTCACTGTTAGTTGTTATCTCGATTTCTGTTGAATGCTAAAGTCATCCGTACTTCAGCAAAACCAAAGAAGTTGAATCCGATTACAATTAGTGTGCAAAGAATAATCAAGGAGGAGTTCACTTTCAATAAAATTCCTTATGCTTACATCCTTAAGGATGTGAAGAGTGGGTGCACTGTCGAATTTGAAAGAGATGATGATATGGAGGAAGAAGAGGATAATTAAATTGTTGGAGAAGCTGAATTGGGATTCAATAATGAAGAGTGAAAAGATCAAGCATATCATGAGGCGGAGCACAAATGGACACTGAGAGGGTTCCATATCTAGAATTGGGATCAGGTTCTTATTTTCAAGGTGAAAGGGGTGAACAACCAAGACCCAGTTCTTATGATTCATGGCCCATATCGCATCGTGAAATTTCTTTTGATGTGAGGAGGGGAAATGAGCAGGCAAAGAAGTGTCAATGTGATTTTGAAGCTTCCAGTCATCTATTGAGGTCTGATTACGACTAGGTAGCCCGAACTAGGAGGGCTAAACATGATGAGGAAGCTCGGAATGGAGTATGGAGCAAGAGATATTAGCAACCTAATGGAGGCTTGATCAAGAAAAGTTGGAAGCCCAAAGATGGGAAGGAGATGAGCGTTATGAAAGAAGTAACATCTACACACGAGAATTGGAGCTTAATAGGAGGTTTGCACTTAAAGAGCATAGGCAACATTATCATGATAACGTTGCAGGTTTATCTTACGAAGAGCCTGCAACTCAAATGGATTTTAGCAACATTCCACCACATTTGCATGGAGAAATTATACAACGTTACCCATCGACCTATGCTTCTTCTTGGTTGCCAGTGCAATCACCAACTCCATCAAATGAAACGGGATCAATCCAAGGGCCATTATAAGAGACTCAATCCATGTATAATGGTTTGATGGAGTCTATATTTGGGCCACCTCCAAGAACACAGTGAACAAAATACTCTCTGATCTTCATTGGTCAGGTCCATGTATTATGTTTTCTCTCTTTTATCTTAATCTGTGATTGATGTGTGATGTGGTTAACACTACGTGTTTTATTCGTGTTTTTTGTTTTAATAGTTAATGTTTGGAAATTTGAACATGTAGTTGTAGGTGTGTGTGTGTTGAGTTAGTTGGAACAACTTGGATTGTTATGTGTGTGTTGAATAGGACTTTGATGTGTTTGCCTTGATATGCTTCTTTCCTATACAACCTGTAGTGTGCATGAGCGATGTTTAACCAAAACTATCTTGCAACTCTTAGTCTATGCATGCTTAAGTCTTAGTTATGTTTAACCCTTTAAGGTGCATGATACAGTTTTCTTGGTAAATTGGTTGTATCAAACAAGATAGCAATATTTCAAAAGGATAACAAGCTATAAGAGATAAACATTTGATTGTTCACATATTTAACCCATTCCATCGTTTCCATGAGAGAATTGAGCCTATTTGAGCATCCATTGAAAATAACCTAATGCTCATTTCTTTTGTTGAGTGATTGCTATGATGTTGTAGTCATTGTAGAATTTATGTCAGTAATACATGTCAAAACCAGGAACTAGAACTTTCATAAACATGATAGAGGCATTTAGGAACACCCTTTGTTAAACCCGTTTTCATTTGAATTCTAACTATTAACATAATCCCTAAGTTGCCACTTTGAGCTTTTCCTTTCATTTGTTCACCTTAATATGTTCGCCATTTAGCCTTTTGTGTATCCTTTCTATTTCAAACTCAAGTTGGTATATTCTAGTAAAGAAAAAAAATTATGAAAAAAGAGGAAAAAAAAAGAAAGGAAGTTGACATGCGGTTAAGTATCCTTCATAAAAAAAATTGTATTGTAGGCATTAAGATTTAAATGCTATGTGTTGTTATTTAGTTTGTTTAGCTAGAAACTACCACTTTAGTCACTTTAAATATTCTATTTTCTATTCATAACCCAAGAATTCAATATAACCCAAAGAAAGTCCTCTTGATTTATGTGGTAGTATGTTATTTGGTAGAGATATGATTTTGGCTCAAACTTATGCCAATAGTGCTACATTATAGTATGGAGTGAATATGTATGTACTAGAACTAGCAGTAAACCTGCGTGATGCAGCGGCTCGACAATTTACAATGTGATACATGTTCACTGTTGCTTTATCTATTATGCCCTGAAGAAGTGTTTGAATCAACAAACCACTTGGACATGGAATACAATCGAAAAATAAAGTGGGTCCATGAGAGGATTAGTATTAAATTCAATATGTATTCATGGATCAGCCTTGATTGCATATGCACTATTTCCTATGCAAATGTTGTATACTTTTCTAAACCCATGTCATATGCCAACATTAATTAATACCATTGTTAGTAACATGCAAAATAATAAAAAAACAAATTTCACCATTATACCAAACCACCGTAGTGATCAAAATCTTAAGTTCATATACTTTGCACTTAAATCTATGAGTACAACTGTGAAGCATATTATTCACATGGCTCACAAAGGTCAATACTACAAACTTACAAGATGAGGCAGAGATCCACAATGAATGATATTTAAATACTTTAATTAAAAGAAATATTGGTATATGAAATTCAATGGCTGCAGGCTCAGTCTCAGTCTCCGATAAGCTTAAAACAAGCCATCATATAATCTTCATCAATAGCTATGTTAAGACTGCATCCTATAATAGTAACACTAACTTTACACAAAACTTGAAGGGCAGCATCATGATTGCAGAAAGCATGTAGCACGAAAAGACTTCACCCACTTCTCTTAAATTCATTAAAAAATACCAACACCTAACAAAAACACACATAAATAAGTTAATCAAAAGAAACGGATAACCCCTAAGGAAAATCAAAAGTGGAAGAACATACCATAGAGCCGAGAATCATTCCAAGTCTACTCCACGTTAGATGACTATAGGATATTTATTCCAAAAAGAATGGAAAGTGATGGTATTGTTCAGGAACATTCACCATTGTCACACCCCGAGCAGGCGGGGTTGGATCGAAGTCCCCGTCGGGCGGAAGGTTCCCGGGGCGCGATATCGTGAGTGATAATCATGATGATCAGATTGTTTACATAGCATCAATGTTAAGAATAACTAAAGCACAATCAAACATTAAAATAGGATTACAAAGTTAAATTACAATATCAATGTTCAGTAATTTAACTCGGTAAACCTAACAAAAGAATCATATGTTTCCTATCTTGTATCTATACAAGATATCAAAAGTGATTCGTATCCATAGCAAAATATGTGCTTCTCCAAAAGTCTACTAGGTCTGTTAACTGGCATCCTAGTATGCAATCCAAAAGCTTAAGCCTATTCCTGTGCGTCACCTGAGAAAACATGTAAGAAAACAAAGTCAACACAATGTTTGGTGAGTTCATGTAGTTTTAGTATTTGTAAAATAGCTTTTGCAAACCTTTTAGGTAAAACCTTAACCTCATTAATAACACCTGTATCATCCAACTCGGTATGCTTATATATAGGGCATACCCCTGAGTCAAGCCTACGACCCGCCCAGACGACGTCCCACTACATACTAAGTCGCATAGGACATTGCTATTAATGATAATTAAGCATTTTACCTACCCTTCGATTCATTCTTCATCATAGCTTTAGTTTACTGTTTCAAAGTTTACAAGTCTATAGCATTCGTATGTATTAGTTTCAATATTAGTTTAAAAGCATCATGTTTAAAAGTTTATGATATTACCCAAAAGCATTCATGCATCCCCTCGGTAACAACCTTAATCTCATTAACACCACCTGTGTCATCTAACTCGGTATGCATATATATAGGACATACCCCTGAGTCGAGCCTACGACCCGGCCAGACGCCGTCGCACCACATACTAAGTCGCATAGGACATTGCTATTAATGATAATTAAGCATTTTACCTACCCTTCGATTCATTCTTCATCATAGCTTTAGTATACTGTTTCAAAGTTTACAAGTCTATGGCATTCGTATGTATTAGTTTCAATATTAGTTTAAAAGCATCATGTTTAAAAGTTTATGATATTACCCAAAATCATTCATTTCATGCATCCCCTTGGTAACAATCTTAATCTCATTAACACCACCTGTATTATCCAACTCGGTATGCTTATATATAGGGCATACCCCTGAGTCGAGCCTACGACCCGCCCAGACGCCGTCCCACCACATACTAAGTCGCATAGGACATTGCTATTAATGATAATTAAGCATTTTACCTACCCTTCGATTCATTCTTCATCGTAGCTTTAGTTTACTGTTTCAAAGTTTACAAGTCTATAGCATTCGTATGTATTAGTTTCAATATTAGTTTAAAAGCATCATGTTTAAAAGTTTATGATATTACCCAAAAGCATTCATGCATCCCCTCGGTAACAACCTTAATCTCATTAACACCACCTGTATCATCCAACTCGGTATGCTTATATATAGGGCATACCCCTGAGTCGAGCCTACGAACCGCCCAGACGCCGTCCCACCACATACTAAGTTGCATAGGACATTGCTATTAATGATATTTAAGCATTTTACCTACCCTTCGATTCATTCTTCATCATAGCTTTAGTTTACTGTTTCAAAGTTTACAAGTCTATAGCATTCGTATGTATTAGTTTCAATATTAGTTTAAAAGCATCATGTTTAAAAGTTTATGATATTACCCAAAAGCATTCATGCATCCCCTCGGTAACAACCTTAATCTCATTAACACCACCTGTATCATCCAACTCGGTATGTTTATATATAGGGCATACCCCTGAGTCGAGCCTACGACCCGCCCAGACACCGTCCTACCACATACTAAATCGCATAGGACATTGCTATTAATGATAATTAAGCATTTTACCTACCCTTCGATTCATTCTTCGTCATAGCTTTAGTTTACTGTTTCAAAGTTTACAAGTCTATAGCATTCGTATGTATTAGTTTCAATATTAGTTTGAAAGCATCATGTTTAAAAGTTTATGATATTACCCAAAAGCATTCATGGATCCCCTCGATAAGAACCTTAATCTCATTAAAGCCACCTGTATCATCCAACTCGGTATGCTTATATATAGGGCATACCTCTGAGTCGAGCATACGACCCGCCCAGACGCCGTCCCACCACATACTAAGTCACATAGGACATTGCTGTTAATGATAATTAAGCGTCTTACCTACCATCCATTTCGTTTATAGCTTTAGCATTTTGTTAAGTTTGCATCATGATTGGAAAATGAGAAATCACTGTATGGCAAGCACTGAGAGGCCATAAGTCTACTCCTCAGATTCCCGACTAAGTAGAACACCCATTTGGCAAGCACTGAGAGGCCAAACGAACTGATTTACACTAGTCATAGCTACAAGAACACCCCCTGGCAAGCACTGAGAGGCCAGGTGGTCCATTCTAAATAGCCAATAGCTTTAGCATTATGTTTAAGTTTATAGCATGAGTGAACATTGAGGAATCACTGTATGGCAAGCACTGAGAGGCCATCAGTCTACTCCTCAAGTCATGACTATGAAAGTCACCCTATGGGAAGCACTGAGAGGCCGACGGTCTACTCCTCAAGTCCCAACTATGAAGAACACCCCATGGCAAGCACTGAGAAGCCAATTTGGTATGTTCTATCATAGTTGATAGTTTTAGCATCCAAGTTTATAGCATTCAAATAGCTTCACACTCGTTAAGGCAAGCACTGAGAGGCCAAACCGTTTTTTTAGCATGGCAAGCATATATGCATACAAGTGTTTAAAGCATCCGTAGTCTCAAGCGATTAGCATGTATGTAGCATTTTCATAGAATCATAAGTTTGTAGTATCAATTTGTAGCTTTAGCATATGGTGTTAGCATGTAGCATTAGCATTTAGTATTTGCATGTAGCATTAGCATTTAGCATTAGCATTTAGTATTAGCATATTGAGTTAGTATTCAAGCTTTAGTATCGAGTATGTAGTTTAAGGATATTGTTTATAGCTTAAGCATTAAGCGTATAGTTTAAGCATATTGTTTATAGCATAAACATTAAGCGTATAGTTTAAGCATATAGTTTATAGCGTATAGTTTAAGCATATAGTTTATAGCATAAGCATTAAGCATCTAGTTTAAGAATAAAGTTTATAGCCTAAGCATTGAGCATCTAGTTTTAAGCTTTAAGTTTGTAGCTTAAGCATCAAGAATAAGTGTAAAAGCATTTTATAAATCATTTGTTTAAAATGTATAACATGCTTCTCAGTCCCGAAGTAAAATCAAAATAGTTAGAAAAGGGACAAATGAACTCACCTTGTGTCCGTAGTGTTTGACTAAGTAGAATAAGAATGCACGCGCTCTTTGTTTGCACTTGTTATGATGTTTACGTTCCTGTATTGATTTCATAGTGTTTATAGTTTATAAGCATTTGTTTGTAAGAATTCATGGTGCATGTGGGTATTAGTGTTAGCCCTAAAGTTGGCTAACACTAGTGAGTCGTGGTCTTGGTCTCCATCCGGCCCCGTATGCGAATTATGAATATTGATAACACTTATCCCACTAAATTAAGATTAGAAATCTTGGTTATCTAAGTTACGTTCAAGTTCATTTGATGCCTTAGGAGTTAGGTCCTTATCTTAAAGCTTAACAATCCTTAACCTTTGATAATCTAGCTTGTGTCATTACCGTGTCATTAGTCTTTAACTTTAAAATTCATTTGCCATCTTATTTCACAATTCGACATTTTAATTTTATGTTGCCATTCTATTATGGGCCGAATGGGTTTCATTGGTTTAGGCCTAATGTCGTGGGTTAGGTTACCCCACGGGCCGGATTACTTGGGCCGGTTGGTTATAGTGGCCGAATAGCCAGTTGGGCTAGGTGTGGGTTACATGGGCTTGTTGGTCCCTTAGGTTAATGGAAGCTTTGGGCTAGATAATGGCCGGAATCCTGTTATTGGGCCGATTAGTATTTTATAGAAAACATGAGATTATTGGGCTAATAGTTAGTCTAGATGGATAAGTTAAGCCCATGAATGTTGCGGCCAGGAAAATAAACCCGGATGGTTCGTGAGAGCACATCAGTTTCGCATGCAGGCTATAGGTTCGGGAGCGCCAACTGAGCAAGGTTCGTCGAGTCTATCAGAAGGTTCGTAGACCAAAGCTTCGCTTGAGGGTTCGGTCACCAAGTGTCCAGCAGGTTCGTTGCTCCTTAGGGTTCGGCCATGATCCTAGGTTCGGTGCTAGTTCTTGCCTGAAGGTTCGGCAGTGGTTAGCATGTACACGAAGGTTCGGTTAACCATGTAGGGTTCGTGACATGCTAAAGGTTCGGTGATGAGTTGATGAGGGTTCGGCAGCATGATAATGGTTCGCTACACTTGATTGGTTCGGCCACCACCTGATTAAGGTTCGGCCGGCCATGGCTTTCCTTCCCCAAACCTGTATCTGTGACCACCACCATCTTCGCATGCCAACTTCTAAGTTAGTCCCCAAAATCAAGAGCAATCCAGAACGATTATTGAGTGGGTATGGGTTAGAGAATGAAGAAGAAAAAGAACCGGCTATGTGTGTGGTCGAACTACAACATAAAAAACCCTAATTTTCAGCCACTTTAACGCTTCATACCTCGAAAATGGTTGGACAAATTCGTAGATCCGCTGGTCTTCTATGTAGAGGACTTCTAGATGGTCGTTTAGGCTCCAAAAACACACGATTTCATCAACAAATGAAGAAGTTATGGTGATTTTAAGTTGAAAACTCTTAGAGAGAGAGAGATGAACGGGAATGGTAGTTAGAGAGAGAGGGTTTGTGTAAAATGAGAAAAATAGCCTCTTTCAAGGCTTATATATCACGGGGGTATTCGGGTTCGTTTCGGTTGCTCGTTTCTTATTTTTCATCGTGTTTCCGGATTCGTACGCGCATTTTTCGTAATAAAAATAAAAGGAATTATTTTAGGATGTTTAATTTACAAATACTATTAGAAATTATTTTAAATATCGTTGCGTTTATTTATTTATCGAATTAAATTATTTTTACGCGTTTTGTGAATTCGTTCGCGATTTAATAAAATAGTTTAGTTTAATTTATTTATGATGAGTTTCAAAATTGTAAAATAGGAAATATTTCATTTCCTTCAGTTTATGATCGTTCGCTTCGTGTTTGTTTTCGTTTCGTCAGAACGCGTCGCCATCGCACGTATTCGTTCGAATCGTCATTCGAACGAACACGACGATGGTTTAGCTTTCTGATTCTTGTTGTCTACTGTTCAGTCATTATTTCAGAACGTTAAACTTTCATAATCATTCGTACAGATAGTCACCTCTATGAATAATTCGTCGGTTTAGCATTCCGTAACAATAACCGTTATGGTTTTGTTCTGTTTAACCTCACATACGTTATACACAATAGCATCAAATCAAGTATACGTGCTTCAACACTGTGTTGTCTGAAGTGTTGCTGACTGTTAAACCCTTAGGTTTTAAATCAGATTTCAGACAATCGCATAATAGTTTCATGTTAAGCATTATATATCACTAGCATAAACATAGTTTCACGTCATGTGTACCTAAGTTACTGTGCAATCTACAGTGCAACTTACTGTTCCGGTAATGATTCCGGCACAGATGTTACAACCATAGTCCAGAATTCTTCGCAGAACCCGAGAACTTTGATCCCTCCAGGTTTGAGATATGGAATGCCATGGCTGCCAAAGTTGGTATAAATCAACAAAATCAGCTTCTAACACACCTGTTCGTATAATCAATTAAGTTGTATTCAGGTCATTGGATAAATAAATAAAAATGCTAAAAGAATTCATACAACCAGAAATAGCTAAAACTCCCAGATCATCATTTCTAGCAGCATTCCAAACAGTCGGTATTTTTGAAAACCTAAAACCGATTTGAATAACCGGTTCAAAAACCGGTTATGAACCATAACCGGTTCGGTTAACCGGTTATTTTGTCCATCTCTATATGTGCGCGCATATATGTAAATAATAAGAAGTTGCAATTGTCTTTAATGAATCAGATGTGTCAAGCATAATATATCAAGTGTTTGACCCTGTACTCTTTTGTCCAGCAACATCTTCAACATAAGTGATTGCCTTTGTGGTGGGCTTTGCAAGCAAATTAGTAAACTCTTGGAATGGAGATCTACTTAACCTTGTCTTCCTCTAGAAATCTAGAGGAAGGAATCCATAAGTCTTCGACAGACAAACATATTAGAAGGCAAAGAAAGTAGTTACAAACAAACATATTATAAAGCAAAGAAAGTAGTTACAAACTAACATATTATAAAGCAAAGAAAGTTTGATATCTCCTCAGAACACCCTACATCGTTTGCAAATGCAACCACATTGAGTACAACAAGAGGTAAAGGTCCAACAAATACTTCATCATCTTTACCAATTTCAGCTTCCCTACATTTGAATTAAGTATGTAGGAGATTATGCAGATTAATAATACACCTTTGGAGGCTTTCAAACTGTTAGAGAAAAAAAACATACCAGTAATCGACCCATTCATAAATAAGCATGTTAAATGTAATTTCTTTTTTGTTCTATCAATGAACAAAAGCAGCAAGTTGTATTCCAACACATTCAACAAACCCACTTGCAAGATTCGGAAATGTAATTGTTTTTTTGGTATGTTTATTGTAAATTATTTTGCATTGAAATACAACAAAATAGATACATCAAATCAAATTTACCAGCTAATCATGAATGGAGAGTTGAGCGCAAGTTATCACTTGAAGTAGCTCTTCAAGAGTGCCATATCCGCATGAATTTCATCTTAAAAAATATTTTTATTTCCATCTTAATTTACTAAAATTTTCATTTTATTTTTTGGATAACTGTAAATGTTGAAGATACAATCGAACAAGTAACATTTATGACAGAAATAAGGTATAGTCATCAATAACAATCACTTTCATAACACTTCCATGTACAACATCCCCAGCATAGCGGTGCCATCTTGCCACCACCACATCCCCAGCATCACCTGCAGGACCTGTGTTGTGACGTGACCTACCATCTACAGGTTGTTCTAAAAAAAGTTAAAAAAGCATGTCTCTGTTACATATAATAGCACCAACTTATCTCTGAAGATTTATTACAAAAATACTTCAACCCCAAAATAAATAAGCAAAAGATAGTAACTACTAACAAACATAATATATAAAATAAATTATCCTAGATTCCCCTAATTTTTGAAAATTCCAAATACCCTTTCTAATGCCAAATTTAATTCACTAAACATAATACAAGCTTAAATCTTCTATGTCTATGCATTAATGCAATGATTAACACATGAAAATACAATAAATTAGCACCACAAAACATACATACCCACTAATGAAAGAACTTTAAAGTAACGCAATGCAGTTCAGATCAAGTAAATACGGAAAATTTCAAACAATTATCAAATGTGTAAATCATTCCCTTGACTCAAAATCCCTAAAAACTTCAACCATTGTAATCGTAATTAATCATGAAAAAAAATAACAAGCATGCAAAGAGAATTGAGACGCGTACCCATTTGAAGCAGAAAAGCACGTAATTGAAATCAGGAAATGGAGAAAGCACATCTAGAACATAAAACCCTAAACCGACTTTATATGGATGCGCGTAGAGATCTCCATGTGCGCAGAACATAAAACCTGAAAAATGGATTGATATGGATGAGCATCTACTGATTGTAACCTTTGTGCTCATGATTACTTCACATGAGATAGCGTCTTCTAATGAAGAAATTAATTAGCTAGGAGGTGGAAGTATGAGATTTCTGAGTCCGCATCTCTGAAATTTGAGTTTTGAAAGGGGAGCAGGCGTCGTTCTCCGATTTTAGGGTTTTGTCTTGAGACGGGTTTGAATTTTGAAACGGAGAATTTGTCCCGCTCTTTTTAGTTTGCACGATTCTTCAACCCTTGCAATATTTAGTTGTACCATATGCTTTAAAGGTTATACATTTCTTAAAATTAAGACGTTTAACACTCTCTCTCAATATCCATTATATAATAGTAAAGATAATTTTTAATAGTCTCAAAAGAACACTAAGGGGAGTGGCAAATTGTGAGAAATGTGAATATTTGCTTGTTTAAAACTTGAAGTTTCTTGTACTTATGATAGGTATTCCAATTCTTGAGTGATTACAATTGATTGTTGAGATATAATCCTATTGAATGTTGCAAGTCTTGTGGGTTAGGCATGATTTGAGATCTTGGTATACATATGATTAAGTGGTGAGTGATATTTTTGGTTTATTCATGATTGTATGCCATAAGAGGAAGTATATAGGAATGTGGTTAATAACAAACGAAAACCATAGGATGGGCATTGATGTTTGTCTTTTTCGGGACGAAAAAGGTTTAAGTTGGGGAAGATAGATACATGGTTTTTGTTTATGAGTTTTAGCTGAACGAATCATGGTTTTTGCATAATAATTTTCCAAAATCGAATCACTTTGGCGGACTTTTGAATGAAGCAAAATGATGGAAACTTGTTGGTAAACTCCCAAGTAGTGTTTAAAAGAGATTTGTGAGCTTTAGGGAGTGCCGAAAGAGGTGAGACTTGCAAAACAAATGAAAACAGTGACCGCCGTACAGTTAATGGAACTCGGCATATGGTACTCCAGATTGCTGAAATTGGGCGTTTAGTGCAACGTACAACAAAATGTTTCTAGTGAATGAGATATATACCCGACGTACCATACTTCAACCGGCGTATGGTACACCGGAGGTCGATTTTGGGGGTTTTTTGAAGGTTTTTGATGAATCTAAAGGGGGGTTTCGAGCCTAATTGGTAATTATCACCCCTAGGACAGAGAAGGACTACCCTAGAAGCGTTTTTGGAGATTCCTAGTCAAGATTTCATCATAGTTCTTCCATGATCAAGCATTGTTCTTCAACTGTAAGCATGTTAGGCTAAACAATTCGTAGTCACAACCGGAGTAAGAGTTTAATTGAGTTGTAAGACCATTTCTATGATTGAGATTGAATGTTTGACATTTATGATCATCATTTGTGAATGTTTGTGTTGGTGTTAAACATTTTCTTTTCTATGTTTCTTTGAATGACAATTAATGTTTAGAAATCTATCATTCCATTTTATAGAACCTCTAGATGTGTTGTAGATGTTTACATGGTTTAGGATTTGTCATGGATTGTTTTGTAACATTCAAGTTTGCACAATAGTTACATTCCACTTCAAAGAAACTTTGAATGTGTTGTAGATGTATCGTTGATGCAATCGTATTTCATGTTGGAGTGATATACAATTGATATGGATTATGTCTATGTAATTCATCATTAACAAACATAGTAATAGGTTTTGCAACTAATGGGTTGAACATGAAACCGGAAGTGACTATTTCATTCAACATACATTAAAATCAATTTCAATTTACCTTTTATGCATTTTATAGTCAATCAAGAAAATAAATTAGCCTTTTCATTTTGTTTACATATCAACTTAACTTAAAGACCACCCATTAACTACTCGTGGTTTGACACCCTTCTTCCCTAGCTAGTCTTAGGTTGAAAGGAACTCAATTTCTCTCTAAGTTTGACCGGCACCACGACACCGGTCAATCATGCAAAACCTTTGTAACCAACTCAGTGAGTTTGGATACATCAGTCTGAAGATTAGTGACATTTGCCGTCAATTCCATTATTTTAAGCTTTGATTTGTCAATTCTTTTAGGAATATCATCCGAATCCCTTACAAGTGTGTCAGTTTCAACATGACTTGAGTCCATCTCAGGATTTTCATGCACCACGTTTTCTTGTTACTAGGGATTTCAAGCCTCAATTTCAAGAACTTCTGTAACACCCCAAATTTTATATACAAGTTATTTGAATTTACTAACGCGTAACGGATAGTTCACTTGTAGGAATATGGATAAAAAGAATAAACTAAGTAAAGATCATGAAATGGGGTACTCGAACCCCAATTCGTGACTTTGAGTTCCCTAAGATTAAGGTACACGAAACCATCTTCGTGAACTCCCATTTTTGTGAACTCCTAATTTCATGAACCTTGCCCATATACATGAGTGCCTTGGGAACCGTGCTCACCTTTGGGTGGAAGCACTCTCTCTCAAGTACACGAAGTGTAGATTCGTGAACTACAAGAAACGGCTTTTGAGCGACCAAATGAAGGAGGAAGCACACGGGAAGCCACCAGAAGGATCATCTAACATCAAGAAAGTGTTTTTGTGAGAAAGTTAGGATTTTTATGCAAACGTAAACTTATGCATAAAGCTCACTTCTTTATGCATAAAGTTCAAACCTTGTCGAGAACTCTAAATTCGTGAACCCTGTTTTCGTGAACCAGAATTCGAGAAATCTAAGTTTGTGAACCCGAAATTGTGAACCCTGAGTTCGTGAACCGCAATTCGAGAACTTTGAGTTCATGAACCCCAATTCGTAAACCCTGAGTTGGTGAACAACAATTCAAGAACTCTAAGTTCGTGAACCCAATCCGTAAACCCTGGGTTCGTGTACTTTAAAGGATTTGTGAACTTGTGGTTCGAATACTGCTAAGACTTCGTGAACTTGGTGTATCAAATACTATGAAATACGAGAGGCTAGTTAAATGAACTATGAGGACTTAGAATAAATTCTAAGACTAAGAATGAAATTTAATGAGTTGATGTGATGATGTAGGTTCTTAAGTCCTAGCCCAGGCGATTCGGTTTAGGAATCTAGAGCCACTTCATTCTCAGGTGAGTTCTAGATTACCTATTTCAACACTTTACTTGTACTTATATTTTGGGCTAACATACATGAAGTTAGTATGATGCTTTATGAAGCTATGTGGCTATGCTATGATGATGAATGCTTGATGATATGTATGAAGATTTATGCATGAGAATATTCTAAGTATAATGAATGCATGTTAATGAGTAATTATAGTGAAAAGCAGGATGACATGACATGATGATAATTGTATGATGACATGCTATTATGATGATAACTATGATGATAGTTATAAGATGTTAAGCTATGATGAGATCCTATGATGCTAGGATGAAAGTATGATGCTATGATGATTGGATGCTAGCATGACGTGTTTACGATGCCATGATGAATGATATGATGTTAGCATAACTTGTATATGATGCTAGGATGTTACGATGATATGATGAAATAATGCTAGCATAACCTGTTATGAGTAATCCTATGTTATTAGGATAAGGTTACGATGTTATGGGGAATGATGATATACTGCTAGTATATCATGATGAATGAATGAATGAATGTTGCTCCCATATTCGTATGGGATAAGTATGATGTTCCTCCGGTACTCGTTACGGGGTAAGTATGATGATGCTCCCATATTCCTAGGGGGTAAGTATGATGTTGCTCCGGTACTCGTTACGGGGTAAGTATGATGATGCTCCCATATCCGTATGGGGTAAGCATGTATGATGCTCCAGTACTTGTACTGGGTAAGTAGGGATCTGTTAAACGCTTTGCGATTCATATCAACGTTATGGAGCCTTGTCCTGGCATAAGCCCACTGTTACGCTCAGTGGCAGTGATTGTATGATAATAATGATCATGATGTTTATGTGTCATGGTTTTTATGAACGAGATGATGTTTCATGATGTTCACTCATTAAACGTTTATGATGTTTTACTAAATCAAGAACTTACCAATGTAAGCTGACATTTTAGCATGTATGTCAGGTTGATGAACATGCAAGAGGATAGGATGAAGCCCGTGGCATAAAGTCAGACGATCTAGTGGTTGTGGCAATCCGATATGTTTTTGATACAAACATTTAATTCTATTTATGTTATCAAACTATGTTTAAATTTTCGCTGCTAATTATGAAAGTTTTTGGTTTAAAAGCTATGTGTTATGATGAAAACAACTCTGGGAGGTACCCGAGATCGGTGTCTCTCAAGTTGGTATTAGAGCCATAGTTTGAGCGATCTTGGTATCCCAAATGCCAAGACTTAAACTTAAAATGGGATTAAATGATGCGGATTGCCAACCACGGATGAACGAATGCCACGAGCTGAATTTATGTATGAACTAAGGAGTGTTGGAATAGAAATGATTATGAAATAGGAAAGTACTCAAGGGTGTGCACACTGATGAGAAGGGACGTAAGTTATTTAGAACCTATTAGTTGGGTAAATGGTTAATAACACTAGATCATCATCATTAACGATTTACGTCACTTATTCAATGCTAAACTGATTCTGTTACTGACTCATCATTTGTTGCATACTATAAAATACTAGATGGCATGACAGAAACGTAGATCCCTCAAGCAACCTAAGGACACTGAGGAAACACCTGTTGAGGTGCAAGGAAATGAATATGAAGGAGAAAACAAGACCAGCGAACTACTGGAAAATGATGAAGAGTTCACACTAGTGCCTATCGTGATAAAACTATTTCCGAGGAGGTCTGCAGAATTATGGATGAGAAGATGCCGGCAATGATCGCTAAGGCAATAAAGGATTCATTGAAGGAATAGTATGAAGGAACCAAGGAAAGCTCCAAGGGAGATGAGGAAGTTGTAATCATCGAAACAAAGAGCGGTGATTTTATGTCTGGGAAACTGAAGGGTCGTGATTACAAGTCCTTCAATGGATGCAACCCACCGACCTTTTATGGAAGGCACTTCATGTCACACCCCCGACGCCGTGTGCGGAATCCACGGCGCGGTGACGATCGATGGTTGAATCAAGCACTAGTATTGAATAAGAACAACCACAATGCATTACTAAGTTTCATAAAGTTTAGACAATTGTTTAGTTACAGACATTCTATCTATCTACCAAAAGAATGACAACTACAGACCTAAAAATATTGTTTACAAAATAAGACTCAGACAAGATAGTTAAACAATCTGGATTATGTGAGTTTCTAATCCATCCTAGCTTGTTCCTTCATCTTGTTCTATCTTAACTATGGTCTACTTAGTTGTCCTTGTGAAGCTCTAAACCTGATTACCTGAAACACGTGAAAAGTAACTGTCAACTACAAAAGTACTTGGTGAGAACAATAGGTTTAACATTTGTAAATATGAATCTGCATTGTAAAACATATGTATAAAACAGTGAATGAAAATAACATGGATAGTTGCAACCCAAACTAACATCAAGTAAGAAAAACGTGTGCAAACAGTCTAATGACTGTCTACTAGAAAAGCCAACATATAATCAAGTCCCAAACTACGTTTGGAGTCAGAAAAAGTAGCCAGCAAACGCATTCAACACGAGCTGTACTAATGAGTTTACTCAAAAGACAAACACCCGGTCAATATGACCTATGCTGGTAAAGTTAATTAGTAGCAAATACATATTACCGTAACGCATCCAATCTGCAGTTGGTTCTTAAACAAATTTAAAACGATAACCGCGGCCTTGGCGAAACCATAATGTGTCGCGCTTCCCATTGTTGTGATCACCCAGTACTAACGTTATAAGAATAAGAATAAGATTGAATAAGTGTCTTGATGTGTGTATAAGTTTGTTCACAACGATGAACACCATGCTTTTAAGTTTTCAAGACTGAATCCTATGATTGACAACCTTTGGTTGAATACCCATGATTGATTACCATGACTTTGAAATCTTTTGATTGAATACCACTATGAAAACCCTTGAATGAATACCCTATTTGAAAACCCTTGATTGAATCCGGTGATAGAAGACCCTTGTTTATTTGATTTGTTTGTCATAATATTCATCATAACACTACGCACTAACACTAATCTATTAGACCGAACTCAGTATATGTATAGGGCATACCTAGAGTCCAGCTACCTGCCTTATTTGTCGCCAGCCCAGCACTGTTTCGATATAATACAATACTGTTCTAGACATATTGACATATTTGATATGAATACAAATTGTTTTATCACTGTTTATGACTACCATGACTAAATATACATATGTTACAATCTCCCCTAGTTATGGGAATTTCGTCCCGAAATTAACTAGCAGAAGATATTGTAAAAAGATGGGGTTACTTAAGCTTCATATGCTCTTCACGTTCCCAGGTGAACTCAGCACCACGTTTGCCCTCCCATCGTACCTTTACGATTGGGATACGGCTACGTTTGAGTTTCTTGACCCCATGATCCATGATTTCAATAGGACATTCTATGAATTGCGTGTTGTTTTGAATCTGAATGTCTTCCAGTGGAATCTGAACATCATGATCCGCCAGGCATTTCTTAAGATTCGCTACATGAAAGCTATCGTGAACATTGTTTAGCTCTACTGGAAGTTTGAGTTTGTAGGCTACGGGACCAACCCTTTCCAGGATCTCAAAAGGTCCAACGTACCTTGGTGCAAGTTTCCCTTTCTTCTTGAATCAAACAATGCCTTTCCAGGGTGAAACCTTGAGTAGAACTCGGTCACCGACTTGAAACTCGAACGGTTTCCGACGTCGATCAGCATAACTCTTCTGCCGATCTCTTGCGGCCTTAAGCATGGATTGAATGATTGTGATCTTATCGGTTTTTTCTGGAATGAGTTCAGGTCCTACGACCTGCGAGTCACCAACCTCGGTCTAGGAAACCGGTGATCGGCACTTCCTACCATGTAAAGCTTCGAATTGTGCACATTGAATGCTTGTCTGGAAGCTATTCTTGTACGAAAACTAATTATCAGTGGAAGGTGAGTATCCCAGCTCCCACCTAAATCGATCACACAAGAACGAAGCATGTCCTCGAGTGTTTGGATAGTCCTTTCGCTTTTACCATCGGTTTGGGGATGATACGCCGTGCTAAGATTAACGCGGGTTCCTAAAGCCTTTTGCAATGATTGCCAAAAGAGAGAGGTGAAACGGCTATCACGATCAAATATGATTGATGTTGGAGTACCGTGACGTGCGATGATCTTGTTGATGTACAAAGTGGATAACTTCTCCATTTTATAATCCTCTCGGATTGGGAGAAAATGAGCAGATTTGGTAAGTCGATCGACGATCACCCAAACTGAATCGTAACCTCGCGGAGTTCTCGGAAACTTGGTTATGAAATCCATGGAAATTTGCTTCCATTTCCATTCAGGGATTTCCGGTTGCTACAGAAGTCCCGAAGGCTTCTGATGTTCTGCCTTGACTTTTGAACACATTAGACATTTCCCCACATACAATGCTATGTTTTTCTTCATTCCAGGATACAAGTAAGATGTTCTCAAGTCTTGATACATCTTATCAGCTCCTGGAAGAACTGAGTATCGCGACTTATCAGCCTTATCATTGATGAGTGTGCGCAATTCTTCTGACTTTGGAATCCACATGCGGCCGTTGAAATATAAAACCCCATCAGATATAGGTTCTAGATTACCCTCAACTCCGCAGTCTAACTCTGCCTTCAGTTGATTGTCGATCACTACTTGTTGTTGTGCAATACGAATCAGATCTTTCAAGTTTGGCTGTGTGTTGATCTCCATTGCTCTTACACGAATTGGTTTGACTGGATCCTTAAGACTAAGAGCATCCGCCACCACATTGGCTTTACCCGGATGGTAACAAATCTCACAGTCGTAATCAGTCAGAAGCTCTACCCAATGCCGTTGTCTCATGTTGAGTTATTTTTTATTGAGAATGTGTTGCACGCTCTTGTGGTCTGTATAGATGAAACATTTAGTACCATAAAGGTAGTGTCTCCAAGTCTTCAGCGCAAAGACCACAGCCCCTAACTCAAGGTCATGAGTAGTATAATTCTTCTCGTGAACCTTAAGTTGTCTTGAAGCATACGCAATCACCTTGTCTCATTGCATAAGTACAAAACCGAGACCAAGGTTTGAAGCATCACAGTAGAAAATGAAATCATCACTGCCCTCTGGAAGACTAAGGATAGGGGAGTTGCATAACTAAAAGTTGAAATGCATCTTCTTGTTTCTGCCCCAATATAAACTCTTGATTTTACTGAGTCAAAGTGGTAAATGGCAAGGAGATCTTTGAAAAGTTCGCGATGAATCTTCGATAATAACCTGCCAGACCCAGAAACGAACGAATCTCTATTGGAGTAGACGGGGTAGTCCAGTTCTTAATCGCTTCAATCTTTGCTGGATCTACGTGTATCCCATCTCTGTTAATGACGTGCCCTAAGAAATGAAGTTCTTTTAACCAGAATTCACATTTAGAAAATTTAGCATAAAGCTGTTCAGCTCTTAATGGCTCTAAGACTTTCGTCAAATGATCCTCATGCTCCTGTTCAGTCTTCGAATAGATCAGTATATCATCAATGAAGACGATAACAAACTGATCTAAGTACAGCCTACAAAATCGATTCATCAAGTCCATGAACACCGCCGATGCATTGGTTAGTCCAAATGGCACAACCACGAACTCGTAGTGTCCATAACAAGTCCTAAACACAGTCTTTGGTATATCCTCATCATTTACCCTCAACTGATGATACCTGGACATTAAGTCGATCTTAGAGAAGCAAGTTGCTCCCTGTAATTGATCAAACAGATCATCCATCTTAGGTATAGTATATTTGTTCTTGATTGTCAACTTGTTTAGCTCACGGTAGTCGATGCACATACGAAACGAACCGTCTTTCTTCTTGACAAAGACAACCGGGGCTCCCCATGGTGAGAAACTCGGTCTAATGAACCCTTTGCCTATAAGTTCCTGAAGCTGACTAGACAGTTCTTGCATCTCAGACGGTGCTAATCGATATGGTGACTTCGCCACTAGGTTCGCTCCAGGGACGAGATCGATTCTAAAATCCACTTGTCGGACTAGTGGTAGTCCAGGCAAGTCTTCTGGAAACACTTCTGAATAATCTCTGATGATCGGAACGTCTTCAACTGTTTGCTTTTCAGGTTTCTTCTCTACCACGTGTGCCAGAAAGGCGTGGTATTTCTTCCTCAAATACTTCTTGACCTTAATGCAGGATACAATCTTCAGCTCACGACATGGTTTTTCCCCAAAGACTCTTAACGTTTCACCGGATGGTAGGGGAATTCGAATAAGTTTCTTCGAGAATACAATTTAGGCGTGGTTTTTGGACAGCCAATCCATTCCCACTACGACCTCGAAGCTTCTGAGTGTCATAGGAATAAGATCGATGATGAAAGGATGGTCGTTTAATCTTAATTCACAAACAAGAATTATTGAGTTTACCAATATGGTATTACCATCAACTACTTCTACCGTGTATGGAGCAGCAAGTATAGATGGCTGTATATTAAACAATGATGCAGTAGTGGTAGAGACAAAACTTATCTGCGCCGGTATAAAATATGATAGAAACATAGTGACCATTGATGAAAAATGTACCCGTGACGACTGCCGGCTCCTCACGTGCTTCGGTAGCTCCAATAACGAAAGCACGTGCAGTGGCAGTAGCATCTGTGTTGTTGAGATGTGGACACTGGTTTCTGATGTGTCCCTCTGCTCTGCAGCTATAAAAGGCTTTTCCACCTGTAGTAGTAGGAACAGTGGTACTGGTAGCGGTAGCAGTAGCAAGATGAGTGGCTCGGAACGTTGCTACCAAGTTTCCAAATCTTCCACACTTGAGACATTTTCTGCATGGAATAGTGGGTAAGTGATGGTATTGGCACTTTGTGCAGAGTGGGTAGGGTCAAGTGTATGGCTTTCTGACCGTAGCAGGTTGTGGAATAGCAGTAATGGGAGTGCCTTTAGTAGGTGTAGCTACAGTCATGGCTGCAATGTTCTTGATTGTCTTTTGTTTCTTTTTCTTGTGTTGGTGTTGCTCGGGTTTCTTGACTTTATCAATCTGTTTCCTCTTGTAACGTTTTCGAGTGAGTACGCCAGCTTTGACATATTCTTCAGTAAGAGTAGCACTAAGATGAATTGTCGTCTCCAAAGTAGTGGGATTACTTCCCATAACATTTCCCCTGATGACTAGGGGCAGTCCTGCAATGTACTTCTCTATCTTGCGGGACAGAGGAGTAAACCATATGTGGAACCAAAATGCACAACTCATGGAAACGAGTTGTGTACCTTGCATTTTCACTACTATACTGGGCCAAACTCCACATTTCACCTCATGACGTGGACATAAGTGCTCCACAAATAGTTTCATGAAATTTTCCCATGGGAGGCCAAAGCAACCTCCCGTCCTCTGGTGTTCGTCTCAGAATTCCACCAAGTGAGAGGGCCCTTGTGAAAAGCGTTTGAAGCCTTCGGTTTTCTGGACATCCGGTGAAGTCTAGGATATCCTCAATGCTTTCCAGCCATTGAAGTAGGCCGGTGGCTCCTTTAGTACCAACGTACTTAGGAGGCATAGCGTCATTGAACTACTTGAAGGTGAAGGTAGCACTTCCAGTGGTGTTGGTGTTTGAGTTGGTTGCAGAATCACTGGTACCTCCCCGAAGGTTCTGGGTAATATCAGTGACCATGCCTGGAATAACCTCTTTCATACTTACGGCGATAATTCGGGCGATTTTGTTGATCTCATCTTCGTTGCGTCGTTAGTATTACGTCGAGGAGGCATTCTACGAAGAGAAAAACAAAAGCGGGTCAGAAATGATAAATTTTACAATTAAATTTATAAAATAAAATTATTAATATATACATGCTACCAATATTATCATTCAATTGTAATATGAGCAAGTACACCTAAAAGGTAGTTACCATACAACAGTTAACCAGTTCGTATACTTCTTAGATGATAATGTACAACGTTTCATAAGATTACCCCACCAAACCTACACACCGACACTTTCCCGGTATACCAAAGATAGCTTGTATATAGGGCATACGTAGGGTGAAGCAAACTGCCAGCCCAGCCGATAGCCCACCACCGCTTCGATATACCACGATCGTGCCCTTGCTAGAATTTGGTAACACAATTGTATTGATTCACACAATTGATTGATTCTTACATGGTTTATTCACACAATGATTGTATCTCAAATGATTGTATCTCATATGGTTTGGATTGTGTAAACCGTGGTTCTTAATTTACTTGAAATCAAGACCTTAGGTTTTAGTATAAGTATCCTAGGTTAATTATCCTAGGTTCCCAATACTTATAGTATTAAGCATAATGATCTCATGGTGTGAAATTCACCTAAAGAATACTGTTACGCAGTTTCTAAATTATGAAGTCCTAATGATAATGAATACATGATGATGATAACATGATGGGAATTTCAGATCAAACATACTAAGAATGCATATCTTTGCCTCTGAAATCCTTTGATGAATATGTATTTAGAAATTCAATTCGGATTCTAAAATTATAGAACTCCGATACAAATTCCTTGACTCGATATCTATTATTAGAAAAAAAATTTATCCCTAAGATCTGCCAAGCTTAGTGTATACTTAATGCTTACTTAAGTTTACTTAGATCCTAGGTATCCTCAAGCCTATAGCACTTAGTCCTATTGGGTAGCTTAGGTTATAGTCTGGTCGTTAATTATTGGGTTTTTCCTAGTTCTCTACAAACCTAGCTCAGATACCAACCTGTCACACCCCCTGCGCCGCGTGCGGAATCCATGTCGCGGTGACGATCGATGGTTGAATCATGCACAAGTATTGAATAAGAACAACCACAATGCATTAATAAGTTTCATAAGTTTAGAAAATTGTTTAGTTACAGACATTCTATCTATCTACCAAAAGAATGACAACTACAGACCCAAAATTATTGTTTACAAAATAAGACTCAGACAAGACAATTAAACAATCAGGATTATGTGAGTTTCTAATCCATCCTAGCTTATTCCTTCATCTTGTTCTATCTTAACTATGGTCTCCTTAGTTGTCCTTGTGAAGCTCTAAACCTGATTACCTTAAACACGTAAAAAGTAACTGTCAACTACAAAAGTAGTTGGTGAGAACAATAGGTTTAACATTTGTAAATATGAATCTGCATTGTAAAACATATGTATAAAACAGTGAATAAAAATAACATGGATAGTTGCAACCCAAACTAACATCAAGTAAGAATAACATGTGCAAACAGTCTAAAGACTGTCTTCTAGAAAAGCCAACATATAATCAAGTCCCAAACTACGTTTGGAGTCAGAAAAAGTAGTCAGCAAACGCAATCAACACGAGCTGTACTAATGAGTTTACTCAGAAGACAAACTCCATGTTGACGTACCCGATCAATATGACCTATGCTGGTAAAGTTAATTAGCAGCAAATCCATATTACCGTAACGCATCCAATTTGCAGTTTGTTCTTAAAACAAATTTAAAACGGTAACCGCAGTCTTGGCAAATCCATAAGATTGACTTAGTGTCTTGATGTGTGTATAAGTTTGTTCAAAACAATGAACACCATGCTTTTAAGTTTTTAAGACTGAATCCTGTGATTGACAACCTTTGGTTGAATACCCATGATTGATTACCATGACTTTGAAATCCTTTGATTGAATACCCATGATTGATTACCATGACTTTGAAATCCTTTAATTGAATACCACTATGAAAACCCTTGAATGAATACCTTATTTGAAAACCCTTGATTGAATCCGGTGATAGAAGACCCTTGTCTAAATACAAGACCCTTGTTTAATTAAACATTTATTTAAAAATACGGGTTACAGTTTAAAAGCTTTTAAGAGTTTGTAAAACTTAATCTTTCAAAGTGTTTAACATTTATAATACATTTTATGTAAAACAAGTTGTAAAATAATTTATAAAAAACTCTTTTATAAAACCTTTTAACAAAATGTGTTTAACAGTTGTAAAGACAGTAAAAGTAAAGAATAAACCTTTGATTGTTGTAAAAGATTAGTGGATACTGTATTTGATAAGTTGTAGTACAAACGATGTTTGGTCACGTGTTCCACCCCAAAACAGTTATAAAACAGTAAAAAGGGGCTAATGTTCTCACCTGACAGCAGTAGACTCTGAACCTGATTGACTTCCTTGTAAAATGATTGATTTAGGATTCAAAGTATGTGTCATGTCACTTTAAGCAAAAATTTGTTATGCTCACCAGTAACATGTGTTTATGACCATGATTACTTAATATTGTTTATGTGATTTAGGCCTTTGTATTTATGATCTAATCTTATTCCTAAATTAAGTTACACTTAATTAGAATAAGACTAACATCCGATCACTAAGATTCAAACTAGGGTTAGAATACCCTATAAGATCCTCTTGGTGACACTTGGGTTTAGAACACATGTATGGACTTAACAACTAATATCCTCACCCGTGGCAAGGTATGATAGTCGAGACTAACAACACTAATCGCCTAAGGTTCAAGAGAAGCCCATCGATATTAGTAATATCGATGGCTTACTATCTTTTTGACATTAGACTTGTTAAACATCCAAATGGCTATACTTTTATGTTATAACCTCTTGGTTTAACATTACTGAATTTATGATGTTGATTTTTATGTGATGCATGGTCGCTTGATTATTGAAAGAAATTCGTTTGAAGGTCCATTGATGCCCATCGATATTAACAATATCGATGGGACTTTAGAACCGACCACCACCTCCGACATTAATTCTTTCAGCCACCAACTTCAATCTTTATCTTGAAACTGTGTTAATTTGAATTGTTTACTAGTTGTTAATGCTTAAACAAGTTCATCAGATTTATTATCCCAATCGAAGACAATCAGGTGGGTCACCTCAATTTTGCCCTTCGATGTTAACTACATCAAGGAGAACTAATATCGGTGCCCACATTTTTCGAATCTATTACTCTCGATCTGGGTTCACTTATGAACGACCTGGGACCATCGTTTCCATAGTTTTGATGTAACATGACTGGTGAGATTGACCACACATGGGCCTAGTAAAGACAGTAGTTTCCAGCTCCAACATTTTAACCCACCGATACTAGCATTGTCGATGAACGCTAGTATCGACAGTCTCATATCAGTTTGGCTAGTGTCAACGTTGCTTAACCTTTCAACTCTTGGAGATCATCCTTCTGTATGGAATTGAGCATTCCATAACCTCCCATGCTCAGCAATCCATTGATATTACCCTGATCGAAGCTGTCATTGTCGATACTAGTGTTTGCCGAACCTGCTTGTGTCGATATTGCTCCCACCAACCCACTACACCTATTTCCAGCCTTTTAATCCTTTAAAAAATCATTTCCCAAATCAATGTAAGTGTTTTTGTGGTCTGGTTGTTCCATCTTTAGAGCTAAATCACGTTTTTGGAATGTAGAAGATGATGAATAGTAACATACCCTCAGCGCAGTAACTTCCCTCTAGGATTCCGGCAAGAATACTTCAAACTAGCTTCGATCCCTGGTACTTCCAGCTTCCTCTCATCGAGACAGTCGTTTTGATACATAATATGCGCGATTTGGTTAAGAAACGAAGAAGTTATGGTCGATTTAGTGAATCTTTTTCTTGAGAGAGAGCTTGACGGGTTTGAAGAGAGGGGGAATTCTTGAGCTGCAACTTTTTGAAGAAAAACAAGGGAAAATAAGGGTTTTAATACCCTGAGTGGTTACCCGCGTGTTTGGTCTCGCTCGGTGTCGGTTTCGCGTATTTTTACGCGCCTATCGTTACGATTACGAAATTAGATATTTTGAATTGTAAAAATAGTTTTCTTGAGTTGTTTTTGATGAGCTTCAAATTTGTAAAATGTAAAATAAAATATTTTACTTATTTTTACTTGTCGTTCGTAATCAGACCGTTAAACGAATATAATTACGTGTATACCCATAATTACGTAAGTTTTTGGTCGTTTTTGCGTATTTATTGATGTTTACTCGTAATTATAAGTTCGACATTAATATTATTACGAATAGTCACCCATAATAATACTGAGTCTCTCTAACGCATTACGATTTGTTTATTTGATTTGTTTGTCATAATATTCATCATAACACTACGCACTAACACTATCCTATTACATCGAACTCAGTATATGTATAGGGCATATGTAGAGTCCAGCTACCTGCCTTATCAGCCGCCAGCCCACCACTATTTCGATATAATACAATACTGTTCTTGCCTAGCGTATTCGACTGTAAATAAATAATATATACTTGTTCTTGGTTACACAAAATCCCATAACACACAAACACAAACATGAACACATTAATCACATTGACATATTGGATATGAATACACATTGTTCTATCACTGTTTACGACTACCATGACTAAATGTACAGAAGTTACACTTCACTGGTGGAATGCCGTCAAATAGTCCAAGTCTGCAGCAAATATGGAGAAGATGAGCTTGGAGGATTTGAAGGAGCTAGTCATGAAGCAGTTTTGTCTAAAGAAAGAGTTAGGCAATGTGGAACGAGAGTTTCTAGTCCTGAAAGCTGGGAGTATGAATCATCGACAGTATACATCAAAGTTCAATGAAATGGCAAGACTGGTTCCTCACTTGATTGGTTCATAGGAGCGATGGATAAAATTGTACATGGAGGGTTTGCCTCCAAATACTTTTGTTCAAGTAGGGAACTCAGTGGCATAGTATGGGACGATGTGATTGCTGATGAGCCAGTTAAGGAGGAGTCAAAGATGAAAGGGTCCCTCTGGACCAAGAGAGGCAAACAGGTCAACGAAAGTTTTCAATCAAGAAGATGAAGCGAGAGGAGAGGAGTCGATGCAACAAGTGTGGGAAAAGCCACATGGGACAATGCCTGGTGGACACTAATCTATGTTTCTGATGCGGGAAGACGGGGCATTTTTCTGTCAATTGCCCGAATACCACCCAATGTTTCAACTGCAAGGGGTATGCACATGTGTCCAAGGATTGTCAGAAGACAAAAGTAGGAACCTCAGGGTCCATGGAGGGAAAGACGGAGTGAAATTAGAAAGCTAAGGCCCAAGCTTTCACAATGACTAAGAATGATGCTATAGAGGACCCTGATGTGGTCACAGGGACCTTTTCTATCAAGAATATTCCTGCGTCTGTATTGTTTGATTCTGGTGCCAATATGAGTTTTATATCTTCTACGTTCTGTGATGGGTTATCTAGGGAGGTTAAGAAGATAGATCGGGTATTTGATGTAGAGACACCTATAGGTAAAATGACCAGGGTGACGAAGGCTATAGATGATTGCTACATTGAGATAGAAGGTCATAGGTTCCTCGTATGATTGTTTCTTATAACCTTAGGAGGTTTGGATGTAGTTTTGGGTTGGATTGGTTAGCCAAATATGAGGCTAACATAGTTTGTCGACGTAAGATGACATGTCTACGAGCATTGGATGGGTGTTCGGTTACGGTTTATGGTGATAAAGCGATGTATGCGCCAAAGATTATTTTGATGATCAAGGCTGATATTATGATGAGGCGAGGGTGTGGAGCTTACTTGGCATATGTGATTAAGGAACGTACAGATACGAGGACGATTGATGATGTACCCATGATGTGTAATTTCCCTGATGTATTCCCTGAGGAATTTCCTAGAATACCGCTTGAATAGGAAATTGAGTTTCAAATCGAGTTAATGCCTGCAGGCCAACCTGTCGCCAAAATACCTTATCGTTCGGGTCCTACTGAAATGACGAAAATGATGACCCAGCATGCGAATGTGAATTGACTACAGGGAACTGAATAAGTTGACCGTAAAGAATAGGTATCCTCTACCTAGAATTGATGACTTGTTCAATCAATTGCAAGGTGCAAGCTGGTTCTAAAAGATAGATCTCTGATCCGGTTACCATTAGTTGAAAGTTCAAGAGCAGAATATTCCAAAGGCTGCTTTTGGTACACGTTATGGACACTACGAGTTTCTCGTTATGTCATTTGGATTGACAAATGCTCATGCATCATTTATGGAATTGATGAACAGGATATGTCGACCGATGTTGGACCGATCGGTGATAGTGTTTATTGATGATATTTTGATTTATTCAAAGAACGAGGGAGATCACGCTTGCCACGTATGTGAGGTATTGGAGATCCTGAGGAAAGAGAAGCTTTATGCTAAGTTCTCCAAATGCGCCATCTGGTTACAGGAAGTACAGTTTTTGGGTCACGTGCTGAACCTAAAAGGCATTATGGTGGACCTAGCTAAAGTGGAAACGGTTATGAGATGGAGCCCTCTGAAGTCACCGACAAAAGTACGCATTTTTCTTGGTTTGGCCGTCTATTATCAGAGATTTATTCAAGGATTCTCGAAGATAGCGACACCACTAAAGAAGCTCACGAAGAAAGATGTAAAGTACAAATGGGGTCCAAACCAAGAACAAGTGTTTTTAGTGTTAAAGGAAAAACTTACCCAAGCTCTTGTTATATCATTGTCGGATGGAAATGATGATTTTGTTGTGTATGCTAATGCATCGCGACAAGGGTTCGGATGTTTACTGATGCAAAGAGAAAGGATGATAGCTTATGCTTCGCGCCAGCTAAAGATTCATGAGACTAACTACCCGAACCACGATCTCGAACTCGCTGAAGTGGTGTTTGCATTGAACATATGGAGACACTATTTGTATCGGGTAAAGAGTAACATCTATACCGACAACAAGAGCTTGAAGTATTTCTTCGAGCAAAAGGATTTGAACATGAGGTATAGACGATGACTTGATCTTCTAAAGGATTACGATTGTGATATTTTTTATCACTCTAGAAAGGCCAATGTAGTGGCAGATGTAACATCAGTGCCGGACGCGTACCGGAACAGTGATCGCAACAGTAACTCGTACATTAACTCAGGTACTCATTACGTGAAACTATGTTTATGCTATTGATACATTATACTTGATACGAAACTATTATACGATTGTCTGAAAATATGATTAAAACCTTAGGGTTTAATAGTCAGAAACATGTCAGGCAACACAGTGTTGAAACACAGATACTTGATTTGATGCTATTGTGTATAAACATATGTGAGGTTAAACAAAACAAAACCATAACGGTTGTTGTTATAAAATGCTACACCGAAGAATTATTCGTACAGATGACGATCTGTGCGAATGATTCTGAGAGTTTAACGTCCTGAAATAATGACTGAACAGGAGAGAAAAAGAATCAGAAAGCCAAACCATCGTCGTGTTCGTTCGAATGACGATTCGAACGAATACGCGCGATGGCGACGCGTTCTGACGAAAACGAAGAATGATTCGAACGATAATAATTTTAAGGAAATATAATATTTCCTATTTTACAATTTTGAAACTCATCATAAATAAATTAAACGAAACTATATTAATAAATCGCGAACAAAATTACGAAACGCGTAAAAATAATATAATTCGATAAATAATTTAATACAACGATCTTTAAAATAAATTCTAATGATAATCCTATCCTAAACATCCTAAAATAATCCTTTTTATTTAAATTTACGAAAAACGTGCGTAACGAGCCGGAAGCGTGACGAAAACGCGAACCGAGCAACCGAAACGAACCCGAATACCCTCGAGGTATTTAAACATCAAATGGTAGCATTTAATTCATTTTCAACAAACCCTCTCTCTCTCTACCCTCCCATTCCGGTCACCTTCTCTCTCTAGAAAATCACCACCATTGTTGATCTTCCAAGCTTCATATCTTCTTCATTTCACAACGAAATTCGGTGATTTTTGGACCTACACGAAGCTCATGAAGCCCTCTACAAGGAAGTACAACCGATCTAGAGTTTTATCCGGCCGAAATTGAGGTATGAGCCAAAGAATATCTTAGAAACTAGGGTTTCTTGGTCTTGTTCGACCACCACTTTAACAACCGGCTCTAGACCGACCTAAGTTGGATTCTTCACCTGAAAGGCACCACATTCTAGCAACTACACCATAGGATTAGCTCTACAACAGGTTCGGAAGGGGAAGATGATGATGATGGAAACGAAGAACACAGGGTTCGCGAGATGCATGCGGTTGATTGGCAAACCCATATAGCCAAGCCTGCCCCAGTAACCACGAACCATTGGTGATGACCGAACCCCCTCTCAAGTGGCGAACCTTTCATGTCTGAAACATCAGCTGAACCCTAGGCCTCGTGAACCTAGAATCCCAGACGAACCCTTGGCCGTCATCTGGCAACCGAACCTTGCATGGCATACCAACGAACCCTTTCAAAACGAACCTTGGTCTGTAGACGAACCTTCCATGCATGAATATTAGCCGAACCCAGCTTCTACATCAAGGGCAACGAACCTATGCACAATGAATTGGCCAAGCCCATGTCCGGCGAACCCTCTGTTGTCCACGAACCTGGCCGAACCATTGAGCCAAAGTCACTAGGTTTGCTGGTTCAAATCTCAACCACATCTCAATTGGGTTGGCCCAACAGTAGGCCCAACATAGTACCCGGCTTATAGTAGCTAGGAAGCCCATAGTATTGTGTTGGTTCAACATTTCGGCCCACATATCTCGAATACTTATTGGATCACCTACAACCATACGGCCCAAAACCTGAACAGTTGGTCCAAATTTTAGTAGCCCAAGTTCGTTGTTTTAGCCCATATCTATTTGATCCAACTCAATGGACTTTCGGCCCAAACACATGAATAATAGGCCCAATTACACACATAAACCATCCGGCCCAAGAACTATCTTCATTCGGCCCATATAGTTAAAATGGAATACAAACACTCGAAATGGGCTAGACTTAAAAATAACATACATGGTGGGAAATTTAATACTACAAAGATTGTGATATGTTAAGAGAATGCAAGTTTTATTACATAGTGATGATATTAAGGCAAATGAACAATAAAGTTAAGACTAACCCAATTGGGCTAATAGTCACTAAATTCTTTAACAAATAAATGAGGCCGAATTAATACAGAGACTCACAAGTGTTAGCCCACTCTAGGCCTAACACGTACACGCACACAAGTCACTACAACGAATACTTATAAACTACAACAGGAGCGTGAACATCATAACAAATGCAAACAGAGGGTGCATGCATTCTTATTCTACTTAGTCAACCACTACGGACACAAGGTGAGTTCATTTGTCCCTTTTCAAACTTATTTGTTTTACTTCGGGACTGATAAGCATGTTAAACATTTTAATAAACTATTGAAATGTTATTTAATGCTTTTAAACTTAAACATGATGCTTATATTGATGCTTATGCTTGGAAACTAGTATACTTTGAGAAGCTATAAACTTGATACTTATACTACAAATTAGAAGCTTGAAACTGTATGTTGGATGCTTATACGAGAAACTAAATGCTTAAACGTGAGACTTGCTGCTTATGCTAGAAACTATATGCTTAAACTTGAGACTTGATGCTTATGCTAGAAACTATATACTTAAACTTGAGACTTGATGCTTATGCTATGGAATTCATGATGAAACTATATGTGAATGCTTGAATCTATATGCTTGAAACTATGATTGTGCGCGGAATGCTATGAATGTATCTAATCATGGGCTACGTAATTGCCAAACTTCTGCTAGAGCACGGCTTGTACCTATGTATTGAGATACATGAAAACTAAACCATGACGAGGCTAAGCTATTATCTATATAAGAGACATGTAATTGCTAAACTTCTGCTATAGCAGAGCTTTTGTCTGCTTATATGATATTTGTAATTGTTGGATTGTTTGTGTATGCATGGCTTGTGTCTATGTATGAGATACGTAATTGCTAAACTTCTGCTATAGCAGAGCTTGTATCTTGTATAGGAGGCACGTAATTGCTAGACTAAGCTTAACTAATTCATGAGATACGTAATGGCTAAACTTTTGCTACCCAGAGCTTGTATCTAGCCGTGGGTTACGTAATTGCTAAACTTCTGCTATAGCAAAGCTTGTAATCACGCATGAGATTAGCGAAATCTATACTTTGTGCGTGTGAAACTATGATGCTTGTTAAACATACTTTGAAGCTAATGCTTACGAATGCTATAGACTTGTAAATTTGAAACAGAAAACTAAAGCTATGACGAGGAATGGTTGAATGGTAGGTAAAATGCTTAATTATCATTAACAACAATGTCATATGTGATTTACTATGTGGTGGGACGGTGGCTGGGTGGGCGGTAAGTTCGACCCTACATATGCCCTATATATAAGCATACCGAATTGCATATTACATGTGATGTTAATGAGATTAAGGTTGTTACCGAAAGGAGGTTTGCTAAAGCTATTTTTAAACTTATAAACTTTATGAACTCACCAACCATTGTGTTGACTTTGTTTTCTTACATGATTTCTCAGGTGAAGAACAGGTTTAAGCTAAGGCTATTGGATTGCATGCTAGGTGGCCTAGATAGAGGACCTAGTTAATTTTGGAAGCACATCTTTTGTTGATAATACGAATCACTTTTGAATGTCTTGTACAGATTACAAGATAGAAAACGTTTGATTCTTTTGTTAGGTTTACTTACTTAAATTACTGAACGTTGATATTGTAATTTAACTTTGTATTCCTAGTTTAATGTTTGATTGTGCTTTAGTTATTCTTAAACATTGATGCTATGTAAACAATTTGATCATTTAATTATCACTCACGATATCGCGCCCCGAGAACCTTCCGCCCGACCGGCACTTCGATCCAACCCCGCCGGGTCGGGGTGTGACAGATTGGTATCAGAGCTCAAGGTTATAGAGAATAATAGGTCATTTACTTAAACGGTTTGGCCTAGACTATAACTTAGGGACCCCTCATATAGGGAACATAAGACTTAAGTTTGCATTATGTCTTCTGCATTCGATCACTGCACTAACCAATATCTTTTTGTTATGATCAGAATGCCGCCTAGAAGACAACCGACCCCGGTGCCTACTCCTCAGACTTCTGCACCACACTCGTCGACACCATCACCACCAGATTCACCACCGCCACCTCCTCCTCCACATAGTCCTCCTCCGAACCCGAATGCGAGTCCAGTTATTGATCCTGCCACTATCGCCTTGGCGACACTCCTGAGCACTCAACTAACAAGCCAACTGAAAGATGTCATCCCAGAGATGATAAACCGTATTCAAGGACATGGCAACACCTCTGGCCATACCACAGGAGAGGCTAGTGGAAACACTAGTCATACTTCAGACTGCTCCTACAAATCCTTTGTAGGATGCAAACCACCGAGCTTCACTGCAGTTGAAGGAGCTGTTGGACTGATCCAATGGCTGGAGAAAATGGAAAACACTCTGGATATAAGCAGTTGTCCAGAACACCACAAAGTTCGTTATGTAGCTGGTTCATTTAGCAAGCGAGCTTTGACTTGTTGGAATTCTCAGATTAGGGCCCGAGGAAGGGATGAAGCAATGGCAATGCCCTGGACAGAGTTTAAACTTCTTTTGAGGAACAAGTTATGTCCGAAACTCGAACTGCAGCAGCTAGAGATTGAGCTCTCGAACCATGTGATGAAGGGAGCAGATCATATGACCTTTACCACTCGCTATCTTGAACTGGTAGCTTTGGTGCCAGAGATGGTGCCAACTTTGGAAAAGATGATTGATCGATACGTAGCAGGATTACCTTCTTGTATTCAAAGCATCGTGCTGGCTGCATATCCTGCTACTCTGGAGTCAGCTATCTCCCTTTCAGCTAAACTTACCAATGTGATGGTTAAGTCTGGAGTTCTGAAAGATGACACAGGGAAATCCAAGGAAGCAACAACCAAGAAACCAGAGTACCATCAGAAGAAGAAACAAAGAGTCGTTAAGAACTATACGGCCGTTACTCCTTTGAGACAGGCTCCTGCAGCACCTGTCAATCCTGCACTCAAGAAGTATGGGGGAGTGCATCCTCAGCGCACTCATTGCAAGTATCATCATCATCCTACTGCTCAATGTAGGAAATGCACTAATTGGGGTCAATTTGGCCACTAGGTTGCACGCTGCCGTTTTGCTGTAAATCAAGCTACCAACACTGCAGCAAGGGCACTACCTCCACCACCACCACCACAGAATCCAGGCAATAACCATAACAACATGGGATGCTACAACTGCGGGGAAATGGGTCATTTCTCCCGCGACTGTCCAAAGAGAGTGCAACCAGGAGCACAAGCGCCTCGCGGACGAGCTTTTGTTAACGGAAAAAGCAACACGCCAAGACCCTAATGTGGTCACTGGTACATTTCTTTTACACGACTCTTATGCATCTATACTATTTGATACTGGTGCAGACCAGAGTTTTATTTCATCTGATTTTGCATGACAACTTAGTCTTACTGAGGAAACTTTAGACTCCCCTTACATTATCGAAGTAGCGAACGGAAAGCAAGTTACAGTTAGCACTATACTTAGGAACTGCCCACTTACACTCACAGATCACACATTTACCATCGACTTGTTGCCGATGGAGTTGGGCAGTTTCGACATCATCGTGGGGATGGATTGGCTATCACTCAATAGAGTTGAAGTCATTTGTTCCGAATAGCTACTTCGGATTCCAGTCGCGAATGATCGTGTATTGGAAGTTCGTGGGGATCAAGCAAAGCGAAACGTAAAGATCATATCATGCATAAAAGCGCGTAAGTGTCTACAAAAGAAATGCATAGCTTTCTTGGCTCATGTGGTGGAGAAAGAGAAAGACAAGAAAACGATACAAGACGTGCCGATAGTGAAGGAATACCCTGAAGTGTTTCCTGAAGATCTACCTGGTTTGCCACCTTTGTGACAGGTAGAGTTTCGTATTGATCTGATTCCTGGAGCAACACCTGTTGCTAAGTCTCCTTACAGGTTAGCACCTTCGGAGATGCAGGAACTATCTATTCAGTTACAGGAGCTGCTTGATAAAGGTTTCATCCGACCGAGCTACTCACCTTAGGGAGCTCCGGTTCTGTTCGTGAAAAAGAAGGATGCATCCTTTCACATGTGCATAGACTACAGGGAGCTAAACAAACTAACCATCAAGAATCGGTATCCATTGCCGAGGATTGATGATTTGTTTGAGCAATTGCAAGGAGCTCAGTACTTTTCAAAGATTGATTTGCGTTCCGGATACCACCAGCTCAGAGTACAAGAAGAAGACATACCTAAGACGACGTTTCGTACCAGATACGGGCATTACGAGTTTATGGTGATGCCTTTTGGTTTGACGAATGCACCCGCGGTTTTCATGGATCTCATGAACCGAGTGTGTAAGCCGTACTTAGATCAATTTGTTATTGTTTTCATTGATGACATCTTGATCTATTCTAAAAGCAAAGCAGAGAACGAGCAACATCTTAGAACGATCTTGGAACTGTTAAAGGAAGAGAAACTCTATGCCAAATTCTCTAAGTGTGAGTTTTGGTTAAAGGAGGTTCAATTCCTAGGCCACGTTGTTAACAGTGAGGGAATACACGTTGATCCTACCAAGATCGAAGCAATAAAGGATTGGGACACTCCGAAGACACCGACGGAGATACGTTCTTTTCTAGGTTTAGCAGGCTATTACAGAAAGTTCATCTCAAACTTTTCGAAGATAGCTCTGCCACTTACGAAGCTAACATAGAAAAGCGAGCCATTCGTTTGGGAACAGAAGCAAGAAGAAGCCTTTCAGACTTTGAAGCAAAGACTATGTGATGCTCCGATCTTATCTCTCCCAGACGGTTGTGATGACTTTGTTGTGTATTGTGATGCATCCCATCAGGGACTTGGCTGTGTACTTATGCAGCGAGACAAAGTTATTGCCTATGCTTCAAGACAACTAAAGATTCATGAGAAGAACTACACTACTCATGATCAGGAACTGGGATCCGTTATATTTGCATTAAAGTTTTGGAGGCATTATTTATATGGCACCAAGTGTACCATATTTACTGATCACAAAATTCTGCAACACATATTTGATCAGAAGGAACTCAACATGCGACAGCGACGTTGGGTTGAGCTTCTGAATGACTACGAGTGTGTAATCAAGTACCATCCGGGCAAGGAAAACGTTGTAACTGATGCCTTGAGCCGGAAGGAACGGGTCAAACCCTTGCGCGTCAGAGCAATGGGAATGACTGTGCAGACAAGCTTACACGATAACATGATGAAAGCACAACAAGAGGTTATTGAACATGAAAACTTGAAGAAAGAACTTGATTGTGGAGTGGAAAAGCATTTGGAAACAAAACCCGATGGACTTGTCTACTACAAGGATCGTATATGGATTCCGGCAGTAGATGAGTTAAGGAAACTTATATTTGATGAAGCACACTAGACCAAGTACTCGGTGCATCCCGGTGCTGATAAAATGTACCTAGACTTACGTGCGTATTATTGGTGGCCGGGCATGAAGAAAGACATAGCTGGGTATGTTGGTCGATGCCTTACGTGTGCTAAAGTGAAGGCGGAACACTAGAAACCGTCTGGTTTACTGGAACAGCCTGAAATTCCACTTTGGAAGTGGGAACAGATAGCTATGGACTTTGTTACTAAGCTACCTCGCACTTCCAGTGGACATGATACTATTTGGGTCATCGTTGACCGATTAACCAAATCTGCTCATTTCTTGCCGATGCGAGAAACTTACACGATGGATAAACTAGCAAAGCTTTACATCAATGAGATAGTGGTACGCGATGGTGTGCCATTGTCAATCATCTCAGATCGTGATTGCAGATTCACATCAAGGTTCTGGCAATCGTTGCAGAAATCTCTGGGGACGCAATTAAACTTGAGTACAACTTATCATCCACAAACGGATGGTCAAAGCGAACGTACTATACAGACCCTAGAGGACATGTTAAGGACTTGTGTTCTAGACATCGGTGGAAATTGGGATTCTCATTTGCCACTGATTGAATTCTCCTACAACAACAGCTATCATAGTAGCATCGGATGTGCACCGTTCGAGGCTATCTATGGTCGTAAGTGTCGATCGCCGATCTTTTGTTCGGAAGTGGGAGATAATCGTATCACAGGGCCAGAACTTATTCAAGAAACTACAGACAAAATTGCACAAATACAACAAAGGCTACAAGTGTAACACCAGTGCCGGACACGTGCCGGAACGGTGATCGCAACAGTAAACATGTACAGTAACTCAGGTACACGTTTCGTGAAACTATGTTTAGACTATTGATGCATTTGATTAACATGAAACTATTATACGATTGTCTGAATTTGACTGAAACCTTAGGGTTTAACAGTCTGAAACATGTCAGACAACACAGTGTTGAAACATAAATACTTGATGTGATACTATTTGGTGTATACGTATGTGAGGTTAAACAAAACAAAACCTTAACGGTTGTCGTTTCAGAATGCTAAACCGATGTGTTATTCGTATAGGTGACGATCTGTATGAATAATTCTGATAGTTTAACGCTTTGAAATAATGACTTAACAGTAGAAAACAAGAATCAGAAAGCTAAACCATCGTCGTGTTCGTTCGAATGACGATTCGAACGAATACGCGCGATGGCGACGCGTTCTGACGAAACGAAAACGAATGATGACGCGAACGATCATAATTTTAAGGAAATAAAATATTTCCAATTTTACAATTTTGAAACTCATCATAAAACAATTTAAATTAATTATTTTCTTAAATCGCGAAAATTAAATCGAAACGCGAAAATTTCGTAAAAACGCGTAAAATATTCTAATTTGATAAATAAATAAATGCAATGATATTTAAAATGTTTTCTAATAATATTTGTGTTCTAGAAATCGTAAAAAATAATTCTTTTATATTAAATTGCGAAAAACTCGCGTAACGTGCCGGATACGCGACTTAAATACGAACCGAGCGACCGAAACGAACCCGAACACCCCCGGGGTATTTAAACCCTAAAAGAGTGTATTTAATTCATTTTCATGCATTCTCTCTCTCTCTAAAACATCCAAGCCGTCACTTTCCCTCTCTCTAAAATTTTCATCTTCAAACATCAAGATCTTGAGCATTTCTCAACGAAATCGCGAGCTTTTGGTGTCCACGCGTAGCTAACAACGAGATCTACCTAGAAGTACAACCATTTCGAAGGTTTAACAGGCCAAATCGGAGGTAATTACGTTTGAATAACATGAAAAACTAGGGTTTCTTTCACTTAGTTCGACCTCACCTGTAACCAACTTCAAATCACTCCTTCCCTAACCTTAAGCTTGCATTCGAGCATTAAACAACCTAGTACGAACCAGATGTAGAACGAGGAAACCTTGGAACCTGCTTAAATCATGGAAGAAGATGGTGGGGTTACAGGGTTCGTGAGGCACCAACTGGGCAAAGCATTGCCGAACCCTTTGGTCAGCTACGAACCTGTTTTCGCGAACCCTGCATGTTTAGCTACCCACGAACCTCCTGGTCAACTCCTCGAACCTTAGACGAACCCTTCTGCTCAGATCAAGAACCCATGCGACGAACCTGAAATGCGAGGGAGATGCGAACCTTCTAAGGTTCGCCAACTGTAGCCACATGCGAACCCTAAGCCTTGGTCGGGCCTTTTCAATGACCACTGAATCTTGAATCTTCTATGTTGGCAGCGAACCCTGGGCGTTCGTGAAACAAACCATGGCCGAACCTTGATGGCTTAGGAAAATGGCGAACCCTTGTGATTCAGATCACCCTAGCCGAACCTAAGTGAAGCCAACTTTCGGCCGAACCCTTACCTCGACCCAAAGGTTCACTGCACCTGAATGTGTTGCAACTGCTCGGCCAACATCCAGCCCAATACGATCGTTGCTTAGCCCAACAGTAGCCCAACGCCCTAGATGAACCAAGACCATACAACATGTTGGCCATATCCAGTTAGGCAGCCCACGACGAAGTCCCTTACGCCCAAGGCCAATGATTCGGCCTCCCATGCAGCTCACCTCGTTCCTAGGCCCAATAGTATCAATCCAGCCCATGGGACATCCATTTCGGCCCAAGACACTTAGCCGGCCCATCCCCTTGTCTGGTCCAAATTCAACGAGCCCAAGCAATAAACCATGATCCTTTGTGCGGCCCAATTAAATCTATGTGGTCAAACACAACCATTTGACCCAGTCTAAGGCCCACTCTAGGCCCAACATGAACCCTCGGCTCATGCAAGATATCCGGCCCACACACATACACAAATGCTAGGCCCAATTTCACATTAATTAGTCCAATAGATTATCCGGTCCAATGGACTTTGAATAAATGTTAAACGTTTGAATAATCATTGGAAACGATAACAATAATGGGTAAAGACCTTTATGGAAAGTTAAATTGTTTGTTAAGGTGACGACAAGTCTAAAACAAATTACATAAAGGCTTAAAAGCCTGATACACAAATGATGAATTGAGGCCGGATAACAACCAAGACTTACAAGTGTTAGTCAACTTTAGGACTAACACTTACACACACATAAACCCTTACAAACTTATACTTATAAACTACAACATCATGAAATCGACACAGGATCGTGAACATTACACAAGTGCAAACAAAGAGAGCGTGCATCCTTATTCTACTTAGTCAAACCCTTCGGACATAAGGTGAGTTCATTTGTCCCTTTTCGAACTTATTTGTTTTACTTCGGGACTGAGAAGCATGTTAAACATTTTCATAAATTGTTGAAATGTTACTTATTGCTTTAAAACATAAACATAATTCTTATGTTGAAACTTATACTTTAAGCTTGAGGCTTAAAAGCAATTGTTGAATCCTTGTGAGATTTAATGCTATTACATGAGACTTGATACGATTACATGAGACTTGATACAATTACATGAGACTTGATGCTATTACATGAGACTTGATGCTATTACATGAGACTTGATACAATTACATGAGACTTGATGCTATTACATGAGACTTGATGCTATTACATGAGACTTGATACAATTACATGAGACTTGATGCTATTACATGAGACGTGATGCTATTATATGAGACTTGAAATAAACATATGATATACATGATGAATCAATGATTGAATACTTGAAACTTTTTGCTTGGAAACTATTACTTGCGCATGAAACATTGTACATGTATCTAACCATAGTCTACGTAATTGCTAAACTTATGGTATTCCAGAGCTTGTACCTATGGGGTGAGATACATGTAAAAACATAAACATAATGATACTCAGCTATTACCTGGTTATAAGGGACATGTAATTGCTAAACTTCTGGTATTCCAGAGCTTTTGTCGGCTTATATGAGGTATGTAAAAACTAAACATGAAAGTATCGATTCTAGGCTATTACCTGTTTATAAGGGACACGTAATTGCTAAACTTCTGGTATTCCAGAGCTTGTGTCGACTTATATGAGGTATGTAAATGCTAAACATAAACGTAACGTTACGGGGCTATTACCTGGTTATAAGGGACATGTAATTGCTAAACTTCTGGTATTCCAGAGCTTTTGTCGGCTTATATGAGGTATGTAAAGGCTAAACATGAACCTAATGAATGCTAAGCTATTATCTATATAAGAGACATGTAAATGCTAAACTTCTGGTATTCCAGAGCTTTTGTCTGCTTATAGGAGATAAGTAATTGCTAAACTATGTGTGTGTGAATCTATGATGCTTGATAAATATGATGAGAGACTAACACTTATGAATACAATAGACATGAAAACTAAGAAACAGATAACAAAAGCTTTGATGAGGATTGAACTGATTGGTAGGTAAAATGCTTAATTATTATTAACAACAATGTCATATCCGGGTTAGTATGTGGTGGGATGTTGGCTAGGGCTTGTTCCCTTACATATGCCCTATATATAAGCATACCGACTTGGATATTACAGCTGGAGTTAATGAGGTTAAGGTTTTACCGAAAGAGGTTTGTGAAACTATTTTAAACTCATAAACTTTATGAACTCACCAACCGTTGTGTTGACTTGGTCTTTTTACATGCTTTCTCAGGTGAAGAACAGGTTTAAGCTTAATCTTGTGGATATGCATACTAGGCTGCCCAGATAGAGGACCTAGTCGACTTCTGGAGAAGCACATCTTTTGTTAATGACACATATCACTTTTGATATCTTGTACGTACACAAGATATAAACATTTGATTCTTTTGGTTAGGTTTACTTGGTTAAATTGCAGAACATTGCTATTGTAATTTAACTTTGTAATCCTATATATCATTTGATTGTGCTTTAGTTATTCTTAAACGTTGATGCTATGTAAACAATCTGATCATCATGATTATCATCCGCGATATCACGCCCCGGGAACCTTCCGCCCGACGGGGACTCCGATCCAACCCCGCCGGCTCGGGGTGTGACAACAAGCAACACGAAGCAGACAAAAGAGCTATGCCGACAAACGGTGCAAGCCGTTAGAATTCCAAGTGGGAGACCGAGTCATGTTAAAGGTTTCCCCATGGAAGGGCGTAGTTCGTTTTGCAAAGAAAGGCAAACTAACACCACGGTACGTGGGACCGTTCGAAATCGTTGAACGCATTGGTCCTGTGGCGTACAGATTAAGCTTACCGGATGAACTTAGTGGTGTACACGACGTGTTTCACGTCTCAAATTTGAAGAAATGCCTTGCCGATGAAACTCTTATCATACCGGTTGAAGAAATACAACTGGATGAACACTTACGTTTTGTGGAAGAACCTTTAGAGACTATGGATCGCAAAGTTAAGAAACTGGGGCGAAGCCGTATTCCTATCGTTAAAGTTCGTTGGACCTCAAGGCGCGGACCCGAGTTTACTTGGGAACGTGAAGATCACATGAACAACAAGTATCCCCAACTCTTTACACAGGAAGCCGTACCGAATAACGAGTCTTAAATTTCGGGACGAAATTTCTCTAACAAGGGGAGACTGTAACATCAGTGCCGGACGCGTGCCGGAACAGTGATCGCAACAGTAACTCGTATAGTAACTCAGGTACACATTACGTGAAACTATGTTCATGCTATTGATACATTATACTTGATACGAAACTATTATACGGTTGTCTGAAAATCTGATTAAAACCTTAGGGTTAAACAGTCAGAAACATGTCAGGCAACACAGTGTTGACACACATATACTTGATTTGATGCTATTGTGTATAAACGTATGTGAGGTTAAACAAAACAAAACCACAATGGTTGTTGTTACAGAATGCTAAACCGACGAATTATTCGTACAGATGACGATTTTTGCGAATGATTCTGAGAGTTTAACGTCCTGAAATAATGACTGAACAGTAGAGAACGAGAATCAGAAAGCCAAACCATCATCGTGTTCGTTCGAATTACGATTCGAACGAATACGCGCGATGGCAACGCGTTCTGACGAAAACGAAGAACGATTCGAACGATAATAATTTTAAGGAAATATAATATTTCCTATTTTACAATTTTGAAACTCATCATAAATAAACTAAACGAAACTATTTTAATAAATCGCGAACAAAATTACGAAACGCGTAAAAATAATATAATTCGATAAATAATTTAATACAACGATCTTTAAAATAAATTCTAATGATAATCCTATCCTAAACATCCTAAAATAATCCTTTTTATTTAAATTTACGAAAAACGCGCGTAACGAGCCGGAAGCGCGACGAAAACGCGAAACGAGCAACCGAAACGAACCCGAATACCCTCGGGGTATTTAAACATCAAATGGTAGCATTTAATTCATTTTCAACAAACCCTCTCTCTCTCTACCCTCCCATTCCCGTCACCTTCTCTCTCTAGAAAATCACCACCATTGTTGATCTTCCAAGCTTCATATCTTCTTCATTTCACAACGAAATTCGGTGATTTTTGGACCTACACGAAGCTCTTGAAGCCCTCTACAAGTAAGTACAACCGATCTAGAGTTTTATCCGGCCAAAATTGAGGTATGAGCCAAAGAATATCTTAGAAACTAGGGTTTCTTGGTCTTGTTCGACCACCACTTTAACAACCGGCTCTAGACCGACCTAAGTTGAATTCCTCACTTGAAAGGCACCACATTCTAGCAACTACACCATAGGATTAGCTCTATAACAGGTTCGGAAGTGAAGATGATGATGATGGAAACGAAGAACACAGGGCTCGCGAGATGCATGCGGTTGATTGGCGAACCCATATAGCCGAGCCTGCCCCAGTAACCACGAACCATTGGCGATGACCGAACCCCCTCTCAAGTGGCGAACCTTTCATGTTTGAAACATCAGCCGAACCCTAGGCCTCGTGAACCTAGAATCCCAGACGAACCCTTGGCCGTCATCTGGCAACCGAACCTTGCATGGCATACCAACAAACCTTTTCAAAACGAACCTTGGTCTGTAGACGAACCTTCCATGCATGAATATTAATCGAACCCAGCTTCTACATCAAGGGCAACGAACCTATGCACAATGAATTGGCCGAACCCATGTCCGGCGAACCCTCTGGTGTCCACAAACCTGGCCGAACCATTGAGCCAAAGTCACTAGGTTCGCTAGTTCAAATCTCAACCACATCTCAATTGGGTCGCCCAACAGTAGGCCCAACATAGTACCCGGCTTATAGTAGCTAGGCAGCCCATAGTATTGTGTTGGTTCAACATTTCTGCCCACATATCTCGAATACTTATTGGATCACCTACAACCATACGGCCCAAAACCCGAACATTTGGTCCAAATTTTAGTAGCCCAAGTTCGTTGTTTTAGCCCATATCTATTTGATCTAACTCAATGGACTTTCGGCCCAAACACATGAATAATAGGCCCAATTACACACATAAACCATCCGGCCCAAGAACTATCTTCATTCGGCCCATATAGTTAAAATGGAATACAAACACTCGAAGTGGGCTAGACTTAAAAATAACATACATGGTGGGAAATTTAATACTACAAAGATGATGATATGTTAAGAGAATGGAAGTTTTATTACATAGTGATGATATTAAGGCAAATGAACAATAAAGTTAACACTAACCCAATTGGGCTAATAGTCACTAAATTCTTTAACAAATAAATGAGGCCGAATTAATACAGAGACTCACAAGAGTTAGCCCACTCTAGGGCTAACACGTACACTCACACAAGTCACTTCAACGAATACTTATAAACTACAACACTATGAAATCAATACAGGAGCGTGAACATCATAACAAGTGCAAACAGAGAGTGCGTGCATTTTTATTCCACTTAGTCAACCATTACAGACACAAGGTGAGTTCATTTGTCCCTTTTCAAACTTATTTGTTTTACTTCGGGACTGAGAAGCATGTTAAACATTTTAATAAACTATTGAAATGTTATTTAATGCTTTTAAACTTAAACATGATGCTTATATTGATGCTTATGCTTGGAAACTAGTATACTTTGAGAAGCTATAAACTTGATACTTATACTACAAATTAGAAGCTTGAAATTATATGTTGGATGCTTATACGAGAAACTAAATGCTTAAATGTGAGACTTGATGCTTATGCTAGAAACTATATGCTTAAACTTGAGACTTGATGCTTATGCTAGAAACTATATCCTTAAACTTGAGACTTGATGCTTATGCTATGGAATTCATCATGAAACTATATGTGAATGCTTGAATCTATATGCTTGAAACTATGATTGTGCGCGGAATGCTATGCATGTATTTAATCATGGGCTACGTAATTGCCAAACTTCTGCTAGAGCAGGGCTTGTACCTATGTATTGAGATACATGAAAACTAAACCATGACGAGGCTAAGCTATTATCTATATAAGAGACATGTAATTGCTAAACTTCTGCTATAGCAGAGCTTTTGTCTGCTTATATGAGATATGTAATTGTTGGATTGTTTGTGTATGCATGGCTTGTGTCTATGTATGAGATACGTAATTGCTAAACTTCTGCTATAGCAGAGCTTGTATCTTGTATAGGAGGCACGTAATTGCTAGACTAAGCTTAACTAATTCATGAGATACGTAATGGCTAAACATTTGCTAGAGCAGAGCTTGTATCTAGCCGTGGGTTATGTAATTGCTAAACTTCTGCTATAGCAGAGCTTGTAATCACGCATGAGATTAGCGAAAGCTAAACTTTGTGCGTGTGAAACTATGATGCTTGTTAAACATACTTTGAAGCTAATGCTTACGAATGCTATAGACTTGTAACTTTGAAACAGAAAACTAAAGCTATGACGAGGAATGGGTTGATGGTAGGTAAAATGCTTAATTATCATTAACAACAATGTCATATGTGATTTACTATGTGGTGGGACGGTGGCTGGGTGGGCGGTAAGTTCGACCCTACATATGCCCTATATATAAACATAACGAATTGGATATTACATGTGATGTTAATGATATTAAGGTTGTTACCGAAAGGAGGTTTGCTAAAGCTATTTTTAAACTTATAAACTTTATGAACTCACCAACCATTGTGTTGACTTTGTTTTCTTACATGCTTTCTCAGGTGAAGAACAGGTTTAAGCTAAGGCTATTGGATTGCATACTAGGTGGCCTAGATAGAGGACCTAGTTGATTTTGGAAGAACATCTTTTGTTGATAATACGAATCACTTTTGAATGTCTTGTACAGATTACAAGATAGAAAATGTTTGATTCTTTTGTTAGGTTTACTTAGTTAAATTACTGAACATTGATATTGTAATTTAACTTTGTAATCCTAGTTTAATGTTTGATTGTGCTTTAGTTATTCTTAAACATTGATGCTATGTAAACAATCTAATCATTTGATTATCACTCACGATATCGCGCCCCGAAAACCTTCCACCCGACGGGGACTTCGATCCAACCCCGTCGGCTCGGGGTGTGACAGACAGCAGACTCGTTAAGTCGTAAGACCGAACATCCTGCCATACAAGTAAAATAGTATAGTTTGGTGACAACGCCGAACTTCCTAAACGAGCTCAAGTAGGCGCAACAAAAAGGGTTAGAAGAAGAGAATGTAGGATTTGAACGTGTCTTTGGACAAGTGAAGAACATGGAAGACAATGACTACAAGGTAAAGGTACGATTCGGTCGAATGTGGGTGCCCAAAAATGGCGATACTCGATCGAAGATTTTAGATGAAGCCCACAAATCACGTTATTATGTGCATCCTGGTGCAATGAAGATGTATCAAGATCTTCGCAAAGATTATTGGTGGCCAGGTTTGAAGTTCAACGTGATACAAGATGTGAACAAGTGCCTTACTTGTGCACAAGTGAAGGCTGAACATCAAAAGCCCTACAGGTATGTGCAACCTCTTGAGGTACCGAAATGGAAATGGGAACACATCACCATGGATTTCATCAACAAGCTACCGAGAACAGCTAAACAACGTGATACTATATGGGTGATTCTGGACCAACTAACGAATAGAGCACAAGTTCTTCCTATCAGAGAAATGTACACGTCCAAAAGGTTTTCTGAGTTGTTTGTAAAGGACATTGTGATCCGACATGGAGTTCCTGTCTCCGTTGTGTCTGATCGGGATACGAGGTTTCCTTCCATATTCTAGAAGCAATTTCATGAGACCACGGGAACAAGACTGAACATCAGTACCGCCTATCACCCCCAAACAGATGGACAATCTGAGAGGACTCTCCAAACATTGTAGGATATGCTTAGGGCGTGCGTTATCAATTTTGGAGGAAGCTGGGATGACCACTTGCCATTGGTGGAGTTTTCGTACAATCACAGCTACCACTCTAGTATCGGAATGCCCCCATATGAGGCGTTGTACGGAAGACAATGTACAACCCCGGTATATTGGGGTGAAGTTGGACAGAAAGAGATGGGAAACAAGGCTGCTATGATTGATATGGTAGAAAAGCTACATGTGATAAAAGCACGAATGAAGGCAACACAAGATCGCCAAAAATCCTACGCCGACAAATGTCGAAGACCGATCATGTCCAATGTTGGCGATCGAGAGTTGCTAAGGGTATCACCATGGAAAGGAATCATTCGTTTCCAAAAGAGAGGCAAGCTAGGTCCGAGGTACATCGGACCATTTCAGATAGAGGCAAGGGTAGGGATAGCCGCGTATCGACTGGACCTACCGGAGGAACTGAATGGAATTCACTCTACATTTCACGTGTCACATCTTAGGAAGTGCTTGGCGGATGAGCAAGCACATGATTCTTTGGATAACATCGAGGTGGATAACCGACTGAACTACATTGAAGAACCAATCACAATCGTGGATACCAAGGAAAAGCAACTACGGAAGAAAACCTTTCGACAAATCAAAGTTCAATGGAGGCATCAGAAAGGTTCGGACGCTACATGGGAAACAGAAGAAGAAATGAGGAGGTTGTATCCTCATTTGTTCGATATGTAACGAGGCAGGTTTTGGGACGAAACCTATTGTAAGGAGGGGAGAGTTGTAACACCCCAAATTTTCTATATAAGTTATTTAAATTTACAAACGCGTAATGGATAGTTAACTTGTAGGAAAATGGATTAAAAGGATAAACTATGTAAAGATCATGAAATGGGGTACTCGAACCCCACTTCGTGAACTTTGGTTTCACTAAGATTAAAGTACAAGAAACCATCTTTGTGAACTCCCATTTTCGTGAACTCCTACTTTCGTGAACCTTGCCTATATATATGAGTCCCTTGGGAACCGAGCTCACCTTTGGTTGGAAGCAATCTCTCTGATGTACATGAAGTGGAGCTATGAACTACAAGAAACGGCTTTTGAGTAACCAAACGAAGGAGAAAACATACGAGAAGCTATGAGAAGGATCACCTAACAAGTTAGTATTCTGTGTGAGAAAGCTAGGATTTTTTATTCAAAAGTGAACTTATGCATAAAGCTCAAGCCTTTATGCATAAAGTTCGTTCCTTAATGATGTTATGTGACTATGTGATGATGACGAATGCTTGATGATATGTGTGATGATGTATGCATGAGAATAGGTTAAGTATGACGAATGCATGTTTAGGATTTAAGATGATGACATGACATCATGATGACTGTATGATGACATGCTATTATGATGATAGTTATAAGATGTTATGATATGATGAGATCCTAGGCTTATAGGATAAAAGTATGATGCTATGATGATTATATGCTAGTATGACGTGTTTATGATGCCATGATGAATGGTATGATGATATGATGCTAGCATGACATGTATATGATGCTAGGATGTTACGATGATACCATGAAATAATACTAGCGTAACCTGTTATGTGTAATCCTATGTTATTAGGATAAGGTTTCGATGTTTTGATGAATGATGATATAGTGCTAGTACATGATGCTATAACGAATGAATGTTGCTCCCATATTCGTATGGCCGGGGTAAGTATGATGTTGCTCCCATACTTGTATGGGGTATGTATGATGATGCTAACATATTCGTAAGGGGTAAGCATGATGATGCTCCCATACTTGTACGGGGTAAGTATGATGATGCTCCCATATTCATATGGGTAAGTATGATGATGCTCGCATATTCGTATGGGGTAAGTATGATGCTGCTCCCGTACTTGTTATGGGGTAAGTATGATGATGCTCCCATATTCGTATGGGGTAAGTCTGATGTTGCTCCCACATCCTTATGGGGTAAGTATGAATGATGCTCCAGTACTTGTACCGGGTAAGTATGGATCTGTGAAACGCTTCTCCGATTCACATCAACGTTATGGAGCCTTGTGCCGGCATAAGCCCACTGTTACACTCAGTAGCAGTGGTTGTATGATGATGATGATCATGATGTTTATGTGTTATGGTTTGTATGAACGAGATGATGTTTTAGGATGTTCACTCATTAAACGTTTATGATATTTTACAAAACTTAGAACTCTCGAGCGTAAGGTGAGATTTTAGCATGTATGTCAGGTTGATGAACTGGCAAGAGGATACGATGAAGCCCGTCGCATAAAGTCAGACGATACGGGGGTTGTGGCAATCCAATATGTTTTTGATACAAACATTTAATTGTATTTCTGTTATCAAAGTATGTTTAAATTTCCGCTGCTAATTACGAAAGTTTTGGGTTTAAGAGGTATGTGTTATGATGAAAACCAACTCTGGGAGGTACTGAGGATCGGGGCCTCACAAAATAAGGTTAACATATGTGAAAAATCAGTTAACGTCAACAATATAATGTAAAAATTGTATTCACGAGATGCTTAATGAATTAAAAAATTACAAACACACGAATAACCTAAAGCTACTGGACTTAACCCATAACATAAAATTTATTAACCACTTATATACGTTAAATAAGGATGCACATATCAAGTAAAAAGTCTTTCTTGTAGGTTTCCTTAAAAACCTTTTAACATATCCATAAAAAAAACCATATTAAGATCTGACCCACGTAAAAGGATACAGGATAAGATCGGTAAAATAAACATTTGAGAAACGGTTTTATCAGGTAGCTACATAATTAATTTCCAAACAAACAAACATCAACCGTAAAAAACCAACGAAAAAAAAAAGTAACTATGATAACAATGATAGAATCAAGAAAGCATAGTTAGATTTGGCCAAAAGTTAAATTTGAATGAGAATGGCTAAACATATGGAAAAGATTCATAACTAAAAGTTGTTATTTTCTATTTGCACAGAGTTACACACCCCTGACAACGTTTAGAAACCAAAATTAAATTAACAAAATGGTTACCTCAATTCATTGTATCCCGCCGCCGCAAAAACCCATTAATTCACATTCACATATTAATATATCATGGTTTGCCAAGGCCGGCGGCATACGAAATGCCCAACGGCATCAATAAACACTAACCATTCAATGTATATAATATTATGTCATATGACAGAGATGCTTTTAACAGCATAATGATACAATAAACTAATAAGAAAACGGTTTATAAAAGTAGCATGTTTCTATTTTTTTTATTTATTTATAAAAATAAATTTATTAAAAGAAAAAAATGAGTAGCTTTTTATTAACATGTTTGAAAATCGGACAATCAAAAAGTTTAAAGATTTATTTTTTACTTAATTTTTCAAAATTTATTATTGTAATCTTCTTTTGAATTGGTAAAATATTCGAATTTTTTCTAAATGTCTCTAAATATTCATTAATATTTGTTGTTTAGAACATAGAATACCTTCCTAGCAAATGTTAACTAGCATAACTATTAAAAGTATAAAAAGAGACTTTTAGTATACATATGACTTGCGAAACGAAACAATGTAGAAACATGAATGTTAACGGTGAATCTGTGCATGCACCTAGTTTTTTTTTAGTCTAATCATAATGTGAAAATAATTTAATTAAATATGCTTCTGGAACCTCAAATTATCAAAATTAAAGTTTCAAAAGTAACCGAAAGTATGGATAAGAGAATTTATTCCCTTGTCCTTGGACTTCCCTTCGTCAAAATTTTGGTGCTAATTATACTCTTTAATTATATTGAGGAATAAAATCAAGAATATATACGGGTGTTTCTATATTTTATAATAAAAAAATAAGTTTGAATAACATGTGTTACAATATAGGTTTTCTTTAACTTTGTTTTTATGTTTTTTCTATTATATTTAATAAGAAGGCATGTTTTATTAGGTGTTTTTGCATTTCTTTATGTTTTTTCTTATATTAAATAACACTGATATTAACATAATATATATTATATATTTAAATAAATCTAATAATATTTTTTTTAACTACGTGATTATATATTACTATTTAATTTTCTATTTATACAGCTTCTATGCTAGTATTTTAATCCATATAATTTAAAATTCCTAGTTTCAAACTCTAAATATAATAGTATTAAATAAGATATGTGTGTTAGAATCTAAGTTATGGTTGATCACGTTGTCTACTTATCATTGTGAAAGTGTGGAATTACAAGGTGATTCCACTTGTATTAGAAGAACTTGTCAATTGTCTTGTTATTTATTAATAGTATGCCTGGCAACATGCGAGGATTGGATTGGGTTGGGTAACGGGTCAGAATGGGTTCAGGTCAGGATGGACGGGGATCAGAACGGTTTTAAGCAAAATTTGTTCGTATCTAAATTGATTGCTCTTAAAAAACATTAATATCATTTAACTTAAGATGTATTATAAGTAAACAAATAGTCCATGTGGATAGCTTTTAGTGATTTTCTCATCAAATATTTTATTAATCATTCTTAAATCTTTGAATCCATCGCATTTACATAGTCTTTTAGTTTCTCATCTTGGCCCGCATTGTGTTTAAGTGTTACCCATCTCAACCCATTCAATATTAAGATGTTACCCATTTCAATCTATTATACTACAATTTTTAACCCAAACCAACCCATTTCCTTTGATATGGTTAAAATTGCCACCTCTAATTACTAGCAGAGAGTCTCGATACAAAAACCACATAAAACAACTGCTTTATACATTAAATTTTTTAGGACCCCATTTTAAAAATTAGTTGCACATATACAATTAGGCATTTATATGTTTAACAGGCTCAAAACTCAATTAAATGACACGAAATATGAAAAATATGAAAGTTGAACATTTGTTGAAAACTACTAGGAACAAATAGTATATTCGAGACAAATTTGGGTCAGAAATATGTCGCAATGCACGATTTCTGACACATTTGCTACAAAATTACGTTATCAAGAAATCCATTGTCGGAAATGCAGTTCTGATAAAATTCGGATGCAAATTGTGACATTTACAATAAAAACAAGGCATTGAAAGTTCCAACCTATTTTTGACACAAATTGATACTTATTATATTTACTATAATATACATGTATTTAACAATGCTGCGCATTTCCGACATAAATTGTTGCGACACAATTCCGATACAACAACTTGCTACACAATTCTAACAAAATATTTCTAATAATTGCGAAGAAAATACGACAAAACATTTATATTTTCTGCGACCAAAATCCGACGAAACACTTCTATTTTTTGCGACGCAATTCCGATGAAACATTTCTATTTTTGCGACGCAAATCTCAAGAAATATTTCCATATTTTGTAAAGCAAATTTGACGAAATGTTTCCTTTTCTGCATTGCAATTCCGAGGTAATCTCCTTTTTATTTCTTTCAAAAAGAACCAAGACCACCAAGGAACAATGATCTTTTCTTTTAAAACCAATGCAAAGAAACACATAAAGCCTAGGGTTGTTCCCGAGCCAGAGGCAAGCTCAGACTCAGCTCGGATTTAAACTATGCCTGATTCCACTCGACTAGGATAGTAAATCGAGCTTGAAATCTAGTCTCACGCTCGGCTCGTTTTTAACCAAGCCGGCTAGGCTCAGTTTCGTTTTCTCTTGGCTTTTACATAATTTAGATTTTAGAATGTGATTTTTGTTTTTCTACATAATTTGGATTTTAGGATGTGAGTTTCTAACTTGTGAATTATGTATCAAGTTTTCTTTTATTTTATTATTGTTTTTTCTTTAACGTAATTACAAATATGAAACCAAAGTATATTTATTATTAAAAGTGACCATATATTTTTATATTTTGGGACAACGTGTTGTACAAACAAGCCAAGCCTAGGAGCCGAGCTACGACCCGAGCCAACTTTGGATCGGACTTGGCTAAGTTACCAAATGAGCAGGGTTAGTTACAAACGAGCTTTATCCTTGTCGGGCTTTATCTTAGCTTTTCGAACAAGCTACGAGCTGAATCTGAGCTCCGAGCTATTTGGGCGGCCTAAATTAACCTCCTTTAAAAAAGTGAACTACAAGGCCACATACAAAACATGTTTGCATATCAAATTCAAACACAATCAACAAGGCATCTGCAAGTCTCTGAAACTAACATAAGATTCAAATAATATCCAAATTAACACATACAACTAGTAGGACATTGAAAAAAATTTTTGAACTGTTTGTAGTTGTATTTCATGTCATTTATGTCGCTCTTTTTGCATTTCTTCATCCAGCTCAGGCCATGATCTCATTTTCCTTCCAATTGAGCCTCGAAATCAAGAATCCACAAATTTAACAGAACATTCATATTTGGCATTAGAATTAAACATGTAGGATTAATTTTATAGATAGTTCTCAAGAAAACATGTTTGATTGCTGGGAGAAAGCCATACTTAATCTTTATAAGCTACTAACCGATAGGATTAGTGGTTGGATATATGATGCAACTTGTGTGGGTTATTGGGGCAACACTAAGGCCAAAACTAGGCTGTAAAAAACCCTAAATTAGTTACTAATCGTGAGGATTAGCAACTTTAAATAGCAAACCGATTTGAATGGGTTAATAATAGATAACATGGACAACTAGGGACTAAATGGTGGATGCTACAACCATTATTTGGCGTCTATATTGCTTACAATAGTGGGTAAGCAAGGCCAACAAGGGTCATGTTCTTCTCAAACATTTCATAAATGAACCTTATATGAACCATCTTTTAAACATAATTATTATTACCAAAGAATGAAAAAAAAGAGCATCTTCATAAACACAATTAAGATATCTTCTGTTGTGATAGTTGTTGAATATCACATTGTTCCATCCCCGAAGATGAGGATGCTATCCCAATCACGAAGTAATTAATATCCGAAGATCCTATCCAATTAAGACGTATCGTCCTTTCGAGATTGGCTCAACAACACGAATCCACACTTCGGGATCATCAACACTAATTTAAAAAATATTCTTCTCAATCATATCCTCCAAATATGATATCTCTAATTCATCAAAACAACGCAATTGATAGTATACTAAAATATTGAAACGATAATTATTTAAAAAAGATAAGTATAACTTAAACAAGCTTCTTTGGTAAAATCATTGCCAAAAAAAAAATCCAATTCACACTATTAAGGTTAAGCTCCTTAGATAATATTTTTGTTCTTGAATCCTTTTCAAGATGAGTAGGAAGAAATGTTTCCCTAAAATTGGTTTCCTACCTGAAACTCTTCTCTTCATAAATAACAAAATATAGTTAATATAATAAATTTTTGGATGAAAAAATATCAAAATTTACAAAAATGTGATTAGCTTACCATTCTCCCACAATACTCATCGTATCCTATTGACCTACCAGTATATTGAGCAGCTTTTCAATACATTTGTCATGGTTATTTTTCATGATCCAATACTTCTTTCACCAAGCTTCAGAGTCTCCAAAGATGTAAAACCAAAAAAACATACTTATGATATATAAATGGCAATACAATATAAAAACAATACCCTATCAACAGCTTTACACCACTTAACTGAGCCCATACGCCACCAGGTACCGAACTAAGCGGATATTTACAAACTATGTTGAATCATTAATTTCAGTATCACAGCCTTCATTCCTAGATCTTCTGTAACATCAGTGCCGGACGCGTGCCGGAACAGTGATCGTAACAGTAAACATGTACAGTGATTCAGGTACACATTTCGTTAAACTATGTTTAGACTATTTATACATTTGATTAGCATGAAACTATTATACGACTGTCTGAATCTGACTAAAACCTTAGGGTTTAACAGTCTGAAACATGTCAGACAACACAGTGTTGAAACACAAATACTTGAAGTGATAATTGTTTGCATAAACGTATGTGAGGTTAAACAAAACGAAACTAAAACGGTTATTGTTACGGAATGCTAAACCGACGAGTTATTCGTATAGGTGACGATCTGTACAAATGATTCTGATAGTTTAACATTCTGAAATAATGACTTAACAGTAGAAAACAAGAATCAGAAAGCCAAACCATCGACGTGTTCGTTCGAATGACGATTCGAACGAACACGCGCAATGGTGACGCGATCTGATGAAACGATAACTAAAACAAATAACGACACGAACGATAATAAATTTAAAGAAATATGATATTTCTTATTTTACAATTTTGAAACTCATCATAAAACAATTTAAATTAATTATTTTATTTAAATCGCGAATAAATTTACGAAACGCGTAAAATATTATAATTCGATATTTATTTATACGCAATGATATTTAATATAATTCCTAATAATATTTATAATTTGGTCATCCTAAAATAATTCTTTTTATTTTGTTTACGAAAAATACGCGTGATGACCCGGAAACCCGACGAAAACGCGAACCGAGCAACCGAAACAGACCAGAATACCCGCGGGGTATTTAATCAACAAATGAGGATATTTTTCTCATTTAATTCAAGATTTCTCTCTCTCTACCCTATCTCTCCCGTTTATTTCTTCATCACCCACAAAAACCACCATTTACAATCTTTAAATCTTCATAACTTCATCAAAACTTGATGAAATTTCGTGATTCTTGCGCCTAAATGTTCATCTTGAAGTCCTCCACTTGAAAGTACAGCAGATCTACACTTTGGTTCAGCAAATTTGGAGGTAATTACGTTTGAACATTACAAAAACTAGGGTTTTCTAGGTGATGTGCGACTCACCTATGGAAACCGGTTGGAAACCTACCCTGCGCACACTTTACAGCATTTCGAACCTATCTGGATAAGACTACAACATGGGCATGGACGAACCAAGGAGCTGAGCTGGGTCATGAGTGCGAACACACAGGGTTCGCGGGTGCCAAGTTAGGCCGAACCATAGGTTTACCGGCGAACCTGTGTGTGTGGGTGTGTTGAAAGGAACGAACCCTGGTGGCTCACTGACAAGCGAACCTGGGGCATCTGCTACCCACCACCGAACCCAGCTAAGCTACTAATCTTTATGTTGACGAACCCTTGGTTCGTTGGTCATGATCAGCCGAAACCTCATGCACAAAGCCGAACCCTAGAGACAGCCACGCACCATGAGCGAACCTACAACTGCATGGGAGGGTTTTGGCCACGAACCTTGGCCTGGATGGCGAACCCATCAGATTCCACAAACCCTACAGAGCCTTAGCCGAACCTTCTGTCACCTGGGAGCCGAACCCTGCTGGTGGGTTCGCTGCTTATGTAGGTGATACAACCAGTGGCCGAGCCTTCCTAGTTGGGTTAGTATTAACCACAGCCACTCACTTTCCTCGGCCCACTTTGTTACAATCGGCCCACCATCATTTTATTGACATATGAGTTATTCGGCCAAGAGGCCCAATAGGCCCAATATCATCCCAACCGGCCAACAGCCCTTAGTTAATTCAGATCCAATAGTTTCGGCCCAACAAGGTTTAACAGGCCCAACCACATCATCTTTGGTCCAATATCATGTTTTCACATAAACACTAAATGGGCCATGAATGTTGACCAAGCCTAAAGCCCAATGGAAACTCAACGTGTTAGTCTAACGTTTTATTTGAACAAACCCATCTTGCTATTCGGCCCACATCACTTAAGGACGGCCCAACATGAATCATTTGGCCCAATTGGGGTATTTTGGCCCAATACATATAACCGGTCCACCCACACATTAATGATAGAACAATTTCACATTTATTAGTTCAAAGGGGTTATCCGGCTCAATAGATTTAAAAACATATTAAACGTTTGAATAATTATTGGAAACAATAACAATAAAGGATAAAGACTTTTATGGAAAGTAAATTGTTCGTTAAGGAGATGACAAGTTTAAAGTAAATTACCCAAGGGTTTAAAAGCCTTATACACAAATAAAGAATTTAGGCCGGATAACAACCAAGACTTGCGAGTGTTAGTCCACTTTAGGACTAACACTTACACGCACAACAAATCACGATAAACTTGTACTTATAAGTTACAAACACTATGAAATTAACGCAGGAACTTGAACATCATAACAAAAGCAAACAAAGAGAGCGTGCATTCTTATTTTACCTAGTCAACTGCTTCGGATATAAGGTGAGTTCATTGTCCCCTTTCAAACTTGGTTGTTTTACTTCGGGACTGAGAAGCATGTTAAACATTTTTATTGAAATGTTATTTAATGCTTTAAACATAAACATGATTACTTATGATGGAAACCTTTACTTTAAGCTTGATGCTTAAAATCAATTGTTGATTACTTGATACAATTACATGATACTTGATACAATTACATGAGACTTGATTTAATTACATGAGATATGATTCAATTACATGAGACATGATACAAATACCTGATACTTGATTTAATTATATGAGATATGATTCAATTACATGAGACATGATACAAATACCTGATGCTAGATTCAATTACATGATATTTGATTCAATTACATGAGACTTGATACTATTACATGAGACTTGATACTATTACATGAGATATGATGTTTGGAAACTATTACATGCTCCTAGGCCATCATACATGTATCTAACCATAGTTTACGTAATTGCTAAACGTCTGGTATTCCAGAGCTTGTAACTATGGGGTGAGATACATGTAATAACATATACATAATGATACTCAGCTATTACCTGGTTATAAGGGACATGTAATTGCTAAACGTCAGGTATTCCAGAGCTTTTGTCGGCTTATATGAGGTATGTAAAGGCTAAACATGAAAGTATCGATTCTAAGCTATTACCTGGTTATAAGGGACACGTAATTGCTAAACGTCTGGTATTCCAGAGCTTGTGTCGGCTTATATGAGGTATGTAAAGGCTAAATATGAACGTAACGTTACGGGGCTATTACCTGGTTATAAGGGACATATAATTGCTAAACGTCTGGTATTCCAGAGCTTTTGTCGGCTTATAAGAGGTATGTAAAGGCTAAACATGAACTTGTTGAATGCTAAGCTGTTATCTATATAAGAGACATGTAATTGCTAAACTTCTGGTATTCCAGAGCTTTTGTCTGCTTATAGGAGATATGTAATTGCTAAACTATGTGTGTGTGAATCTATGATGCTTGATAAACATGATGATACTAACACTTACGAATACAATAGATATAAAAACTTTGAAACAGATAACAAAGGCTTTGATGAGGATTGAATTGATTGGTAGGTAAAATGCTTAATTATTATTAACAACAGTGTCATATCCGAATTAGTATGTGGTGGGATGGCGTCTGGGCGGGTCGTAGGCTCGACTAAGGGGTATGCCCTATATATAAGCATACCGATTTGGATATTACATGTGGAGTTAATGAGGTTAAGGTTTTACCGAAAGAGGTTTGTTGAAAACTATTTTAAACTTATAAACTTTATGAACTCACCAACCGTTGTGTTGACTTGATCTTTTTACATGCTTTCTCAGGTGAAGAACAGGGTTAAACTTAAGCTCTTGGATTTGCATACTAGGCTGCCCAGATAGAGGACCTAGTAGACTGTTGGGAAGCACATCTTTTGTTAATGATACATACTACTTGGATATCTTGTACATATACAAGATATAAACATTATTCTTTTGGTTAGGTTTACTTCGTTAAATTGCAGAACATTGCTATATGTAATTTAACTTTGTAATCCTATATATCATTTGATTGTGCTTTAGTTATTCTTAAACGTTGATGCTATGTAAACAATCTGATCATTATGATTATCATCCGCGATATCACGCCCCGGGAACCTTCCGCCCGGCGGGGACTCCGATCCAACCCCGCCGGCTCGGGGTGTGACAGATTGGTATCAGAGCTCAAGGTTATAGAGAATAATAGGTCATTTACTTAAACGGTTTGGCCTAGACTATAACTTAGGGACCCACATGTAGAGAACTTAAGACTTAAGTTTGCATTATGTTTTCTGCATTCGATCATTGCACTAACCAAATTCTTTTGGTTATGATCAGAATGCTGCCGAGAAAACAACCTACTCCGCAAGTCTCTGCTCCTCACTCATCGACACCATCACCACCGGATTCACCACCGCCACCTCCACCTCCTCCGCACTCTCCACCACCAGGCTCAAGCAATACACCGACACTGGATCCTGCTACTATCGCGTTGGCTACACTACTGAGTACTCAACTGACTAGCCAGCTGAAAGATGTCATCCCAGAGATGCTAAACGGGATCTAGGGCCATGGCAACACTTCTGGTCATACTACAGGAGAAGCTAGTGGAAACACTAGCCATACGTCTGACTGCTCCTACAAGTCCTTTGTAGGATGCAAACCTCCTAGCTTCACTGGAGTTGAAGGAGCTGTTGGATTAATCCAATGGCTAGAGAAAATGGAGAACACCTTGGACATTAGCAGCTGTCCAGAACACCATAAGGTTCGCTATGCAGCAGGTTCATTCAGCAAGCGAGCTCTAATATGGTGGAACGCACAGATCAGGGCTAAGGGAAGAGATGAAGCAATGGCGATGCCCTGGGCAGAACTTAAGCTTCTTCTGAGGAATGAGTTTTGCCCGAAACATGAACTACAACAACTGGAGATTGAGCTCTCGAATCATGAGATGAAGGGAGCTGATCATATGACTTTTACCAACCGCTATCATGAACTGGTAGCCCTGGTGCCAGAAATGGTACCGACCTTGGAGAAACTAATTGATCGCTATGTGGCAGGATTACCTTCATGTATACAAAGCGTTGTACTGGCTTCATATCCTGCTACTTTGGAGTGAGCCATTTCCCTCTCTGCTAAGCTTACCAAAGTAATGGTAAAGTCTGGAGTTTTAAAAGATGAAGCTGGAAAAGCCAAGGAGACAACATCAAAGAAACCCGAGTACCACCAGAAAAAGAAACAGAAGGTCGTAAAGAACTATGCAGCCGTCACTCCTTTGAGACAGGCACCTGCAACACCTGTCAACCCTACTACTAGGGGTTATGGAGGGGAATATCCCCAGTGCACAAACTGCAAGTATCATCATCCTGCTGGTGCTCAATGCAGGAAGTGCACGAATTGTAGTCGGTTTGGCCACTGGGTGAACAAATGCCGCTTTGCGGTAAATCAGGCTACCAACACTACAACAAGAGCACTACCTCCACCACCACCACCACAGAACCCGGTCAACAACAACAACAGAGGATGCTACAACTGCGGGGAAATGGGTCATTTCTCCCTAACTGTCCGAAGAAAGTGCAACCTGGAGCACAAGCACCTCGCGGACGAGCTTTTGTTATCGGAGCCAATGCTGCACGTCAGGACCCTAATGTGGTCATTGGTACATTTCTTTTACATGACTCTTATGCACCTATACTATTTGATACTAGTGCAGACCAGAGCTTTATTTCATCTGATTTTGCACGACAACTTAGCCTTACTGAGGAAACTTTAGATTCTCCATACATTATTGAGGTAGCGAATGGAAAACAAGTTACTGTTAGCACTATACTTAGGAACTGCCCACTTACACTTATAGATCATACATTTTCCATCGACTTGTTACCGATGGAGTTGGGCAGTTTCGATATCATCGTGGGGATGGATTGGCTCTCACTCAATCGAGTGGAAGTCGTCTGTTCCAAGAAGCTACTTCGGATTCCAGTAACGGATGATCGTGTATTGGAAGTTCGGGGGGATCAAGCAAAGAGAAACGTAAAGATCATTTCATGCATAAAAGCGCGTAAGTGTCTGCAAAAGAAGTGCATAGCATTCTTGGCTCATGTGGTGGAGAAGGACAAAGACAAGAAAACAATACAAGACGTACCGATAGTGAAGGAATATCCTGAAGTATTTCCGGAGGATTTACCTGGTTTGCCACCTGTGCGACCGGTAGAGTTTCGTATCGATCTGATTCCTGGAGCAACGCCTGTTGCTAAATCTCCTTATAGGTTAGCACCTTCGGAGATGCAGGAATTATCTAACCAACTACAGGAACTGCTTGATAAAGGTTTCATCCGCCCGAGCTACTCACCTTGGGGAGCTCCGGTTCTGTTCGTGAAAAAGAAGGATGGATCCTTTCGGATGTGCATAGACTACAGGGAGTTAAACAAACTAAACATCAAGAATCGGTATCCATTACCGAGGATTGATGATTTGTTTGATCAATTGCAAGGAGCTCAATACTTTTCGAAGATCGATCTACGTTCCGGATACCATCAGCTCAGAGTACAAGACGAAGACATACCGAAGACGGCGTTTCGTACCAGATACGGGCATTACGAGTTCATGGTGATGCCTTTTGGTTTGACGAATGCACCCGCGGTTTTCATGGATCTCATGAATCGTGTGTGTAAGCCGTATTTAGATCAATTTGTTATTGTGTTCATTGATGACATATTGATCTATTCTAAAAGCAAAGCAGAGCACGAGCAACACCTTAGAACGATCTCGGAACTGTTAAAGGAAGAGAAGCTCTATGCCAAATTCTCTAAGTGTGAGTTTTGGTTAAAGGAGGTTCAATTCCTAGGACACGTTGTTAACAATGAGGGAATTCACGTTGATCCTGCCAAGATCGAGGCAATAAAAGATTGGGACACTCCGAAGACACCTACGGAGATACGTTCTTTTCTAGGCCTGGCAGGCTATTACAGAAGGTTCATCTCGAATTTTTCTAAGATAGCTCTGCCACTCACAAAGCTAACACAGAAAAGCGAGCCGTTCGTTTGGGAACAAAGGCAAGAAGAAGCCTTTCAGACATTGAAACAAAAGCTATGTGATGCTCCGATCTTATCCCTCCCAGATGGTTGTGATGACTTTGTTGTTTATTGTGATGCATCTCATCAGGGACTTGGCTGTGTACTTATGCAGCGGGACAAAGTCATTGCTTACGCTTCGAGACAACTAAAGATTCATGAGAAGAACTACACTACTCATGATCTAGAACTGGGAGCAGTGGTGTTTGCACTAAAGATCTGGAGGCATTACCTATATGGAACCAAGTGTACCATATATACAGATCACAAAAGTCTGCAACACATTTTTGATCAGAAGGAACTCAACATGCGGCAGCGACATTGGGTTGAGATTCTGAATGACTATGACTGTGTGATCAAGTACCATCCGGGCAAGGCAAACGTTGTTGCTGATGCCTTGAGCCGGAAGGAAAGAGTCAAACCCTTGCGCGTCAGAGCAATGGGAATGACCGTGCAGACAAGCTTACACGACAACATCATACAAGCACAACAAGAAGTGATTGAACGAGAAAACTTGAAGAAAGAACTTGATTGCGGTGTGGAGAAACAATTGGAGACAAAACCTGATGGACTCGTTTACTTCAAGGATCGTATCTGGATTCCTGCAGTAGATGAGTTAAGGAAACTTATTTTTGATGAAGCACACAAGACCAAGTACTCTGTGCATCCTGGTGCTGATAAAATGTACCAAGACTTACGTGCATTTTATTGGTGGCCGGGTATGAAGAAAGACATAGCTGGGTATGTTGGTAGATGCCTTACGTGTGCTAAAGTAAAGGCAGAACACCAGAAACCGTCAGGTTTACTGGAACAGCCTGAAATTCCACTTTGGAAGTGGGAACAAATAGCTATGGACTTTGTTACCAAGCTACCCCGCACTTCCAGTGGACATGATACCATTTGGGTTATCGTTGACCGATTAACCAAGTCTGCTCATTTCTTGCCAATGCGAGAAACTTACACAATGGATAAACTAGCGAAGCTTTACATCGATGAGATAGTGGTACGCCATGGTGTGCCATTGTCTATCATTTCAGATCGTGATAGCAGATTTACATCAAGGTTCTGGCAATCATTGCAGAAATCTCTAGGGACGCAATTAAACTTGAGTACAGCTTATCATCCACAAACGGATGGTCAAAGTGAACGTACTATTCAAACCCTGGAGGACATGTTGAGAACTTGTGTTCTAGACTTCGGTGGTAATTGGGATTCTCACTTGCCACCAATCGAGTTCTCTTACAACAACAGTTATCACAGCAGCATCGGTTGTGCCCCATTCGAAGCTCTTTATGGCCGGAAATGTCGGTCACCGATCTGTTGGTCAGAGGTAGGAGATAATCGTATCACTGGGCCAGAACTTATACAAGAAACTACAGACAAGATTGCTCAGATACAACAAAGACTGCAAGCAATCCGAAGCAGACAAAAGAACTATGCTGATAAACGGCGCAAGCCGTTAGAATTCCAAGTGGGAGACCGTGTCATGTTGAAGGTTTCCCCATGGAAGGGTGTAGTTCGATTCGCAAAGAAAGGCAAACTAACACCACGATACGTAGGACCGTTTGAAATCATCGAACGTATTGGTCCTGTGGCGTACAGATTAAGCTTACCCGATGAAATTAGTGGTGTACATGACGTGTTTCACGTCTCAAACTTGAAGAAATGCTTAGCCGATGAAACTCTTATCATATCGGTTGAAGAAATTCAATTGGATGAAAACTTACGTTTTGTTGAAGAACCGTTAGAAATCATGGATCTCAAAGTTAAGAAACTGAGACGAAGCCGTATTCCTATAGTTAAAGTTCGTTGGAACTCAAGGCGCGGACCTGAGTTTACTTGGGAACGTGAAGATCACATGAGAAACAAGTATCCCCAACTCTTTGTCGAGGAAGTCGTACCGGATAACGAGTCTTAAATTTCGGGACGAAATTTCTCTAACAAGGGGAGACTGTAACATCAGTGCCGGACGTGTGCCGGAACAGTGATCGTAACAGTAAACATGTACAGTGATTCAGGTACACATTTCGTTAAACTATGTTTAGACTATTTATACATTTGATTAGCATGAAACTATTATACGACTGTCTGAATCTGACTAAAACCTTAGGGTTTAACAGTCTGAAACATGTCAGACAACACAGTGTTGAAACACAAATACTTGAAGTGATAATTGTTTGCATAAACGTATGTGAGGTTAAACAAAACGAAACTAAAACGGTTATTGTTACGGAATGCTAAACCGACGAGTTATTCGTATAGGTGACGATCTGTACAAATGATTCTGATAGTTTAACGTTCTGAAATAATGACTTAACAGTAGAAAACAAGAATCAGAAAGCCAAACCATCGACGTGTTCGTTCGAATGACGATTCGAACGAACACGCGCAATGGTGACGCGATCTGATGAAACGATAACTAAAACAAATAACGACACGAACGATAATAAATTTAAAGAAATATGATATTTCTTGTTTTACAATTTTGAAACTCATCATAAAACAATTTAAATTAATTATTTTATTTAAATCGCGAATAAATTTACGAAACGCGTAAAATATTATAATTCGATATTTATTTATACGCAATGATATTTAATATAATTCCTAATAATATTTATAATTTGGTCATCCTAAAATAATTCTTTTTATTTTGTTTACGAAAAATACGCGTGATGACCCGGAAACCCGACGAAAACGCGAACCGAGCAACCGAAACAGACCAGAATACCCGCGGAGTATTTAATCAACAAATGAGGATATTTTTCTCATTTAATTCAAGATTTCTCTCTCTCTACCCTATCTCTCCCGTTTATTTCTTCATCACCCACAAAAACCACCATTTACAATCTTTAAATCTTCATAACTTCATCAAAACTTGATGAAATTTCGTGATTCTTGCGCCTAAATGTTCATCTTGAAGTCCTCCACTTGAAAGTACAGCAGATCTACACTTTGGTTCAGCAGATTTGGAGGTAATTACGTGTGAACATTACAAAAACTAGGGTTTTCTAGGTGATGTGCGACTCACCTATGGAAACCGGTTGGAAACCTACCCTGCGCACACTTTACAGCATTTCGAACCTATCTGGATAAGACTACAACATGGACATGGACGAACCAAGGAGCTGAGCTGGGTCATGAGTGCGAACACACAGGGTTCGCGGGTGCCAAGTTAGGCCGAACCATAGGTTTACCGGCGAACCTGTGTGTGTGGGTGTGTTGAAAGGAACGAACCCTGGTGGCTCACTGACAAGCGAACCTGGGGCATCTGCTACCCACCACCGAACCCAGCTAAGCTACTAATCTTTATGTTGACGAACCCTTGGTTCGTTGGTCATGATCAGCCGAAACCTCATGCACAAAGCCGAACCCTAGAGACAGCCACGCACCATGAGCGAACCTACAACTGCAGGGAGGGTTTTGGCCACGAACTTTGGCATGGATGGCGAACCCATCAGATTCCACAAACCCTACAGAGCCTTAGCCGAACCTTCTGTCACCTGGGAGCCGAACCCTGCTGGTGGGTTCGCTGCTTATGTAGGTGATACAACCAGTGGCCGAGCCTTCCTAGTTGGGTTAGTATTAACCGCAGCCACTCACTTTCCTCGGCCCACTTTGTTACAATCGGCCCACCATCATTTTATTGACATATGAGTTATTCGGCCAAGAGGCCCAATAGGCCCAATATCATCCCAACCGGCCAACAGCCCTTAGTTAATTCAGATCCAATAGTTTCGGCCCAACAAGGTTTAACAGGCCCAACCACATCATCTTTGGTCCAATATCATGTTTTCACATAAACACTAAATGGGCCATGAATGTTGACCAAGCCTAAAGCCCAATGGAAACTCAACATGTTAGTCTAACGTTTTATTTGAACAAACCCATCTTGCTATTCGGCCCACATCACTTAAGGATGGCCCAACATGGATCATTTGGCCCAATTGGGGTATTTTGGCCCAATACATATAACCGGTCCACCCACACATTAATGATAGGCCAATTTCACATTTATTAGTTCAAAGGGGTTATCCGGCTCAATAGATTTAAAAACATATTAAACGTTTGAATAATTATTGGAAACAATAACAATGAAGGATGAAGACTTTTATGGAAAGTAAATTGTTCGTTAAGGAGATGACAAGTTTAAAGTAAATTACCCAAGGGTTTAAAAGCCTTATACACAAATAAAGAACTTAGGCCGGATAACAACCAAGACTTGCGAGTGTTAGTCCACTTTAGGACTAACACTTACACGCACAACAAATCACGATAAACTTGTACTTATAAGTTACAAACACTATGAAATTAACGCAGGAACTTGAACATCATAACAAAAGCAAACAAAGAGAGCGTGCATTCTTATTTTACCTAGTCAACTGCTTCGGATATAAGGTGAGTTCATTGTCCCCTTTCAAACTTGGTTGTTTTACTTCGGGACTGAGAAGCATGTTAAACATTTTTATTGAAATGTTATTTAATGCTTTAAACATAAACATGATTACTTATGATGGAAACCTTTACTTTAAGCTTGATGCTTAAAATCAATTGTTGATTACTTGATACAATTACATGATACTTGATACAATTACATGAGACTTGATTTAATTACATGAGATATGATTCAATTACATGAGACATGATACAAATACCTGATACTTGATTTAATTATATGAGATATGATTCAATTACATGAGACATGATACAAATACCTGATGCTAGATTCAATTACATGATATTTGATTCAATTACATGAGACTTGATACTATTACATGAGACTTGATACTATTACATGAGATATGATGTTTGGAAACTATTACATGCTCCTAGGCCATCATACATGTATCTAACCATAGTTTACGTAATTGCTAAACGTCTGGTATTCCAGAGCTTGTAACTATGGGGTGAGATACATGTAATAACATATACATAATGATACTCAGCTATTACCTGGTTATAAGGGACATGTAATTGCTAAACGTCAGGTATTCCAGAGCTTTTGTCGGCTTATATGAGGTATGTAAAGGCTAAACATGAAAGTATCGATTCTAAGCTATTACCTGGTTATAAGGGACACGTAATTGCTAAACGTCTGGTATTCCAGAGCTTGTGTCGGCTTATATGAGGTATGTAAAGGCTAAATATGAACGTAACGTTACGGGGCTATTATCTGGTTATAAGGGACATATAATTGCTAAACGTCTGGTATTCCAGAGCTTTTGTCGGCTTATAAGAGGTATGTAAAGGCTAAACATGAACTTGTTGAATGCTAAGCTGTTATCTATATAAGAGACATGTAATTGCTAAACTTCTGGTATTCCAGAGCTTTTGTCTGCTTATAGGAGATATGTAATTGCTAAACTATGTGTGTGTGAATCTATGATGCTTGATAAACATGATGATACTAACACTTACGAATACAATAGACATAAAAACTTTGAAACAGATAACAAAGGCTTTGATGAGGATTGAATTGATTGGTAGGTAAAATGCTTAATTATTATTAACAACAGTGTCATATCGGAATTAGTATGTGGTGGGATGGCGTCTGGGCGGGTCGTAGGCTCGACTCAGGGGTATGCCCTATATATAAGCATACCGATTTGGATATTACATGTGGAGTTAATGAGGTTAAGGTTTTACCGAAAGAGGTTTGTTGAAAACTATTTTAAACTTATAAACTTTATGAACTCACCAACCGTTGTGTTGACTTGATCTTTTTACATGCTTTCTCAGGTGAAGAACAGGGTTAAACTTAAGCTCTTGGATTTGCATACTAGGCTGCCCAGATAGAGGACCTAGTAGACTTTTGGGAAGCACATCTTTTGTTAATGATACATACTACTTGGATATCTTGTACATATACAAGATATAAACATTATTCTTTTGGTTAGGTTTACTTAGTTAAATTGCAGAACATTGCTATATGTAATTTAACTTTGTAATCCTATATATCATTTGATTGTGCTTTAGTTATTCTTAAACGTTGATGCTATGTAAACAATCTGATCATTATGATTATCATCCGCAATATCACGCCCCGGGAACCTTGTGCCCGGCGGGGACTCCGATCCAACCCCGCCGGCTCGGGGTGTGACATCTTCTTTGTCACACCCCCAAATTTCCACTAACGGCGTCAAGCCATCCGGTGTGACGTGGCAGGATCAGGATCTCTAGTCATATAGAACGATTCTATGTGCGTTTGTAAAATATATTTGTTATACCATCAATAACCATAATAGTTTAAATATCATGCATCAGAATTTTTAAGTTAATGCAGCGAAATTAAAATTGTATCATGCAACGGAAATTAAGTGGTAGACACTACGATGTTTGACCCAATCATAATAACATGAAAATTTTTTTTCAAAAGCATCAGATGAATGCATGCAGGACTTGTGCTTGTTATCCTACTTGCATCCCTATCCATGTGCAAGCTAGTTGTAACAGCAAGTGCCAGATCGTCCGGCAAGTCCGTACGGTATGTGTACTTTCACTGTATTCTATGTGTGCATACGTAAGCTTAAACAGTACTTGTATTAACAGAATCCTGAATACAAGAAATCGTTGTACGTATTTTCGTATAAAATTAAATACATTAAGTACAACGTACAATTGAAACATTAGTTGTGTTTATTAAGTGAAAACTTAATTACAGTTAACACAACTAAACATGAGAAACAACGGAAATCAAACAACAGTCAGAAACATATCGGTTGCGATCTGATGTCCACAGATGACAGGAATCAGATGACCCACAAGTCAGTACAAAAACAGAGTGAAATCATGATGTATAGTTGAGTCCGACAGTGAGAAAACACAATTAAAGCATAAAGCAGTGTTATTTCAGAATGACGAACTGACAGTGTGTTTGCGTGAATGACGATTCACACAAACATATCTGTGAGTTTAGAATTCTAAAATAATGACTGAAACGTAGAAAACAAAGGTCAGAAAAGCAAAACCATCGTTGTATTTGTTCGGGTGACGATTCGAACGAATTACGCGCGTAGGTTACGCGATCTGACGAAAACGAAAACACGTCACGAACGAAAATAATTTAATAAAATAAAATAAATAACATTTTACAATTTTGAAACTCATCAAAATAATTAAATTAAATCCTTTTATTTAATTCCATTTAAATACGCGCGTTACGTTCCGGAAACGTAACGAAGACGCGAACCGAGCAACGAAAACGAACCCGAACACCCTCGGGGTATAAATACACTTATTTGAGTCATTTCCTTCATTCTTCTCTTCCCCAACCTCTCTCTAGCTCAAAATCCCGGTTTCCCCATTTTTAGGGTTTTCAAGACCTTCAAACCTCCATATCTCTCTCATTTCTTCACCAAATCACCCCATTCTTGAACCTACTTGAAGCTCTTATCATTCTCTACACGAAAGTACAAAGGATCTGCCATAACAACCACTGAATCGAAGGTAAACTGAGCCTCAAAGTAGCGAAAAATTAGGGTTTTTGCTAACCTTTAACCGATCCAAGCTCTAACCGGTTTTAAGCTCTCTTTTCACTACACACCTTCGAAAACAACTCACCCCCAACCCCCACCCTCGAAACCACCAGTTGGCCGGAAAATAGGGACGAGATTGTGCAACCCTTGCTGCGGTCGAATGAGGCATCCAGTTGGTCGAATGGCCTAAGGCCGAATGGCCCCATTCGCCACTCTCTCAGTCGCCACCTTCATTCGCTACCCAGCCACCACCTTCGGCCACACCATTCGCCGGTCCCTCTCAGTCGGCAGACCATCTCCATTCGCGATTCACCCCATTCGCTGGCCATTCGACAGAACCCAACCCCTTTATTCGGACATGCAACCTCCTTCGCCCCCCTGCCACATTCGATGGAATCACCATTTTCCTCCGGCCAACCAGACCTCACCTTCGGACTAATAACAGCCATTCAACCTTTTGTTCGGGAAACCACATACGGCTACAGCATCAACCACGAGCCCAGCAAACACACTAGGCCCAAATTCCTCATGTTGGCCCAACATGGCTCAATCGATTTGAAGTAGAACTATCTAAACAATGAAATTGGTCCAGGCCCAATATGATCATACTATCCACTGGGTTGGTCCAATGACTGTGATTCGGCCCACATCATTTTCGGCCCATCAGATCTGAAATGGCCCAACAGATCCTGTTTTGGCCCAACACCCCTTGCTATGGCCCCGTAGGCCCATGGATACTTATAATGCGACCCACACAATTAGTTTGGGCCATGAGATTATCTTAGCCCAATAACAACTCTTTCGGCCCAAGCGATTAGTATTTGGCCCACTTGACTTAAAAAGGGAAACAAGATTATAAATAAATCGTGTGGAGGTCATAATTATTATTCTAAAGCTCTACAAAGGAGATGTTGTAATGATTCAAGGTGCTTGACAATTTCATGAGTTATTAACAAAGTCTATCTTTGTAATTAATTACTAAGTCTTATATTGTCATAAATGACTAACACCTAATGACAAGATTTATAGTTTCTCTAGGTTGAATAAAGTTTAAACATACGACATAAATCACATTTAAATAACAAACCATGACACTCAAAATGAGGGCCGAATAATAACCGCGACTCAAGAGTGTTAGCCAACTTAGGGTTAACACTCCCACACACGTACATTGGTCACTACCACTTATACTTATAAATTACAACAACATGAATTCAATACAGGATCGTGAAATCAACATCAAAGAAAAATCAAGAGCGCGTACATTCTTGTTTAAGCTAAGTCAAACACAACAACTACAAGGTGAGTTCATATGCCCCTTTTCTTTAATCTTTACTGATTTTAAACTCTCGGGGCTAAGAAACATGCTTTACTTTTATTTATTTAAAAGTTTTGCTTACATATTGTTAATACTTTGATTATTTGATATTAAATTGCTTATTATCATAAATCATTGTATGCATGCTTGTTTGAATTCAAGAATACAGGAAAGATAAGATGATGATGATATTTTTTAATATCATAACTCATCGATACAATAGAATAATTTAGTAGTAAGTTAACTCTTACAACACTTAGTTATTCTTACAAGAAATGACATTGTAGTAAATACAAGGAAACATGATGACATGATTACAAGAGAAAAACACAAGAATGATATAAAGATAATATATCTTTACTACATCATTCAATACAAGAGTTAAATAAGTGTAATAAGACTAGATCTTATAATACTTAACCTTATAACTCAACACATATTACAAGAAGAACAAGTAGCATGGAATGATAATCATGATAATATAATTTCATGATAACAACATCATTCACTCAATTAATTAACATAACCTAATAAGACTAGTTCTTATTTAACTTTGTTAATATCACGGAGAACATATGACAATGAGAACAAGAGTACAAGTGAATACAATTACAATTAGTTACTATTGACCTGTTTGCATTATATCACTTCAATCATGTGCCAAGTTGTTCAAGTGATCATGTAAGCCCCTTTAATTCGCTGACCAGTTAGTTTGACGTGACTAAACCGACGATAACATAGTGGTACCATAGGTTTGACAAACCTCTAGCTTGTAGGGCTAGTATGTTGATCGTAACAATTCATTGGCCGGTAACGTATGACCGGTGACAGGGCGACCTCAAGTCAGGTTCTGGTAAGCGACACATGGTGATATTAATCTACAGTGATAAGTAATTAATCCAGCGAAAACCTTATTGACTAGTAGGTTGAGAAGGTGATCTGCTCTCATGTTACACTACTAGTAATAGATTTCGTTGAGGACAACAGACATACAAAGTGATAGAGATAAATCGGATGCATTGAAGTCTGATTACGTGAGGATTTCAATGGATTCCTTTTAGGCTCTATGCACTATGGTTCAAGGACAAGTTGCAAGGGGTTAACTCACACTCTTAATATTTAATAGAGTATCATCAGTTAACCCACCTCAAGTATAGAATAATACAAGGACAATATTATATTAATCTAAAATTCCTTAATACATCGAGGGTTATCAATACTTCGGTTTGATAATTAAACCCCATACAATATATTATTCTATCATCAATACAATAACTGAATACATCTCAAGTACGATGAATAAGCGGGGAAATGGAAATCTTTAGTTGTATCGCAAGTGGTGTGGAACTTGACTGAGTATGTGGTGGGATAGCGTCTGGGCTTGACCCTTTCAGGATTCCCTATATATAAGCATACTTGATCAGGTGATACACTACTTGTACATATAACTAAGGAGAGGCCATTGGGTGGTACAGATGAAACAAGTATTACAAGCAACAACTATGACATTGTGGATGTGTGCATGAGCAATTCAATGGTTTTCAATTTACTTACTTATGAACTCACCAACCTAGTGTTGACTTTGTTTAAATGCATGTTTTCTCAGGTGACGGACAGGTGTAGGTACATATGTGCAAGTGATAAGCTAGTGGACTCTTAGAAGACCTAGTTTACTTTTGACTGCATACTTTTGATATGACAAAACAGTGAATCACTTTTGTATATCTTGTACAGTTCAAGATATAAACTCAATGATTCTTTTTGATTAGATTTACTTAGTTAAATTATGATGTACAATGTAATTTAACTTTGTAATTCTATTTCATGTCATGATTAGCATTTCTCATTTATATCTCATGTGCTATGTAAACAATCTGATCAATTGATTATCACTCAAAGATATCGCGCCCCGGGAACCTTCCGCCCGACGGGAAAACCCGATCCGTTCCCGCCGGCCCGGGGTGTGACAGATTGGTATCAGAGCCATGGTTATGGAGAAATATAGGTCATATTAATAAAACGGTTTGGCCTAGACTATAACCTAGGGACCCTCATGTAGAGTTCTTATGATATAGGATTCTATTTGCATAATGTCTTCTGCTTCTGATCATAGCACTAACCGATTTCTTTTCGGTTATGATCAGAATGCCGCCGCGAAGACAACCACCACTATTACCGTTGACTCAAGGTTCAGCTCCGCATTCATCGACTCCATCACCAGCTGACTCTCCTCCACATTCACCAGCACCACCTCCACCTCCTCCTCCTCCACACTCTCCACCACCAGGCTCAAGCAATGTTCAGATGATAGATCCTGCTACTATCGCTTTGGCAACCCTGCTGAGTACTCAATTGACAAGTCAGCTGAAAGATGTCATCCCAGAGATGATAAACCGAATTCAAGGCCACGGCAACAATTCTGGCCATACTACAGGAGAGGCTAGTGGAAACACTAGTCATACTTCGGACTACTCCTACAAGTCTTTTGTAGGATGCAAACCTCCAAGTTTCACCGGAGTAGAAGGAGCTGTTGGACTGATCCAATGGCTAGAAAAGATGGAGAATACTCTGGACATTAGCAACTGTCCAGAACACCACAAAGTTCGCTATGCAGCTGGTTCATTCAGCAAGCGAGCACTTACATGGTGGAATGCTCAGATTCGAGCAAAGGGAAGAGATGAAGCAATGGCGATGCCATGGGCAGAATTTAAGCTTCTTCTGAGGAACGAGTTCTGTCCGAAACATGAACTGCAACTGCTGGAAACGGAACTCTCGAACCATGTGATGAAGGGGACTGATCATATGACCTTCACCACTCGCTATCATGAGTTGGTAGCTTTGGTGCCAGAAATGGTACCAACATTGGAAAAGCTGATTGACCGCTATGTGGCGGGATTGCCTTCTTGCATCCAAAGCATCGTGTTGGCTGCATATCCTGCTACTTTGGAGGCTGCTATCTCCCTATCAGCTAAACTTACCAAGGTGATGGTAAAGTCTGGAGTTTTGAAGGATGAGACTGAAACGTCCAAAGCTGGAACTTCCAAGAAGTCAGATAAACGTCCGGCTAAGAAACAAAAAGTGGCAAGGAACTTTGCTGCCACTACTCAGGCTCCAATGCTTAATCAGCCACCACCACTGCAAGTCAGAAAGCCCTACACTGGCACTGCACCTTTGTGCAACACTTGCCAGTACCATCATGCGCCAAACTCTCAGTGCATGCAATGCACAAACTGTGGAAAGTTTGGCCACTGGGCAAACCGCTGCAGGAGCACGGGAGCTCCAAACAGAAACAACAATGCAGCCACTACTGCTGCTGCTACTGATCGCAGGTCTTGCTACAACTGTGGTGAACCTGGTCACTTCTCTAGGGATTGCCCCAAAAGAAATCAACAAAGGGCTCAAGCACCAAGAGGACGAGCTTTTCAGATAGGAGCTGCTGCAGCTAGACAAGACCCGAACGTCATTACGGGTACATTTCTTCTATCTGATTTCTATGCCTCTATATTATTTGATACTGGTGCGGATCAGAGTTTTATCTCATCCGATTTTGCTAGCCATCTTAATCATGTTGAGGAATCATTAGACTCCCCTTATACTATTGAGATAGCTAATGGCAAACAGATTTCAGTTGACACAGTACTTAGAAATTGCCCACTAACACTTGGTGATAATATATTCTCCGTTGACTTGATACCGATGGAGCTGGGCAATTTCGACATCATCATTGGAATGGACTGGCTAGCTCGTAACCGAGTTGAGTTCATCTGTTCCGATAAACTACTACGTATTCCTATGGAAAACAATGAGGTTTTGGAGATTCGTGGAGACCAAGCGAAACGCAGTGTCAAGATAATTTCGTGCATGAAAGCTCGCAAGTGCTTACGGAAACAATGTGTTGCATTTCTAGCCCATGTGATTCAGAAAGACAAGAAAGCAATCAAGATTCAAGATGTACCAATTGTGAGAGATTTTACAGAAGTGTTTCCGGATGACTTACCGGGACTGCCACCCGAGAGAGCGGTGCAGTTCCGCATCGATTTGATTCCGGGAGCAACTCCTGTAGCCAAATCTCCCTACAGACTCGCACCATCGGAAATGCAAGAGTTGTCTAACCAATTGCAAGAACTTCTCGATAAAGGATTCATCCGACCGAGCTTTTCCCCGTGGGGAGCTCCGGTTCTTTTTGTCAAAAAGAAGGATGGAACTTTCTGGATGTGCATCGATTATCGAGAGCTCAACAAACTCACCATCAAGAATCGATACCCGTTACCGAGGATTGATGATTTGTTTGATCAATTACAAGGAGCACAATACTTTTCTAAGATAGACCTGAGATCAGGCTATCATCAGCTCCGGATTCAAGAGGAAGACATACCAAAGACGGCCTTTCGTACTCGATATGGTCATTACGAATTCATGGTGATGCCATTCGGATTGACGAACGCACCGGCTGTGTTCATGGATTTGATGAACCGGGTGTGCAAGCCGTATCTAGATCAGTTTGTTATCGTCTTTATTGATGATATACTGATTTATTCAAAGAACAAGAAGGAACATGAACAACACCTTAGGACAGTTTTGGAACTTCTAAAAGAAGAACAACTCTATGCCAAATTCTCTAAGTGCGAATTTTGGTTAAGAGAAGTTCAGTTTTTGGGTCACGTGATTAACAGTGATGGTATTCACATGGATCCTGCCAAGATAGAAGCGATCAAGAACTGGGATGTGCCTACAACCCCGACGGAGATCCGATCATTCTTGGGATTGGCAGGTTATTATCGGAGATTCATTTCGAACTTCTCTAAAATAGCCTTGCCCCTCACCAAACTCACACAGAAGTCTGAACCTTTTGTGTGGACTCACAAACAAGAAGAGGCATTCCAGACACTAAAACAAAGATTGTGCAATGCTCCAATTCTAACACTCCCAGAAGGCAGTGATGACTTTGTGGTTTATTGTGATGCTTCCCATCAAGGACTCGGATGCGTTTTAATGCAACGAGACAAAGTCATTGCGTATGCCTCACGACAGCTGAAGATACACGAGAAGAATTACACGACACATGATCTTGAACTGGGAGCTGTTGTCTTTGCTTTAAAGATTTGGAGACACTATCTTTATGGTACCAAATGCACTATCTTCACAGATCACAAGAGTTTACAGCACATATTTGATCAGAAGGAGCTTAACATGAGACAGAGACGTTGGGTTGAGCTCCTGAACGATTACGATTGTGTGATCAAATACCATCCGGGCAGAGCAAATGTTGTTGCAGATGCTTTGAGCCGGAAGGAAAGAGTCAAACCCTTACGCGTTCGCGCCATGGGAATGACTGTGCAAACAAGTTTGAGAGATCATATTTTACAAGCACAACAAGAGGCCGTGGCAAGAGACAATCTGAAACGCGAGCTCGATTGTGGAGCCGAGAAACATTTCAAGACAAAACAAGATGGAGTTATCTATTATCTGGATCGTGTTTGGATTCCAGCAGTAGATGAACTTCGGACACTCATACTTGACGAGGCACACAAGACACGTTACTCAGTTCATCCTGGTGCCGATAAAATGTATCAAGATCTTAGGTCATTTTATTGGTGGCCGGGTATGAGGAAAGATGTTGCCACTTATGTTGGCAAATGCATCACATGTGCCAAGGTCAAAGCAGAACACCAGAAACCTTCGGGTTTGCTGGAACAACCGGAGATACCACAATGGAAGTGGGAACAAATAGCTATGGATTTCATTACCAAGCTACCCCGCACTTCCAGCGGATACGATTCTATTTGGGTCATCATTGATCGATTGACCAAGTCCGCACACTTCTTGCCGATCAGAGAGACGTACAAGATGGAGAAACTTGCAAGACTATACATTGATGAAATAGTAGTGAGGCACGGGGTGCCATTGTCTATTATTTCCGACCGGGACAGTCGATTTACTTCGCGGTTCTGGCGATCATTGCAACAATCCTTAGGGACAAGTGTTAACTTGAGCACTGCTTATCATCCACAAACGGATGGACAAAGCGAGCGCACCATTCAAACCCTAGAGGATATGTTGAGAACATGCATCCTTGACTTCGGTGGAAGTTGGGATACTCATTTACCACTCATTGAGTTCTCCTACAACAATAGCTACCACAGCAGTATTGGATGTGCTCCGTTTGAAGCACTCTATGGTAGAAAATGTCGGTCTCCAATTTGTTGGACCGAAGTGGGAGACAACAGAATCACTGGGCCCGAACTTATTCAGGAAACTACTGATAAGATTGCCCAGATACAACTACGATTACAAGCAACACGTAGCCGCCAAAAGAGTTACGCAGACAAACGGCGCAAGCCGTTGGAATTCGACGTGGGTGACCGAGTCATGTTGAAAGTGTCCACATGGAAAGGCGTAGTTTGTTTTGGGGCTAAGGGCAAACTAGCACCTCGGTATGTCGGACCGTTTGAGATTACTCAACGCATAGGTCCTGTGGCATATAGACTCAGACTCCCTGATGAACTCAGTGGAGTACACGATGTGTTTCATGTATCAAATCTCAAGAGGTGTCTAGCAGATGAAACATTGATCATACCGTTGGAAGAGATACAGATTGATGAACAACTACATTTTATCGAAGAACCTGTAGAGATTATGGAACGTGAAGTCAAGAGACTGAAACGAAGCCGTATCCCTATTGTAAAGGTTCGATGGAACTCCAAGCGTGGACCAGAGTTTACCTGGGAACGTGAGGACAACATGAAAGCAAAGTATCCCCAATTGTTCGAGAATTGAAGCCCGACTTTGATGCTTAAATTTCGGGACGAAATTTCTTTAACAAGGGGAGACTGTAACAGCAAGTGCCAGATCGTCCGGCAAGTCCGTACGGTATGTGTACTTTCACTGTATTCTATGTGTGCATACGTAAGCTTAAACAGTACTTGTATTAACAGAATCCTGAATACAAGAAATCGTTGTACGTATTTTCATATAAAGTTAAATACATTAAGTACAACGTACAATTGAAACATTAGTTGTGTTTATTAAGTGAAAACTTAATTACAGTTAACACAACTAAACATGAGAAACAACGGAAATCAAACAACAGTCAGAAACATATCGGTTGCGATCTGATGTCCACAGATGACAGGAATCAGATGACCCACAAGTCAGTACAAAAACAGAGTGAAATCATGACGTATAGTTGAGTCCGACAGTGAGAAAACACAATTAAAGCATAAAGCAGTGTTATTTCAGAATGACGAACTGACAGTGTGTTTGCGTGAATGACGATTCACACAAACATATCTGTGAGTTTAGAATTCTAAAATAATGACTGAAACGTAGAAAACAAAGGTCAGAAAAGCAAAACCATCGTTGTATTTGTTCGGGTGACGATTCGAACGAATTACGCGCGTAGGTTACGCGATCTGACGAAAACGAAAACGAAAACACGTCACGAACGAAAATAATTTAATAAAATAAAATAAATAACATTTTACAATTTTGAAACTCATCAAAATAATTAAATTAAATCCTTTTATTTAATTCCATTTAAATACGTGCGTTACGTTCCGGAAACGTAACGAAGACGCGAACCGAGCAACGAAAACGAACCCGAACACCCTCGGGGTATAAATACACTTATTTGAGTCATTTCCTTCATTCTTCTCTTCCCCAACCTCTCTCTAGCTCAAAATCCCGGTTTCCTCATTTTTAGGGTTTTCAAGACCTTCAAACCTCCATATCTCTCTCATTTCTTCACCAAATCACCCCATTCTTGAACCTACTTGAAGCTCTTATCATTCTCTACACGAAAGTACAAAGGATCTGCCATAACAACCACTGAATCGAAGGTAAACTGAGCCTCAAAGTAGCGAAAAATTAGGGTTTTTGCTAACCTTTAACCGATCCAAGCTCTAACCGGTTTTAAGCTCTCTTTTCACTACACACCTTCGAAAACAACTCACCCCCAACCCCCACCCTCGAAACCACCAGTTGGCCGGAAAATAGGGACGAGATTGTGCAACCCTTGCTGCGGTCGAATGAGGCATCCAGTTGGTCGAATGGCCTAAGGCCGAATGGCCCCATTCGCCACTCTCTCAGTCGCCACCTTCATTCGCTACCCAGCCACCACCTTCGGCCACACCATTCGCCGGTCCCTCTCAGTCGGCAGACCATCTCCATTCGCGATTCACCCCATTCGCTGGCCATTCGACAGAACCCAACCCCTTTATTCGGACATGCAACCTCCTTTGCCCCCCTGCCACATTCGATGGAATCACCATTTTCCTCCGGCCAACCAGACCTCACCTTCGGACTAATAACAGCCATTCAACCTTTTGTTCGGGAAACCACATACGGCTACAGCATCAACCACGAGCCCAGCAAACACACTAGGCCCAAATTCCTCATGTTGGCCCAACATGGCTCAATCGATTTGAAGTAGAACTATCTAAACAATGAAATTGGTCCAGGCCCAATATGATCATACTATCCACTGGGTTGGTCCAATGACTGTGATTCGGCCCACATCATTTTCGGCCCATCAGATCTGAAATGGCCCAACAGATCCTGTTTTGGCCCAACACCCCTTGCTATGGCCCCATAGGCCCATGGATACTTATAATGCGACCCACACAATTAGTTTGGGCCATGAGATTATCTTGGCCCAATAACAACTCTTTCGGCCCAAGCGATTAGTATTTGGCCCACTTGACTTAAAAAGGGAAACAAGATTATAAATAAATCGTGTGGAGGTCATAATTATTATTCTAAAGCTCTACAAAGGAGATGTTGTAATGATTCAAGGTGCTTGACAATTTCATGAGTTATTAACAAAGTCTATCTTTGTAATTAATTACTAAGTCTTATATTGTCATAAATGACTAACACCTAATGACAAGATTTATAGTTTCTCTAGGTTGAATAAAGTTTAAACATACGACATAAAATCACATTTAAATAACAAACCATGACACTCAAAATGAGGGCCGAATAATAACCGCGACTCAAGAGTGTTAGCCAACTTAGGGTTAACACTCCCACACACGTACATTGGTCACTACCACTTATACTTATAAATTACAACAACATGAATTCAATACAGGATCGTGAAATCAACATCAAAGAAAAATCAAGAGCGCGTACATTCTTGTTTAAGCTAAGTCAAACACAACAACTACAAGGTGAGTTCATATGCCCCTTTTCTTTAATCTTTACTGATTTTAAACTCTCGGGGCTGAGAAACATGCTTTACTTTTATTTATTTAAAAGTTTTGCTTACATATTGTTAATACTTTGATTATTTGATATTAAATTGCTTATTATCATAAATCATTGTATGCATGCTTGTTTGAATTCAAGAATACAGGAAAGATAAGATGATGATGATATTTTTTAATATCATAACTCATCGATACAATAGAATAATTTAGTAGTAAGTTAACTCTTACAACACTTAGTTATTCTTACAAGAAATGACATTGTAGTAAATACAAGGAAACATGATGACATGATTACAAGAGCAAAACACAAGAATGATATAAAGATAATATATCTTTACTACATCATTCAATACAAGAGTTAAATAAGTGTAATAAGACTAGATCTTATAATACTTAACCTTATAACTCAACACATATTACAAGAAGAACAAGTAGCATGGAATGATAATCATGATAATATAATTTCATGATAACAACATCATTCACTCAATTAATTAACATAACCTAATAAGACTAGTTCTTATTTAACTTTGTTAATATCACGGAGAACATATGACAATGAGAACAAGAGTACAAGTGAATACAATTACAATTAGTTACTATTGACCTGTTTGCATTATATCACTTCAATCATGTGCCAAGTTGTTCAAGTGATCATGTAAGCCCCTTTAATTCGTTGACCAGTTAGTTTGACGTGACTAAACCGACGATAACATAGTGGTACCATAGGTTTGACAAACCTCTAGCTTGTAGGGCTAGTATGTTGATCGTAACAATTCATTGGCCAGTAACGTATGACCGGTGACAGGGCGACCTCAAGTCAGGTTCTGGTAAGCGACACATGGTGATATTAATCTACAGTGATAAGTAATTAATCCAGCGAAAACCTTATTGACTAGTAGGTTGAGAAGGTGATCTGCTCTCATGTTACACTACTAGTAATAGATTTCGTTGAGGACAACAGACATACAAAGTGATAGAGATAAATCGGATGCATTGAAGTCTGATTACGTGAGGATTTCAATGGATTCCTTTTAGGCTCTATGCACTATGGTTCAAGGACAAGTTGCAAGGGGTTAACTCACACTCTTAATATTTAATAGAGTATCATCATTTAACCCACCTCAAGTATAGAATAATACAAGGACAAGATTATATTAATCTAAAATTCCTTAATACATCGAGGGTTATCAATACTTCGGTTTGATAATTAAACCCCATACAATATATTATTCTATCATCAATACAATAACTGAATACATCTCAAGTACGATGAATAAGCGGGGAAATGGAAATCTTTAGTTGTATCGCAAGTGGTGTGGAACTTGACTGAGTATGTGGTGGGATAGCGTCTGGGCTTGACCCTTTCAGGATTCCCTATATATAAGCATACTTGATCAGGTGATACACTACTTGTACATATAACTAAGGAGAGGCCATTGGGTGGTACAGATGAAACAAGTATTACAAGCAACAACTATGACATTGTGGATGTGTGCATGATCAATTCAATGGTTTTCAATTTACTTACTTATGAACTCACCAACCTAGTGTTGACTTTGTTTAAATGCATGTTTTCTCAGGTGACGGACAGGTGTAGGTACATATGTGCAAGTGATAAGCTAGTGGACTCTTAGAAGACCTAGTTTACTTTTGACTGCATACTTTTGATATGACAAAACAGTGAATCACTTTTGTATATCTTGTACAGTTCAAGATATAAACTCAATGATTCTTTTTGATTAGATTTACTTAGTTAAATTATGATGTACAATGTAATTTAACTTTGTAATTCTATTTCATGTCATGATTAGCATTTCTCATTTATATCTCATGTGCTATGTAAACAATCTGATCAATTGATTATCACTCAAAGATATCGCGCCCCGGGAACCTTCCGCCCGACGGGAAAACCCGATCCGTTCCCGCCGGCCCGGGGTGTGACACTAGTTACCTGATACTACATGTTAAGAAAAAAGTGTCCACACATGGTTGATGAGTTCACAGGTTTGATATGCAATATATATGATCAAAATAATGTTTTTCATGTGTCATGCTGTTTATTAATGTTTGTCGAGCCCGAAGCTCCAGGTGTCAGTTGCGTCACTACCGAACTAGACTTGTTTGTTTCTACCTCCGCCATGTCTATCGTAGAAACAATGGCGCGATAGGCCAAGATTACATGCGTCCTGACCTCTAGTCAGTATTGCCGCCGCGTGGGGTTCGTCACACCCAATGGTACTATCTAGACTCAACTCGTTGTATACACATTAACAGTATGACTGTGCGAGGACTTGTTACGGTAGACAACACTTAATGTTTGTTCCTAATAAACCAGCATAAACAAATGTTTGTGCAAATAGTTTGAATATACAACATGTATTCTCCCCTATTTAAAAGTTTGAAAATATTTTGAAACCGGGGCCGTAAACTCACCTGAGTTGTGCGCGCATAGATGCTAAATCGACCCGTGTGCTTGTTACTTGTTACCTATATCACATAGGACACATAAGTGCGTGTGGATTCGTGTTTGTACTCGTGTTTGTGCCCGACAACTCGAAGTTGTTATATTCGTTCATGTTTGACCATGTATGTCCGTATTTGACTTAGTTTGACCAGGTTTGACCGTGTTTGACTAGGTTTGACCGTGTCAACTAGACGACCCGTTGGTGAACCGTCAGTTTATTATTGTTCGTTCAAGGTTTGTCATTCATCATGTATTATATGATAGCACATAAGTCACGTTAAATGGACAACTTACTATGTATAGTAACTTTCCATTTTTTTGCAAGTTTGCATCAAATTACATTTTAAAAATTCTAGCATGCTCATTTAGCCTACGTTATCATGTTATCACTAGCACATTGTCACATATCATCCAATGAGCACAAAATCCATTACTAGTAATTAAAGTTACTATTTATAGAAAGTTACTATGATTATCACGTTTTGACATCAAAAATCACATAACAATCCTTATATCATTAAAACAAGATGTCTTCAGTCATATTTCGTCATCTAACATGCTCTTAACTTATGTTTTCATCAAATACCCAATTTCAAGTTACTATCAATTGTAAGTTTTTATATTTACAATGTCCTATCATCAAAATCATGCAACAATATTTACATAACATCATAATAAAAGCATTTTAGATCATTTATCATTATCAAAACTTGTCCAATAACCTCAAAATCATGCAACAATCTTTACATAACATCATAATAAAGCATTTTAGATCATTTATCATTATCAAAACTTGTCCAATAACTCAATTTTATGAATATCCCTAATTAAAGTTTCCTCAATTAGAAAGTTTGACACAAAACTCATTCAATCAACATCCAACGATTCAAATGGTTTTATATTATTATTATCATGACCAAAACACTTAATAAAATGAAAAAATAACATGCATTTATGTCCTTTACCCTTAAAGTTTCTAAAATTAGAAATCCATGAACCAATCATTCATATCATCAATTAAATCACATAAACTTGTATAAATCCTTATCATTGGTCACAACTTATTATTCCATTATACGCATTTCAGCAAGATCATCGTCTAGCACTAATTTGAATGCATAAAGTTGCTATTATCAATAACATTTCACAATTTGTCATCAAATGACCATGAATGACAAAAATACTTAGCATAGAGTTTTCTAATACAATGAATCATGAATTAAACATGTATAACATGATTAAAACATCCATCCTCAACATTGCATGTCTTTAAAGTTAGCATTTTTAGCAATAATCACCAATACACACAAAATAACATCAAATGCTATAAATACTCTCAATAGATCATTCCAATGACTCAAATCAGTGAATCCAATCTTTAAACACAACATTACAATTTCAAAATTTTGTGCATGCATCATTTATAAGGTTGCATGTGTGTGTGTTGTGTTGTATGTGTGATTACATGTGTTCTTAGTGCATAAGGACCATCAAAGTTACCTTCTAGAGCTCCAAATGCTAAGATTTACCTGTGCTAGAAGCTTAGCAGGTTTAGGGAGCTCCTAGTGATGATTCCTCAACTGCCTTGGAGTGATAGTGATGATGGTTATCCCTTCCAAGCTCTTCCAATCTCCAAGACTTCAACAAGGATCAAGAGTCTTCTAAAAATGGCTTATGATGGTATTATGTGGTGTTGACAGGGTAATCTTGGTCATATGTGTGTGTTTCAGTCGAGAGATGTGGTAGAAAATGAAACAAACCAGAGTTGGATTGGTTTTATAAAGTTTTTGCGAATCGGAGAGCTTCGCGTACCGCCAAGCAAGCCCTCAGGGGTCTTGGCGTACCGCCAGGATTATTATAAACTGGTTCTCTCCCGAAACACGCCGCGTACCGTCGAGGTGGAAAATGATCGGTCGTGGCGTACCACAAAGAAATCCAGAGAACTAAAATTCTGCCGCCCACCTTCACGTACCGCCAAGGGTCTCGCCGGTGCCCTTGGCGTACCGCGAAGGGTCCTGGGCTGGCCCAATTCGCCATTTTTATTGTTTCGATTCGTTTTTCGTTATCCCTTATCGTTTCTTGACCTTTGTGTCAATTTTGTTCGTTGTTCGATAACACGTTATTGAATTATTTCCCAAATGACTATATTGTTCGACGTTGTTCTACGACATTTGTGGGTGTTTCTCGGTAATTTATCGAATTACCGTGCTTTGTGACTGTGTTTGTACTATCGTGCCACGTGTCACACTAAATTAAACCAATTCTAGTGCCACATGCATAATAATCAATTAAATAATTATTTATTAAATCAGATGCTGACCTGGAATTTACGGGGTGTCACATCATCTCCTTCTTAGAAAGAATTTCGTCCCAAAATTCAGCTCACGTTGTCAGTGTTTGTCGTGTTAGCAAACAAGTGTGGATATTTCTCTTTCATTTGATCTTCATGCTCCCACTGAATTCCGTTCCACGTCTCGAGTTCCATGGAACTTTTATTATGGGTATTCGGCTAAGATTGAGTTTCTTAATTTCTCAGTCTATTATTTCAACCGTTTCCTTAAAAAGTGCAGTTGTTCGTCGATTTGAATTTCCTCAGGAGGAATCGCAACCGTCTCAAGAGATAAGCACTTTTTGAGGTTTGATACATGGAAGACGTTGTGCACACTGCTAAGCTCATTTGGTAAGTTCCGTTCGTAGGCTACAGGGCCTATTCGTTTGACAATCTTAAACGGTCCAATATAGCGAGCATTCAGATGGGTTCGTAGGCTACAGGGCCTAAGTCATCTCGTGCACAAGTTCAGGGCCAGTTAGTTGGCTTTCGCTAAATTCTGCCCAACACATAGGTGATCGGTGCTGCTTTGATGCTGGTGTGGTAACTTTTGTTGTAGGAGAATTCAACCAACTGTAAGTGAGTCTCCTAGCAGCTGCCGAAGTCAATAACACATCTTCTGAGCATGTCTTCCTGTGTCTCGATAGTTCGTTCACTCTACCCATCTGTCTGCGGGTGATAGGCAGTGCTCATATCCAATCTCGTGCCTAGTGCCTTATGCAAGTACTTCTAGAAATGTGCAGTGAATCGGCTGTCACGATAAGATATTATCGAGATTGGCACTCCATGCCATGTGACTATTTCTTTTAGATAAATTGTTTTCAATTTATCCAATTTTTTGTTTCTTTTTCAGGTAGGAAATGTTCAGACTTTGTAAGTCGATCTAACATCATCCAAATGGTATCGCAACCACTTGTGGTTTTACGCAGTTTAGTGATAAAGTCCATTGAAATATGCTCCCATTTCCATAATGGTATTTCAAGTTGTTGAAGTAAACCTGATGGCTTCGTGTATTCGACCTTGACCTTTGAGCAAGTCAGACACTTACTCACATAAGTTGCAATATCAGACTTCATGTTCGCCCACCAGTATGTTGTTTTCAAATCATGGTACATCTTATCAGAACCAGGATTTATGGAGTACCTACTATTATGAGCTTCGTCCATAACTACATTTGTAACATCAGTGCCGGAAACGTCACCGGAACAGTGATCTCAACAGTAACACGAACAGTAATCAGGTACAAACTATACGTATTTTAGTGTATGCCATATTCATTACATGTAACATTATTATTTTCTGTTATCAAAGAGCAAACTCAGAATCATTTTAGAGAAACAAAACTCAGAAACATGGTTCATCAGTCAGATAATTATCTGGCATTACAGAACCATCATGGGATTATGTGTTAGGATTTTATTACGTATAAACGTATGCGAGGCTTTACGGAACAAAACAACACGGGTGTCGTTACGTGAATGCTAAATCGACGGATTATTCGTATAGGTGACGATCTGTACGAATAAATCTGAAAGTTTAACATTCTGAATGATATCCGATAATTAGAAAACCATATTGAAAAGTATAGTTATCGTCGTGTTCGTACGATTCGATTTTTAATAGTGAATTAAATACTTTCGTAAATTTAAAATAAATAGAAGATATTTAGTTAATTTACTAGGAATAACCACTTAAAATAATTTTATAAATCTTAATTTAAAATCGATTCGTTTCGTTTCGAAAAACAACGAAAAACCGACATTTTACGCGAAACCGAGCGAAACCGAACGAACCCGCACGTAACCGGGTGTTTTACGGTCATTTTTGATGACATTTATTGTCACCATCTTCCCCACCAACCAGATCCAATCTCATTTTCGTCTTCTCTCTCTCTCTCTCTCTAGAAACCATAGCAAGAACTCCTCTAATTCTCCACAAAATCGTGTGATTTTGGTGTCAAAACGATCACCATCACTTGTAGAACTCGAAAGTACAGAAAATCTAAGCTTCCATCCATCAAAATCCAGGTAAAAATCGTGTTTAAGTTCCGGTTCTAAGGTTTGAAAACCCTAGAATTCGGCCTCCTTTGAAAACCGACTAAAACCCTTCAAAACCCTAGGGAAATCACATCTTAACACTATATGATGAAGTAAAAACCAACCTCATTGCACTACCTAGTCATTTAGCTCGAAAACTACGGTTGCCCTTGCGTGGAACTCGGCTGGCCGAATGGCCAAGTGGCCAGATCGCCAAATGAGTCACCTTTTCCCTTTCGGCCGAATGGCCATGCCGATTGAGTCGCGATCGAATGACTTCCTTCGTTCGGTAGTTTGCAGCCGGCCCAGTACTCATTCGCTCGGCCCAGTGCTCCTTCGGCCCAATTCTAATTCGGCCTTGATACACCCAGTCAGCCCATCCATTCACCGAACCAGCCTCACTCGGCCAAGAACCCTTTTCGGCTAGGACCTCCATTCGATCGGCCAACTTGTTTCGGTCGGCACTCATTCGGTCCAGTATCACATTCGGACCTATGATAGTTCGAACAAGTTGATTCGTATTAGGTTGTCAGGCATGGGATGAACATGTGGTATGCATGGGAGTTTATGGAATGCATGTGTGCATGCATTAGTGTGTGTGTGCATGGGGGATAACCTTAGGGTTTTCATGCAACCAACTTTGGGGTAAATCATTTGACTAAACTTAGAGGTTATCAAGAAAAAGGACCATGGGATTTAATCTAGGAGTTACAATTGGTCTATGATGCTAGAAAATTTTCTAAAGAAAACATGGATTAGGGTTTTATTTCTAAAACAAGGAATCTTATAAATAAGGGAATTGTAGAAACGAGGGTTTGTCAAGTTCAATTCGGGTTGGAAACATGGGAGAAAATCATAAAGAACCCAAGACAAAAACCTAGAGTTGAAGTGTTGATTTAATTATTAACACTTAGACTTTAAGAAAATCAATAATGATATGTGACTAACCAAGATGATTTATAAAAATTATCCGGGTCTAGTTAATCAAGGATTTAATTAAGAAACATTGAGCCATCAAAGACTACAAATGGGCCCAATGTTGACTCAATGGGCTTGACCCAAGCCCATCATGTGTAAGTTTCATTTTAATTAAATTAATTATGTTTAATAAAAAGACATTGAATTGTAAGCTCTTTCAGATTAAAATAAATGATTTTAAGTTAATGTTTAACATAAAGTAAATTAATTTAAAAACGTTTTAATTAAAGAATTGAAATGATTAATCGTGGGATAAGGGTTACCAATGGGTACTAAGTAGACTAGTTCAATGAAGTCTTAGAAGCACACTAGTAACATGGGACACTTAGTTGCACACCGCGACCAAACCTTAGATACGACGACTATTATAAGTACTTATCGTATTTAGATTTTCTTAAAACAACTCAGGAACTGAAGAAATATAGTCTACAACAACGAGCGCGCATTTTGTGGTAGTTCAATACAGAGCAACATAGGTGAGTTCATTGCCCCTTTTCTAAACATTTTTTTTCAAATGCGGGGCTGAAAAGCTTGCGTAAACCTTTTTATTAAAATTGTTTTACGTAAATGCTTTTACTTATTTTATGCTTTATATGCTTGTTCATACTCCTAGACTCCTTTCTAGGTTATTGCTATGCTGAATTAAATACCAAGTTAAATGATTACTCTTATGAGTAATACTTTAATTCTAAACTCTAAACAAACCCTTAGTCCATAGAGTTCTAATTCAAGAATCTAAATTCAAAGTGAAATCAAAAGAACTAAAGTTAAAGATCAAATGCAATGGAATCTAATCTAGTGTGTGATCAGTAAACTAAGGATCCTACTCTAGAAGCTACAATCATTGTGAAATCATGGAAATCTAAAGATCAGAATCAAGAGAATCATGGGAATCATCACCGTGTGTGAATCATTGAAATAATGAAATCATTAAGATCAAATGAAATCATTAATTGCTTAAGTTAAGGTGGATGTCAGTTGTATGTAAATCAAGACCACGTGTAACACACGGAAAGTCCCGTCATAGTAGTAGACTCTTGTAGTCAAGCTACATGGGCATAACTTAAACAATCAAACGAAATCAAGAGAATCAAGAAGATCAGAATCAAAGGATATCCTAAAGTCCCGACGCATACAGTATACCTTGTGGGTCAAGATGATATTGGCAAAACATGAAAGTCCCGACGCACACAAGTAGATTCCTTGTGGGTCATGCCTAATATGGGCCACGTGTGAGAGGGTACAACTTTGACAACCACCAAAAACTAAGTCTAATTGGTTGAGTCAAATAAGGCCCAATCATCATGTCTTAGTTGTATTTAAATGCTTAGTTATTAAGTTAATTAAACATTTAATATTATATTTCTACAAGTGTTTTTGAGGTAATCATGGAAACATGATGAACTCAAGAAATTATAAGGTAATTCAATTTGTGGAAATCAAAATCTAAAATGAAGGTGAATGGAGTGAAACACTTAATTATCATTAATGACAATATGCTAAGCAGTCCGGTATGTGGTGGGACGGTGGCTAGGCAGGCGGTAAGTTCTCAGGGTAATCAAATGTTATGAATCAATTGTTATGGAATCAAAGGCATGGGATGAAATGCTTAATTATCACCCGGAACAATATAACATGTGGTTTAGTATGTGGTGGGACGGTGGCTAGGAGGGCGGTAAGTTCGACCCTACATATGCCCTATATATAAGCATACTGAACTGGATGGTATAGGTGGTTAATGGTGAGGTTAAGGTTTTCATTTAGGTTATTCAAACTCATTTTTATAAAACTACTTGAACTCACCAGCCATGTGTTGACTTGATCTTTTAGCATGACTTCTCAGGTGACGAACAGGTCAACTAAGGAGTTATTACTTTTGGACTAGGATACCAGTTAGAGGACCTAGCTTTTTGGACCTTCATACTTTTGGAACATCATTTTTACATATTATTTTGTATATCTTGTGCAGATACAAGATAGAAGAATTATGATGTGATGGTAGATTTACATTTTTAAATTATAAACGAAACTGATGTAATTTAACTTTGTAATTCTATTCTATTTAGCATTTCTCATTTATATCATGTGCAATGTAAACAATCTGATCATCACGATTATCACTCACGATATCGCGCACCGGGAACCTTCCGCCCGACGGGGAAGTCGATCCAACCCGCCGGCTCGGGGTGTGATAACATTCCTCAACCCTCCTTAATGTGGTGCCTAAATTTGGTCCATATAATAATATCCTCCGTCGGTCTTTACCTCTAATTGTTTATCCATGCTGCGTAAAGTTCCGAGAGTGAGGTTCTCGGCCTTTAGAGCCTCCTGTTGCGCATTCCGAATCTGGTTAGGTAGTTCAGAGTGTATGGTAAGCTGTAGCGACCGTACACGTTTAGTTGTTTCCTTTCGGCTTAAAGCGTCAGCCACTACGTTCGCTTTTCCTGGGTGGTACTTGATAGCACAATAGTAATCACCTGTGAGTTCAACCCATCTTCATTGCCTCATGTTTAGCTTCTTCTGATCAAAGATGTGATGTAGGCTTTTATGATCAATGAAGATGGTACACTTCGTGCCTACAGTTAGTGTCACCAGATCTTTACTGCGAACACTACGGCTCCCAACTCCAAGTCATGGGTGGTGTAGTTCTTCTCATGCACCTTTAATTGTGTTGACGCGTAAGCGATGACATTCTCGTCTTGCATCAATACGCAACCGAGTCCTTGTTTCGAAGCGTCATAGTAGACTACGAAGTCATCATATCCCTCAGGTAGGGATAGAATTTGTGCGCTCCACAATTTCTGCTTCAGTAAGTTCAATGCAAATTTATGTTTCTTTCCTCATTCGAACTTCTTGTCCATGTTTGTCAGGGAGGTAAGTGCTTGCACGATCTTCGAGAATTCTTCTATAAATCGCCTGTAGTACCCTGCTAGTCCTAGGAATTCACGCACATCAGTTGGGGTTTTTGGTGCTTCCTAGTTTTCGATGGCTTCGATCTTTGTTTGGACTACGTGTATTCATTTCTCGTTGACCACGTGTCCAAGGAATTGGACTTCGCAAATCCAAAAATAACATTTAGAGAATTTCGCTTATAATTGCTCGGTCTTCAATAGTTTCAACACAAGCCTCAGGTGTTCAGCATGTTCTTCCGGATTCTTGGAGTAGATCAGAATGTCGTCTATGAACACTATTACTAATTTATTGAGGTATGGTTTGCACACTAGATTCATGAGGTCCATGAATATAGCCAACGTGTTGGCCAGTCCAAAGGGCATGACCAAAAATTCATAGTGCCCATATCGAGCTCTGAAAGCTGTCTTTGGAAAGTCGTTGTCCTGTATCCTCAATTGATGGTAACTAGATCTCAAATCGATCTTCAAATAGTAGTTTGACCATTGTAGTTGACCAAACAGATCGTCTATTTGTGGAAATGGGTATCGATTCTTGATTTTCACCTTGTTTAGCTCTCGGTAGTCGATGCACATTCGGAACTTTACGTCCTTCTTCTTCACGAACAAGACCGGTGCTCCCCAAGGCGAAAAGCTTGGTCTGATGAATCCCTTGTCTAACAACTCTTGCAGTTGGTTAGACAACTCTTGCATTTCGGTTGGTGCAAGCCGATAAGGTGCTTACGCAATCGGTACAACTCCTGGTGTGAGATCTATCTGAAACTCAATTTGTCCCTTCGGCGGTGGTCCAGGTAAATCTTCAGGATGTACTTCGGGGGTAGTCACGGACAACGTTGATGTCCTCGATCTTCCTCTCCTTCTTTGGCTGCTCAGTGATAAGGGCTAGTATTTGTTGGGTATCCCTTTTGCAAACACTTGTTTGCCTTCATGCATGACATGATGTTCGAGGGTATTCCCCGTCGTTCTCCCTGAATTGATATTTGATCTCCATTTGGCAGCGTGACTCGGACATTCTTCTTGTTGCACACAATCTCTACTTGGTTTGCGGAAAGCCAGTCCATCCCAATCACGACATCGAAGCCTCCTAGAGTTACCAGAATCATGTCAATTTCGAGTTCGTGATTCGCCAAAACCATTACACATCCTCGAAATATGTGTTGCGTTTCAATTAGTTTGCCGTCGGCTAACTCTACTGTTTACTTAAGATCTAGTGGTGTTGGTGTGATGTTATGTAGTTGACTAAACTCGCTAGATATAAATCTCCTATCGGCACCGGTATCAAATAATATACTAGTGTATATGTTATTTAAAAGAAATGTACCCATTACGACATTGGGGTCATCTTTAGCTTCACCGGAGACATTCACAAATGCACGGCATTTCGCCGCGTTTCCTCCCACCTTCTTCAACTGTGGGCAGTACCTGCACATGTGCCCAGTCTTGCCACATTCATAACACCCGTTTATGGTGTTCTGGTTGTTGTTCTTTTTGTTGGTGTTGTCATTGTTGACTAGCTTGGTTCTATAATCCTTGGCCATATGACCGTGCCTACCGCATTTCAGGTTTCGGTAGCATTTACACTGGCCATAGGGATGATAAGAGCATTGGTTGAACCTAGGGTACTTCCCATCGTAGACTCCTTTACCCTTGGTGTTGGATTGTGTTGCGGTGAATGCTATAGCCGGTGCTGATCGGTTATGGGATTGTGATTGTTGTGAATAGTAGGTTTGGTTGTGACTAGGATCCAACTTGCTCTTGTTTTCAACCTGCTTCAGGTGCTTGCTTCACTTGGGCAACTTTCCCTGTGCTACCTCTTAATGAGTCAGATGGTGTGCCAAGCGAATAGTGGGTTGGATGAGAGGGGGGTCTGCCGCTGTAACCGTACTCTGGATCTGCTCAAGTAGTCTGCTGATATACTGTTCTGTCTTTTTGTACTCCGGGGTAGCCATTCCCGGGCAGAAGTTACACAACTCGTGGAATCGAGTGATGTATTGTTCAATTCCAGATCCCACCATCTTGTGGACCCAAAAATCCTCTTCTCACTTCTTGATTTCATTTTGAGGACAATACTCATCCTGGAACATCCTTGTGAACTCCTCCTAAGATATAGAGTTGGCTGTCTCCTGACCAAGTGTTTGGACATGGGAGTTCCACCACGTGAGGGCTTGACCCTCAAGGGTTCCTGTAACAAATTTGACTTTGTTCTCCTCCGCACAATCGCACATGGAGAATACGAATTCTTCTTTCTCCAGCTATTGGAGCAGTCCCACTTATCCCTCGATACCTTTGCGTGTTAGAGTTTGCGTGTTTGATCCATACTATCTCAAAATTATTTCATGAGCACAACCCGCTTATTATAGGTTTTAGTACTACTAAAGAAATAAAAGCAAACCTAGCACTAAGTAGCTGGGTGCCATACAAGTAATGTCTCCAAATCTTTAGTACGAAGATTACTGCTCCCAGTTCTAGATCATGAATAGTGTAGTTCTTCTCATGAACCTTTAACTGTCTTGATGCGTACGCAATAACTTTGTCTCGTTGCATTAACACACAACCGAGCCCCTGATGGGAAGTGTCACAATACACTACAAAGTGTTCTGTACCTCTGGAAGAGATAGTATTGGAGCATCACATAACTTTTGATTCAATGTCTGCAAAGCACCTTCTTGTTTCTGCTCCCAGACAAACGGGTCATTCTTCTGAGTTAACTTGGTGAGAGGCAAGGCTATCTTAGAAAATTTTGAAATAAACCTTCTATAATAACCCGCTAGTCACAGAAAAGACCGTATCTCCGTCGGTGCAGTCGGAGTATCCTAGTTCTTTATTGCTTCAATCTTGGACGGGTCTACATGTATCCCTTACCGTTAACTACAAGACCCAGAAACTGAACTTCTCTCAGCCAAAATTCACACTTTGAGAATTTGGGATAGAGTTGTTCTTTCTTCAACAGTTCCAAGATCTTTCTGAGATGTTGCTCCTGTTTAGCTTTGCTCTTGGAATAAATCAGAATGTCATCAATAAAGACAATGACTAACTGATCCTGATATGGCTTGCACACTCAGTTCATGAGATCCATGAAAACCGCAGGTGCATTTGTCAATCCGAAAGGCATTACCATAAACTCATAATGCCCATACCGGGTTCGAAAAGCCGTCTTTGGTATGTCTTCTTCTTGAACTCTGAGCAGATGATATCCGGATCGTAAATCAATATTTGAGAAGTACTATGCCCCCTTGTAATTGGTCAAACAAATCATCAATCCTCGGCAATGGATACCGATTCTTGACGGTTAAATTGTTTAGCTCTCTATAGTCTATGCACATTCGAAAGGATCCATCTTTCTTTTTCACGAACGAAACTGGAGCTACCCAGGGTGAGTAGCTCGGTCAGATGAAACGTTTATCCATTAGGTCCTCCAATTGGTTTGACAATTCCTGCATCTCCGAAGGGGCTAACCTGTAAGGATATTTTGCAACAGGGGTTGCTCCAGGAACTAAATCAATACAGAACTCTACCGGTCGTGCTGGTGGCATACCTAGTAGATAGTCAGGGAAAACTTCAGGGTATTCCTTTACTACTTGCACGTCTTGCATCTTGATCGTGTCTTTCTCTCTTTCCACCACGTGAGCCAGAAAAGCTACACACTGCCTCTATAAACATTTACGTGCCTTTATGCAGTAAATGATTTTGACACTCCGTTTTGCTTGATTCCTTCGAATTTCCAACATGTGATCGTTCGTCATTGGAATTCAAAGTAGCTTTTCGGAACAGATGACTTCCACTCTATTGAGAGATAGCAATCCATCCAAACAATGATATCGAAACTGCCCAACTCCATCGGTATCAAATCGATGGTGAATGTCTGACCATTAAGCGTTAATGGGTAGTTTCTAAATACTATACTAGTGTGATTTGTTTGCCATTCTCTACTTCTATGATATAAGGGGAGTCTAAAGTTTCCTCAACCTGATTAAGGTTGCAGGCAAAGTCGACCGAGATAAAACTCTGATCCGCACCAGTGTCAAATAGAATAGATGCATAAAAAGTCATGTAAAAGAAATGTACCAGTGACCACGTTCGGGTCCTGACGAGCAGCTTGAGCTCCCAAAGTGAAAGCTCTTCCACGGGGTTCTTGTACTGCCAGTTGCATCCTTTTCAGGCAGTTCCTTGAATAATGGCCAGCTTTGCCACAGTTATAGCAGCCACCATTGTTCTGATTCTGGTTGTTGGGTGGAGGGTGAGCTAAGGAAGCATTTTTTGCTTCCTGAGTAGGTGCCATCCTGCATTGTTGGACCCAATGGCCCTTCCTTCCACAACCTGTGCAGTGTTTACAGGGAGTGTTAGCAGCGTGATGATACTGGCACTTGGCACACAAAGGATACGTGCCGGTGTAGGGTTTCTTGTGAAGGTTTTGTGGTGCAACAACTACTTGGTTGAGTGGAGTGGCCATGGTGTAGTTGTTGATGACCTTTTGTTTCTTCTTGGGGTGGTGAGTGGGTTTCCTTGATGACTCTTTCTTTGCCTTTCCAGTGTCAGCTTCTTTCTTCAGAGTCCCAGATGCTACGATCACATCAGTAAGTTTTCCCGACAAGCTGATAGCTGACTCTAAAGTGATAGGGTTTTCAGCAATGACCAAAATCTGTATGCAAGCAGACAATTCTCCTACATACCTGTCAATCCGTTTCTCTAAAGTTGGTACCATGTCTCGCACCAATGTTACTAACTCGTGATAACGAGTAGTATATCCCAAGTGATCCGCTCCTTTCATCACATGGTTTGACAGTTCAGTCTCCATTCTCTGTAGTTCGTTCTTGGGACAGAATTCACTTCTCAGTATACTCTTGAAATCTTCCCATGGCATCGCCATTGCCTCTTCTCTTCCTCTAGCCTGGATCTATGAGTTCCACCAAGTTAAGGCACACTTGCTGAATGATCCTGCAGAGTAGCGAACCTTATGGTGATCTGGACAACTGGTACTGTCCAGAGTAGTCTTGATCTTCTCAATCCATTGGATTAAACCAATGGCTCCCTTAGTACCGCTGAAGCTAGGCGGCTTACATCTTACAAATGACTACCAGTATTCCCACTGGCCTCTCCTGATGAATTCCTCGAGTTGTTGCTGTTGTTCTGGATACGGTTGATCGTATCTGGGATCACCTCTTTAAGCTGGTTAGTCAGCTGACTGCTCAGTAGCGTGGCCAATGCCACCGTGGCAGGATCCAGATTCGGATTCACGTTCGGGTCGGTAGGCAGAGTGTGTGGGGGAGGAGGAGGTGGAGGAGGAGGTGGCGGTGGTGGTGGAGGTAGTAGAGGAGGTGGTCTTCTCGGTGGCATTCTGATCACAACCAATAGAATACAGTTAATGCAATGATCGAATGAAGAAGTAACAATGCAAGTAAATTCCTAAGTCCTATGTTTTCTACATGAAGGGTCCCTAGGTTATAGTCTAGGCCAAACCGTTTGAACAAAATTACTTATGTTTCTTTATAACCATGGCTCTGATACCAATCTGTCACACCACGAGCCGCCGGGCCGGATCGATTGTCCCGTCGGGCGGAATGGTTCCGGGGCGCGATATCGGGATGATAATAGGAATGATCAGATTGTTTACATTGCACATGATAATAAATGAGAAAGCACTAAATGAAATATAATTACACAATTAAATTACGTTAGTATCGTTCATAATTTAACAATGTAAATCTAGTATTTAACATCATAATTCATCTATCTTGTATCTTCACAAGATATACAAAAGAATTCGTATAAGGATGTCCAAAATAAGCACTTCCAAAAATGCTAGGTCCTCTATCTGGGTATCCTAGTCCAAAAGTACGAACTTCCTAGTAACCTGTGCGTCACTTAAGAAGTCATGCAAAAGACCATGTCAACACATGGTTGGTGAGTTCATACAGTTTTGTTTTGAAAATGAATTTGTACAAACCTGACCAAATGACAACCTTAGCCTCAAATACAACCACCTATGCTATCCAGTCCAGTATGCTTATATATAGGGCATACGTATGGTCAAGCCCAACCGGCAGCCCACCACATACCAAACTGTATAACATATTGTTGTCAATGATAATTAAGCGTTTCATTCCTCATCATCTACACATCAGTTCATATTTCTTAGTTCTAAGTTCTCGTAGTTTCACAAAATATGGAAATCCTTTTGATTCCTTAAGCTCATCATACAAAAATGATCAACATAGAATTTGTAGAAACATTAAATTAAAGGCAAAAGTAAATGAATAAATAAACATTTAATAAAAATCTAAGACCTAACGATTGGGCCTTGGTCATACTCGAGTAGACTAGTCTAGCAATCAAGGTTCTTAGTAGTTGAGGAAACCTGTAAATATCATCAAGCATGCGACCTATAATAAATCAGTCTAGCTAGGACATCTTTTGATGTATAGGATTTTATAGTTCATTCTAGATCGTCCTTGTTCGTTCTTGTTCGTATAGATCGTTAGTTCTTTGCACATGCTATCTTCGAATATTTTCTAGATAATCCTTTGAAAATAGATCTTTAGTTCTTTGAAAATAGATCGTTGCATACAGTTCTTTGAATTAGATCTTTAGTTCTTTGAAAATAAACCATTGAAATAGTTCTTTGATTTAGATCCTTAGTTCTTTGAAAATAGACCTTTGAAAATAGTTCTTTGATTTATAGTTCTTTCAAAATGGACCATTGAAAATAGTTCTTTGATTTGAAATAGTTATCTACTCAAGATGAATAAATAATCCATTTTGAAAACCTACAAATACTTTACCTAGACAAAATCTAGTATAACTACATGTAAAACATATATGAAGTAAAAGCATTTAAGTAAATATAATCCAAGGAAAATAATTTACGCATGCTTCTCAGCCCCGGTTTATAAAACAAAAATGTTTAGAAAAGGGGCAATGACCTTAACCGTGTGGCTATACAATGAATCACAAAAGATATGCGCGCTCGTTGGTTGTAAATTAAGTATCTTCAGTACCTGTGTTGATTTATTATGATTCGAATACGATAAGTGTCGGAAGATAACGCATATAGGATTTTGGTCTCAGTGTGCCACTATGTGTCCTACATACTTGGTACTGTGTTTCTAAACTTCCCAAACTATTCTATACTATATACCCTTTATGAACCCTTATGCCTTGGTAACACATCCCAACTAAACCCTATTTATATAAGGTTTATATGATATTATTTGTAATTTATCCTTTTGTTAATACTAAATTAAGAATTCATTTAAGTTAATTTAAAACATTTTATTAAAAAAAGTTAAATAATCATTTCACTTAAAATGAAACATTAGTTATTTTTAAGAAAATATAAGTTAATATGTTAGAACTTAGGCCAATCTTATTTGATTAAGCTCCAAGTCTTTCACTAGATCTTTGTTACTCGTAGTTCTTTGATCATCCTTGTATACAACTCATATTAAATTGTTCAACCGAACTATCTAAGTTAGTTATACATTCACATAGAATCACTTAGTATGGAGTGTTGGCACATAAGGTCAACACATCTCCACTTAGTTTGCTCCTCGTTCTTCCATTGATATCAACTCGTTTCCTTAGTTCCTTGAACTCATAAGTACCCATCCTGTTACCCTTGGTAGTAATCTAGTAAGCATAAGTTTTGTTATAACTCCCAAGGTTACTAGTTTAGTGGTTATGAACATCGCTCTTTTGCTTAACACTTGTTTAAACCTCCAAGCCTAGCATCCATAATGGCCTTGTACTTAGTAGTTTTCTTTGATAACAAGCTTTAACACTTAACTCAAGTGCTTGTTTAAAATAAAGGTTGGTTTATAAAATTTTTAGTGCTAGAAAACTTGTTATTTTTGAACACCAAGTTAGTTAACATCCATATAACCACAATGGCCATTTTGGAAGGTCACCAACTTCCTTCAAGATTTTTCTTAAATAAACTTTCATAATAACCAGTGGTGGGACGACGTCAAATAAGGCAGGTAGCTGGACTCTGGGGTATGCCCTAAACATATACTGCGTTCGGTGTAATGGGATAGTGTTAGTGCGTAGTGTTTAGACGAATAGTATGACAAACGAATTCATTAAACAAAAATCGTAATACGTAAGCGAGACTGAGTATAATTATGGGTGATGATCCACAACGATACGAATGTTGAACTTATAATTATGATTAAACGATAATAAATAAATAATACGATCGAAAGACATACGCGATTGCGGGTATACACGTAATTGTATTTGTTTAACGATCTGATAACGAACGAAGTGTAAAAATAAGTGAAATAAATTATTTTACATTTTTACAATTTTGAAACTCATCAAAATGATGAGAATAACAACTATTTTATATAATACGCGTAAAATGCGCGTTACGTTTCGAAAACGCAAACCAAGCAACCGAAACGAACCCGAATACCCCGAGGGTATCTCCTTCGTTTCTTGACGGATTTAGGTGTTCTTGGTGTCCAAACGAAGCTCTCAACATCCCCTACACGGAAGTACAAAGGATCTGAGGTTTTATCCAGCCAAACTCGAGGTAATGATGCCTGAATAATCCGGAAATTAGGGTTTTCGTGTGATGTTGTTTGAATTCGACCTCTAGCTGGGTCTAGTCCACCTCCATGACCCTTGCACACTCGAAACCATTCCACAATTACTGATGAGCATCGAAAACTAGGGTCAACCACCATAAAATCGAGGATGATGATGGCTGAGTTGCAGGTTCGGGCGAACCTGTGTGGAACGAACCATGCGGCCGAACCTTTGGGCTGAGAGCCATCGCAAGCCGAACCTCCATGATCATCACCGAACCTTATGGCAACCAACTGTCCTTCGGCGAACCTTTCATGATCAACCGAACCCTAGACGAACCAGCATCAGCTCCACAAACCCTTGTTCAGCCTACCGAACCTTTCTCTACCGTCGAACCCCATGGCTGCGAACCATTTCACGATCAACCGAACCCTAGACGAACCAGCATCAGCTCCACGAACCCTCGTTCAGCCTGCCGAACCTTTCTCTACTAGCGAACCCCATGGCTGCGAACCATTTCACATCAGCCGAACCATGTTCCATGTTTAGCTGAACCCACGAATGACGAACCTGCATGGCATCTGGCGAACCCTTGTTCACGAACCCTACTGAAAAGCATAGACACCGAACCATCTGCATTCCGAACGAACCTATAAGCTGGAAAGTACATGCATGAGCTACGAACCCTTAGGTCACGAACCTTCATACATGGGCGAACCTTGCTGTTCGCCTTCCTGCCGAACCATTCTTTGGTCTCAAACAAACCTCAAGGTTCGCTGTAATGGAAGCCATTTCCTTCGAATCTTCTAAGCCCAAGGTCCTTGGCCCATGCAAAACCATGTAGGCCAACACCCTTATCCGATCAAGCGAATGTTAATCGGCCCACCTCTTGGCTGCGGCCCAGTAGTGATTCGGCCTAATTAATCAAGGCCCATAATTGGTCCACATCCATAAAATTTAGCCCAAAACATTCGGCTCATAGGATTGTGACTTGGCCCAATTTCGGTTCTATAGGCCCGATAACTATGAACTTGATCACTTAACTTATATGGCTCACTTGGAATGAAGGGATGATTAAAAGTGATCAAATCATAAACATAAAGTGCTAAAACATTTTAACATATCTTTAAATTTCATGTTAAACAATGGTTATCAAATTCTTCAACACTTAGTATTTTATGCATACAAGTTGTGCATAAAAGAACAATATACATCCTTTCATGAATCAATTATCAATCAAATGACTCAACCATGATTTTCAAATTCACACAACATTCCTAAACATGAGAACAAGATATTCAAGAGTTAATCAAGTTCAAGATAACGCAAGTAAATCAATGAATCAAAGTCTATACAATCATAAATCTTATATCTTATGTATGATTACAATGATATAGGAACCAGTTAGAGGTCTTGCTTGCTACTTGCTACTTGTCATAGTTCAGAGTCTACTGCAGACAGGTGGGAACATTAGCCCCTCTTTTACTGTTTTACAACTGTTTTGGGGTTGAACAGGTGATCAATTACTCTCGTTACAATCATATTTCATTATACAAAATTTATGCTACTTTACAACTTTACAGGTTCATTGTACAAATTCAATGGATTCATCAACTGTTTTAAAGGATTTCATCAACTATTTTAAAGGATTTATCAACTGTCTTAAAGGATTTTATAAACTGTTAAACATATTTTACTAAAAGGTTTTATAAAAGGTTCTCTAAACTATTTTATACCTGTTAGACACACATAGTTTTATAAATGTTAAACTCTTTTAAAGAATAAGTTTTATAAACTCTTTTCCTAGGAATTGTGCTTTTACAAGATAATATTTTATAAACCTTGTTACTACACAAGGACACTATTCTCGGTATTAAACAAGGGTTCCAATACAAGGTTTTCAGTCAATGGTTTTCATAGTGATATTCAATCAACGGATTTCAATTCATGGTATTCAAGCAAGGTTTTCAAATCATGGTATTCAAACAAGGCATTCAATCAAAGGTTTCAAATCCAAGTATTTCAAAAACATGGTGTTCATCATTGTGAACAAACTTATACATACATCAAGTTACATATTCATTTAGCGTTAGTACAGGGTGATCACAACAAGGGAAAGCGGACACATTTGGTTACACCAAAGCTGGCATTAGCTTTTAAATTTGTTTTAAAAGCTAATTGCAGAATTGGTTGCATTACGGTAATATGAAATTGCTGCTAATTAAGTTTACCAGCATACGTCATATGGACCGGGTTACGTCAACACGGAGTTGTCTTCTAAGTAAACTCGTTAGTACAGCTCGTGTTGATGCGTTTTGCTGACTTATTTTCTGACTCCAAACGTAGTTTGGGACCTGATTATTTGTTGGTTTCTAACAAACAGTCTGATGACTGTTTGGACACGTTTTACAGACTTGATGTTAGTTTGGGTTGCAACCATCCATGTCTTTTCATTCACTGTTTATCACTTATGCCTTACAATGCAGATTCATGTTTACAACTGTTAAACCTATTGTTCTCACCAACTACTTTTGTAGTTGACAGTTACTTTTCATGTGTTTCAGGTAATCAGGTTTAAGGCATTCTAAAGGACAACTAAGGAGACCATTTAAGATAGAACAAGATGAAGAAACATGCTAGGATGGATTAGAAACACATTAAAATCCTGATTGTTTAATTGTCTTGTTTGAAATCTTATTTTGTAAACTGTATTTTGGGTCTGTTGTTGTCATTCTTTTGGTAGATGGTTTGAACGTCTGTAACTAAACAATGGTCTAAACGTTATGAAATCTAGTAATACATTGTGGTTGTTCTTATTCAATACTTGTGCATGATTCAACCATATCGTCACCGCGCCGTGGATTCCGCACGCGGCATAGGGGGTGTGACAGGTTTTAGCTCCCTCTAAAGTTTTGCACGAGATTATTTTCGTTGTTTAGTTTTGTTCCTTAGAAAGAGAGAAGAGAACATATAGAAAGCACAAGGAATTTTGGGGGAAGTAATTCATTTTATTCAGAGAATATTGGGACTTAAATATCCAAACATTCTGAGATACAAGACAAGAATTAATAAGACAAACAGCTGACACTGTTACAGACACTGAATCAGCAGACTAGTATAAATACAAAGTCAACAACAATGGAAACAAGAGTCTTCAGGAGTCTTCAGGTCTTCCGAGGTTGAAGTAGTTGTGCTGATGTTCAGTGGTTATTCTTTCGGAAGATGATCATCGGAAGCTGATTAAACAATCAGTTATTTCGGAATAGGAGATTGTCTTCCGAGTCATTTGACTTCTTCCGAAGCAATGGTTGTCTTCCGAAAATGTCATGATCTGCTAGTGTCTTCTGAGGTAGGTAAGTTCAGCGGCAGTTCTTTTTGGCGAATCTTCCGCTGTTGATCTTCCGATGCTGAGGCAGTTCTTCAATCGGAAGAGTAGCATTCGCGGCTTGTCATTCCGGGCTTGTCGTTCCGTGGTTTTCTTCAAGTGTCTGGTATCAGTGGTTTTGCTCATCAGTCCTTATTTTCCAACAATCTCCCTCTGGACTGATGAAGCGAAAACCATTTATTTTTGTTTTAAAGCCAGGCCAATTTTATTCCTAAAAGTTCGAACATAGTTGAGAACTTCATACTCTGTATCAGCATTGTCCAGAGTCTTATGCTGCAGTTCCTTCAGATCATCAGTTGGTAGAGTGAGAATCTCATCCCAATTTGAGAAGAAAGTTCTTGAGCCATTATATCTTTCAATGGCCATACTCTTGGAGACAGAGCCATAGAACCATCTTTTTATTCTTGTTTTGGAGTTTTTGATCTAAGGAGGCAGGGATTTAGAAAGTAGACCCAAAGGAAGAGGAGCTCCAGCTGGCCAATGTTTTATTTCTCTCCATAGCACTTGATCATTTGAATCAAGTACCTTCTTTACTACAGCATGATTATGAGGCTCATAGTTCATCAAAAGATCAGGAAGAGTTTCCTTATTAACATCAACCCAGGGTCTGAATTTGACAGCAGATGGAGATTCTGCAGACCCAACACCTAGGCTTCCCATAGGTGCATTTAGCAAATGATCAAGCACTGTGCTTGGGTTGACTTCCTTGAGCTGAGTCACTATAGAAAGAGAAGGAAAAGTGACTTCTTTCCAAAGCTCCGGGTAATCTTTGTTCTCTCTTTTGAACTTTGACCATTCATCAAATAGAACATCATCTCTCCATCTTGGTATTGTGTTCTTTGGTCCCCATTGATTTTGGATGATGATGTGCTTTATTCTTTTCCTCTGCTCAATGGTCTTCTTCTTCTTAACTTCAGCCTTTATTCTTTTGGGTAAGACTTCAGCTTCATTTCTGAGGCTAGTAATATCCCAGTTGCTGAAGTTTTAAACCTTATACTTCCCGTCATCCAGCAAATACTTGATCAGCTGCTCCGTCTCAGCCTGATAGGCTTTATCTTGCTGCTGATCCAATCTTGCAATTTGTTCCTGATAGGTCTTTACCAGTTCATCTCCTGAGAGACCAGTGACTTTTAGACAAGCTAGGATCATGTTTTCCTTCTCCGTTTCTTTATTCTTTATCTTTCGAAGGTCTTCATCGGAAGGGAAGGTCCTAACAGGTGAGTAGGATTCCTTTATTGGAGAAATTTGTGGTTTTTCAGCATCTATTGACCTTATTGGTGAGGGAACTATGGTGGTGTTGGCAAGATCGGACTCATCATCATCAGCCAATATGAGCCTTCTCTTTCTTGAGATAAGAGGGGCCATTGGCTGATCATCATTTGAGTCTGAGATGGGTTCTTGAGCAGGATTTCGAGGTTTCTGAGGTATATTATTGGTGTAGGATCAGATGTTCTCAATTGATTCAATAATAGAGTATAGCAGCGGAATTCAAAGTTGAATTAGCACAATCATAGCAAGAACAAAGTTCAATCAAATAGTAAACGAATAAGTTTGTTATAGAGAGAGAGTTTCTGCAAAAGGAATATTTCATTCAATTCACTAACTTCGTTACATTACAAAATTGTCAACTGCCCTTATATAAAGACAGTGACGTCTGATGATGTCACATGATGTTGACACCTAACAGACAAAACAAAACAACTGAAATAACTAAACTACTGAGAATGTCTACAACATCTGAAGACATTCTCTTACAACTACTGAAGTAATAAAACTACTGAAGTAATAAACTAAAACATCTGATGAGTAAACTACTCATCAGACTTTTACAAGAACTGAAAGAAAACTACTGAAGACTAAACTACACACTACAACATCTGATGACTTACACTTCAGCTGTTGTATATCACTTCAGATCTTGTATCTTCTGTACATTGAATGTCAGCCGTTGTGTTCTTCTTCAGTTGTTATAAGTGCTGTGAGACATAGAGATTTTTCTGATCAGGCTCATTGGTTCTTTTAGTCCAACAAACTCCCCTGAACCAATGCAGCCAAAAACCTCTAATTTATTTATGGTCTCACTTATTTACTCCCAGGCTGAAAGATAAGTCTTTTTCTTTGAGATCAGTATCAAAATGACCAGTTAAAGTGTATGCCTGATAATCAACAGCAAAAAAAATCTAACAAGCAAAATATGAGAGGGAACTCCATTGGGGAAATGGACTATGAGCATTAACCCCTCTCATTAAAGCTATTGATCATATACTAACCTGAAGGACTCCCTGACATATGCCTCAAGCAGTATTACCTTCTCTTCTGGAGTCAGCCTCTCAGGTTCACCTTCAAAGAAAGACTCAGGTCCATAATACTCAGACAAGTACCTGGCCGTTGTCCCATCATGTAGCTCTACTCTAGTTCTCTCTGTAAACAAATTCATCTGGATGTTTCCCTTCTAGAAATAGAGAAAGCTCATTTTGCTTAACATTTTCAAGTTTCCTGTACACCAATCCTTTCTTGATCATTTTGTTTTCTATGAACTTTGGAGCTTTTGAACCAGAGTTGTACATACTCTTGAAGTCACTGATTATCTCCCAAGGATCAAGTATAGACCCTAGCATAATATCAGCACTTAATACCCTTCTGATTCTTCTGGCATAAAGTGCTGGAGCCTCTCTCTTGTGAATCCTATGAATGATTCTTGGATCAGGCCACATCCTAATCTGTTCCTTCCTATGCTGGTATGTGAACCTCAGAGCATACAACCTTTGAGCTTCTTTCTTCATTGCAATAATGGTTGATGTCTGAGGATAATCCTTGTCAACTATCTTTAGGATTTGCTCATCATGCTTCCTTTGGTTCTCTTCTTCTTCAAGCTTCACTTTTACTGCCAACATTCTAGACTCTGGTGTGATCTTTGGATGTTGACCAACAACCAGTGGCTTCTCAGGCACATAGTTGGCAAGAAGAGTTACTTTCTTCTTTTGAATGGTCAGATCTAACCCAGTTGTTGCTGAATCAGGCTTTTGAACATTTGTTTTAATGACTGTAGAGATAGGCATCCTGTCTTCCTCATCTGAATCTTCCTCTTCTTCTTGAATTCTCAGTTGCCTTCTTTTCTTTAAAGGAGCCCTTACCTCAACACTTTCAGAAGATTTCTCAACCTCAACCCTCTGAGTTTGAACTTCTTGTTCTTGCATCTCCTCTTGTTCAGTTTCTTGTACATCAGAGGTTGTAACTTGTTCAGTACTTACTTTCTCAAAACTTACTTCAACTTCTTTATCAGCCTTTTCCATACTTTCTACATTTTCTTGCTCAACCTCCTCCTCAGCTCTGTTGGCAACCTCAGCAGTTTTATTCTTCTTCTGTCTCTTGTATGTCACTTGAATGACAGGAGACCTTTCAGAAGCAATATCTTCATTGTCAGACCTTTGCCTTTTGGAAGCTGAAGTTGTGACTGACTCTGTTCCTAACTCCCCCTTTTTGGCTGCAGAGGAAGAAGGAGTATGAAGAGTTGTAAGTCTGGCAGTCACAGCATCATCTACCATCTACTGAATTTGAGATTTGGAGGGTAGCCTCTCATCAAGGGCTTGGGCAATGATGGTTTTCAGTAAAGGAGTGATGAGAGGGATGACATTTAGAAGGGCAGCAGCTAATGCCTCTGGGGGGCTAGAACCCAAAGGATTAGTGCCTGAAGCAGTGGCTGGTGGTTTGTCAAATTGTGAAGTAGTGGTGGAAGTGTTTGGGTGACCTTCAGGATGAGAAGGTGCCATCTGTGGGGTAATTGGGGAAGATGGACTTTTGTCCTTGGACATTTTGGTGAGTAGCTCATTGAGTCTACATACCTCAGCCTCAAGGATTTGATTCTGCTTTAGAACCTCAGCAAGTGTTCTTTCGTCATCAGTAGCCTTAGCTAAATCATCTGACCTCCTGAGAATATCAGGATCTACCTGAGTTGAGTGTGGCTCAACATGATCAGGTGCCCCTTTTTCTTGGTTCTGGGGACTTCCAACCTCAGGGGTAACCCCTTCATCAGTTGTTGCCTCTGACAAGGTCTTAGCAATGGTACCACTATCAATCACTCCAAATGATGGAGGTGATGAAGTAGCAGCCTTGTCAGATATCAGAATCTCTCTTTCCACACTAGGAGATCTGATGTGGTAGTCATAATCCTGTGGGTTATCAGAGACACTTTGATCCTCCCCCTCAATGTTGGAGCTAATCCCAGTAGTGATAGGTGTCTGGGAGGGGATAGGAGTGTTCAACTGATCCAGGATGTTTTCAATAACAAAAGTTGGACTATTTGGGGTGGTTTCCATAGGAATTGGCTTTGAAAGAGAGTGCACCCGGGGAGATTGGTGCTGTTCAATAGAAACCTTTTCAAATGAAAGAGGTTCTAGAGATGTGTCTGCCCCTACAATGGTTGCTCCAGGATCCTGTTGAGAGGAAACCTGGGCGGTTTGAGCTGGTAGAGTCTGATGGACCACTGGTTGACTACTCCCAGTGGCCATGTCATGCCTTGGTGAGGCATGGGCAGACTCAGGGGACTCATTTCCCTGAGCAGCCTTTTTGGGCTTTGTGGATTTGGGTTTGGTGGGGACCTTAGATTTTGATTTGGAAGAGGAAGCTGTGGGTTCCCTATGCTTGGGTTTTAGCTTTCGGGCAGCCTCTTTTAGAGTAAGGTTAGAGTTGTGTCGGGAATATACTTCCAACAAAACTGCTGGAGCAGAGATCCCCTGACCAACAAGGCCAGTTTGCTGAAGCTGTTTCTCTATGATGGCCATGATAAAACGTGGATAGAGTAGCCATCTAGAAGAAACAGGCTTAGCAGCATGTTCAGTTAATTCAGAAAACAGGATTTGAGAAAAATTTAATTTTTGAGATTCAAGGATTGAATACAATACCTGTTGCCACCTGGAAGACATTTGGTCCCATGAAGAAGACTTCGGAGCCAAGCATATGTTGATCATATGAAATATCAGGCGCTCTGGGTCATTGAAGTGCTTCTTGAAAAGTGTTGAGTCACTCAAGTCACCCTGGTATTCATGACTTGTAAAACAGAGGTCAGTTGCGCTCTTAGGAAATTGGGTGACCAGATTAGCATCATCAAGCTGAAGAACCTCCCTCAGTTCAGCTGGGCTTATGTGCACGTTATGACCATTGACAGTGGATCGAAGAGAGATTACTCCTGTGCCAACATTGATCAGTTCCACATTCATCCAGAATTGATGAATAGAGTCGACATATAGTGTTGGATTGATGAGAAAAGCAGTTTTGAATTGAGAAGCATTCATCAAATCCACAGCTTCATCAAACTTTGACCAGAAGGAGGATTTGGTCAGATAGGCAATGGAGTTATGACGCGGTTTCAAGGTTATGGACGCCATGGATGCAAAGACTGGAGAGGAAAAATAGGTTTTTGAAAAAGATGGAAAGTTCTGAGAAAGTGATAATGAAACAACTGAAGAAGGTTGAGTTAAATAGAGAAAACAACAGAAGTTAAAACAACTGAAGAGTAAAATTACTCATCAGGTGTTGTCGACAGTTTTGTTCAGCAGTTGTTTTCATCAGTTGTTCATCAGACTTTGTGGAAATTTTGTTCATCAGAACTTGTGAACAATGTGTTCATCAGAACTTGTAAACAATTTGTTCATCAGAACTTGTAAACAATTTGTTCATCAGAACTTGTAAACAATTTGTTCATCAGAACTTGTAAACAATGTTTGACCTTCAGTACTTAGTGAATCAATACTCATCAGTACTTGTAACTTAGAGTATTAGAAAAGGTCATATCTTTCCTTGAATCAGTACTTTTGATATGTATCAGTATTTACTGAAAATATCAAAAAGTTTCAAGGTAAAAAAATTTTATTTGAAAAGAAAAATTGAACATATTTTTGTGTTTTTGAAAAGAAATTAAAATTTATTTGATGAAAAACCAACCTATTCAAGTTGCAGCATACCAAGCCTTAGAACTAAATTTTGAAAAGTTGAGGTGTTTAAAGGCTTAGTAAAGATGTCTGCAAGCTCATCAGCACTAGGAACAAACTTTGGATCAATCAGACCCTTTTCATAACAGTCTCTTATAAAATGATGTCTGATTTCAATGAGTTTAGTCCTACAGTGCTGAACTGGATTCTTGACAATACAAAGAGCTGAAGCACTATCCATTAACAATGGTGTCTTCAGTTCTTTGATGCCATAATCCAAGAGTTGAGACTGAAGCCAGAGAATTTTTGAAGTACAACTTGCAGCAGCAATGTACTCGGCTTCAGCAGTGGAAGTGGCTACAGATGTTTGTTTCTTACTTTGCCAAGAAACCAGACAATTTCCGAGAAATTGACACCCACCAGAAGTAGATTTTCTTGATAGTTTGCATCCTGCATAGTCACTATCAGAAAAAGCAACTAGCTTGCAGGAATGTCCAGTGGAGTACCATATTCCCAGAGATTGAGTACCCTGTAAGTATCTGAAAATTCTTTTCACAGCAATCAGATGAGATTCTTTAGGTGCAGCCTGAAACCTAGCACAGACACATGTGGCAAACATAATGTCTGGCCTTGATGCAGTTAGATACATCAAAGAGCCAATCATACATCTATAAAGAGTTTCATCCACTGAAGTACCTTTCAGATCAGCATCAAGTTGTGTGGTGCTGCTCATGGGGTTAGAACATGGTTTACAGTTTTGCAAATCAAATTTCTTTAACAGCTCTTTTGTGTATTTTGATTGGTGAATGAAAATTCCATCAGGTTTTTGTTTAATTTGAAGACCCAAGAAAAACTGTAGTTCCCCCATGGCACTCATTTCAAAATTTTTGGTCATAAGCTCAGTAAAAGCATCACACAACTTTAGATCAGATGAAGCAAATATAATGTCATCAACATAAATTTGAACAAGTAGCTTATGCTGTCCTACAATCTTTATGAATAAAGTTTTATCAATGGAGCCTCTAGTGAAATTATTTTTGAGAAGAAAAGTGGATAGAGTGTCATACCAGGCTCTAGGTGCTTGCTTCAGCCCATAAAGAGCTTTATCAAGCTTGTACACCCAATCAGGATGTTTATTGTCCTCAAACCCTGGAGGTTGACACACATACACTTCCTCTTTTATTTTACCATATAAGAAAGCACTTTTGACATCCATTTGAAAAACTTTTAGTTTGTGTAAGGCAGCATATGCTAAAAACAATCTAATTGCTTCCAGTCTAGCTACAGGGGCAAAAGTCTCATCATAATCAATACCTTCTTCCTGAGAGAACCCCTGTACAACTAGTCTGGCCTTGTTCTTAACTATTTGACCATTTTCATCAGTTTTATTCCTAAACACCCATTTAGTTCCTATTGCACACTTACCTTGGGGTAAAGGAACCAGCTCCCAGACTTGTTGTTTCTGGAACTGCAACAACTCCAACTGCATTGCTTCCACCCAGCCATTGTCTCTAAGTGTTGTGTGATAGTTCTTTGGCTCTTGTTGACTGACAAATAAGGCATAGAGACAAAAGTTTGATAATTGACTTCTTGTTGAAACACCTGCAGAAATATCACCAAGAATTTGAGATAATGGATGATCCTTCAGTTCTTGATATGGAATAAGATCAGTGCAAGTGTTTGCAGGGGGTTCAGCTGTTGCAGATGTTGATGAAGAACCAGGGAACAATTCAGCTGGAATTTCAAATGATGTGGAAGAATCCAGAATTTCATCAGCATTTGTATTTGGAGGAGCAACTGGAGCAGGAGGAGCATCAGATTTAGCAGACAATGGCAGATTATCACTAAATCTGAACAGATGAGTACTTTCATCTTCATCATCAGGACTTCCTCGTGTGGTTTCTGTAGAAGCTTTTGGTGGATCTGCTGTAAGTACCTCATGTGCTTCACCATTAGGCTCAACTGGAAATTCATGTTGCAAGATGTTAAGATCAAACATCTCAGCAGGATTTTGAGGAATGGAATCTTTGGGACATTCATTGAATTTAATATGAAGAGTTTCTTCAACAATCTTTGTTCTACAATTGAACACTCTATAAGCCTTGCAAGTTGAAGAGTAGCCAACAAAATATCCTGCATCAACTTTTGAATCAAACTTTGTGAGTTGATCTTTGGTGTTAAGGATATAACATGGACACCCAAAAGCTCTGAAGAAGGAAATCAAAGGAGTCAAATTATGAAGCAGTTCATAAGGAGTTTTCAACCATCTTTGATTTACTAGAACCCGGTTTTGCACATAGCAAGCTGTGTTAACAGCTTCTGCCCAGAAGGTTAGTGGTAAACCAGAATCTGCAAGCATTGTTCTGGCAGCTTCAATCAAAGTCCTATTTTTCCTTTCTACAACTCCATTTTGTTCAGGAGTTCTGGGAATACTGTACTGCCTCTGAATTCCCTTTGACAGATAAAATTCATCCAAAATGTGATTTCTAAATTCTGTGCCATTATCACTCCTTACGCACTTGACAGGAATAGAATATTGCTTTTCAGCATATAACATAAAGTTTATAATAGCCTTGGCAACCTCACCTTTTGAGTGTAAGAAGAAAGTCCAGACAAACTTTGAATAGTCATCAACAATAACTAGACAATACTTCTTCTTTGCCATAGACATTATCTGCACTGGACCAAACAAATCCATGTGCAGTAGTTGCAGGCAACCAGTGGATTTGGAATCTCCAATTGGAGGAAAAGAGACTTTGTGTTGCTTTCCTTTCAAGCAGGCAGTACAATTCTCATCACAGCTAAAATCCTTTAAAGGAAGACCTCTAACCAAACCATGTTTCACCAATTGATTCATGTTTTTGATGTTCACATGACCTAATCTTCTATGCCACAGATTTGATTCCTTGAAAGAGGCCTTAGAGAATAAACAGGATGACCCTTGACAGAGATTTTCTTAGATAAATCAAAGGCATATACCTTTCCCACTCTGTTAGCCTTAAGAAGTGTATACTCATCTAAAACTTTGCCAATCAAAGGCATCACATCAGAAGATAAAATCCTACAATCTTGCTTAGTGAAAAGAGAAACATGACCCTTATCACACATTTGACTAACACTCAGAAGATTGTACTTAAGATTTTCAACATGATTCACATCATCAAACCTAATCTCACCATTTGTTACCACACCTTTACCTATAATGTAACCCTTAGCATCATTTCCAAAGGACACAAATCCTTTCCTTCCAGTGAAATAATTATGAAGGAGAGATCTGCTCCCAGTCATATGCATGGATCCTCCACTATCAATATATTTTGGTTTTGGGTCTGTTAACACATGATGAAACAGAAGTAACATTGTCAGTTGAAGCAACACTTGAAGCATTCTTATCAGAAGATTTAACCTTGACTTTAGATTTTGGTTTCTTCTTCTGAAATGAGACAACAGATGCCTTTGCTAAATTAACTCTTCGTAGCAATTGTTGCATCATTAACATCAGTTGATTATGATTTTGTGTCAAGATTTTGATTTCATTAGACACATTCTGACCTGACTTTGGATTTTTGGGTTTTAACACCTTAGTTTCTTTAACTGATGAAGAATTTTTCAAGTGTTGTTTCTTTGAATCTGGAACAACCCCTTTACCTTTCTTGGAGTTACTTGATTCATTTCCTTGTGAGGTTTTTCCAGATTTTGAAACTACTGATGATTCTGGTACAAACTTGGAACTAAATTCAGTTTTCATTTTGAGTATGTTTTTGTTTTTATGCTTTATTTTGTTGAATTTAGAACCTTTTCTGTACCAGCATTCATCAGTGGAATGATTAACAGCCTACAAATTTCACAAGGCATCCTCTTTTGCTTTCCCTTGTGATTATCTACAAGTACTGACGACTTAGATACTGAGTTTTTGTTCCTCAGTACATTTGGAACATCAGTATTTGTAGACAAATTGACAACAGCTGATGTGTTGACAACCTCTGAAGAGTTATTCTTCAGCACTTGTCTATCAACACTTTTCCACTTATCAGTAGTTGTACTATCAGCTTTTTCTACAACTACTGATGAGTGATTCTGACTTATCAGAAGCCGTGCATCTTTCTCTCCAGTGCCATGCCCATCTGACTTAACCAATTTTAAATTTAAGTCATTTGAAACATTTTCATCAGGATCAATTTCAATTAAAACACTATCCTGACATGTTTCATCCTGGATAACATTTGTACATCCAAGAGAATAAGAATAAGTTTCAATATCCAGAGTTTCAGACTCAGATTTGCATGCACTTGAATCACTTTCAAATGATTCTTCAGCATCAGACTTTTCTGAAGATTTGGTGGATTGGTATACACTGTCCCCTTCAGACTCACAGTTAAGATTTTTTGGTGTATAATCAGTTGGAGGAGCAGTGTGATTGTATCCAATACCAAACTTCACATTTGATGCTGTTTGCTTGTTTAACAGCAACTCAAACCCCTTGCAAGATTCAACCCATTTTGCACATTCTACTTGGGTTGCTGCAAGTGTTTGTTTCAGATCATTGTGTTTTACAAGCATGACTTCCACCCTAGCCTTTTCATCAGACAATTGACACTTGAGTTTATAAATTTCAGACTCTTTTTCATTCAAAACTTTCTCAAATTCAGTTTTATTCTTAGTCATGACCCTTTCTAAATCCAACTTCTCATTGATTAACTCAACATTGATTTCTCTAATGGAAGCAAATGCTGAAACACAAGACTCTGAACACAACTTAGCTTTGGATTCAGATGATACATGTGATGTTGAAGAAGTTGAACTTGAGGTGTCAGTTGACTCAATAGCCATCAATGCAAGATTCCCAAAAGGATTGTCTCCACCATGTGGACCATTTTCAGAGTAAGGCTGCATGTTGAAGTTAGATAAGTCATCAGGTAGGCTACTCCAATCAACTACTCCAGGAGTAAAGAAACTCTGATGCTGTTGTTGTTGAGACTGTTGATTGGTTTGAGATTTGCTGGGATCAGGAAGAGCAGGTGATTGTGAAGGAATTAATGCTGGAGTGTGTGTAGGTTGAGGCATGTAAAAACAAGGATATGGATATGGCATAGGATTTTGTGGAACAAAGTGAGCTGGATAGAATTGTTGTTGACTAGTACCAGAAGATTGTGGTCCTTTGCTTGATGTGTTGTTGCTTGGAAAAGTCACAAAAGGTGCAGCAGAGTTAGAACCAGTAGATTTGCACTCCCTAGCAAAGTGACCAAGTCTGTGACACTTATGGCACCTCAGCTTCCCTTTGTCAAATCCAACTTTGGTTTTGCCAGATAATCCAGGGAACTTTCTTCCTGTTCGTTTATAGAACTTTTGTGATCTGATGTTGATTAATGCCATTTGACTCAAAATTTCCATCTCCTCTAGATCATCATCCGGAATTCCTTTCAAATCATCCATCACAAAACACAAGTTATCACCATAATTTCCTGCATTACCATCAACTCCCACAAAAGCATGTTCAGAATTGTTAGTAGAAAAATCAATATGTTCATCATAAGAACATTCAGACCCATTAAACTCTGACTCCTGACCTATCAAAGCAGTGTTACCAGGAACAAAATCATCAGCAAGTTTTCCAGATGAAGACAGTTTTCTCTTCTGTTATACCTCTCTCTCAAAAGTTAAGAGTTTCCCATGTAATTGGGTGAGAGATAGATTTTCCAGATTAGCATTAGAGCGTAGGACAATTGTGTATGTGTCCCATCTCTCAGGCAGTGATCTGAGAAATCTGTTATTCATCTGACTATTAGTATATTCTTGCTTAACCATTTTCAACTCAGAAATTAAACATGAGAACGTCTCAAATTGTTGAGTCAATGATTCACCCTTTCTGTGAGAAAATGTCTCATACTGCTGAGCAAGGATTTCTCTAGTATTTGCTAAAACCTCATCGGTTCCACCAAATTGTTCTTTCAGTGCAACCCAGAGATCATGAGCAGTATCATGATGCATCAAGCCTGAATAAATCTCATTAGGCAGAGCCATGGCCAGAATACCATGAGCTTTCGCATCAATTTCAAACAGTTTGATATCCTCATCCGAATACATATCAGACGGTTTCGGAATCATGATCTTAGTTTCAGGATCAGTGATCGTGGGTTTATATGGACCATGCACTACAGATTTCCAACATCCTGCGCTGTTAATCGACAGGTGATGTAGCATTCTACGTTGCCAAATGTTGTACTCACTCCGCACAAGCATCGGAGGCTTGGTTGCGGAGCCTGTATTGTGCGGATCATTGTTTGGAGTTGTCATGATCACAGATTCAAGCAATTAGACACAAGCTAATGCAAATTTCGATCAATTGATTCAAAACAAATTAATATTGAAGGACAAATCAACAGAAGTTAACAGAAAACTTCAATCTATAACAAATTCTTAATTAATCAGCTAATTCGATCAATTAGAGAACAAATTTGAGCAGTTTCAGAGATCAATTGTTTAATCGATCAATGATTAACCAGCTCTGATACCAATTGTAGGATCAGATGTTCTCAATTGATTCAATAATAGAGTATAGCAGCGGAATTCAAAGTTGAATTAGCACAATCATAGCAAGAACAAAGTTCAATCAAACAGTAAACGAATAAGTTTGTTATAGAGAGAGAGTTTCTGCAAAAGGAATATTTCATTCAATTCACTAACTTCGTTACATTACAAAATTGTCAACTGCCCTTATATAAAGACAGTGACGTCTGAAGATGTCACATGATGTTGACACCTAACAGACAAAACAAAACAACTGAAATAACTAAACTACTGAGAATGTCTACAACATCTGAAGACATTCTCTTACAACTACTGAAGTAATAAAACTACTGAAGTAATAAACTAAAACATCTGATGAGTAAACTACTCATCAGACTTTTACAAGAACTGAAAGAAAACTACTGAAGACTAAACTACACACTACAACATCTGATGACTTACACTTCAGCTGTTGTATATCACTTCAGATCTTGTATCTTCTGTACATTGAATGTCAGCCGTTGTGTTCTTCTTCAGTTGTTATAAGTGCTGTGAGACTTAGAGATTTTTCTGATCAGGCTCATTGGTTCTTTTAGTCCAACAATTGGGTGTTTTGGTTTTTCTGACCACACTCTTTTGTCTTCTTGAGAAAGACTGAGTGATTATTGGTTCTGGATTTTGGCCAATTTTGGAGGCATTAAGAGTTGTAGGAAGGGGGGGGTTTGGGAAGATAGTTTTAGGAGGGTTTGAGAAGCAGAATTTGGAGAAAGAGTGGGTAAGCTTTCTTTATTCGTTTGTATGGGTGAAGAGGGGATAGATATGGTGGGAGATACATGTTTAGGAAGGATGGGGTTGGGCTCAGATTGGACAGAACCAGTTGGAATTTGTATGTTCTGAGTGGTTGAGGCAAAAGAAGATGGGGCAGCAGTTGTGGGCCTTATGTAACATTTGTACATTTAGTCATGATAGTCGTAAACAGTGTTAGAACAGTGTGTGTCCATGTTCAGTCAGTCAATGTGAATCATGTGTTCATTATGTGCTTGTGTGTTAGAATCTTTATTATTTAACAAGTATGTATTATTTATTTACAGTCGAGTTCACTAGGCAAGAACAGTATTGTGTTATATCGAAACAGTGGTGGGCAGCGAGAGTGAGCCCTATATATATACTGCGTTCGGTGTAACAGGATAGTGTTGGTGCGTAGTGTTAAGACGAATATTATGACAATTAATTCAACAAGAATCATAATACGTAAGCGAGACTGAGTATAGTTATGGGTGACGATCCATAATAATACGAATGTTGAACTTATAATTATGATTAAACGACTTTAAATAATTAATACGATCGAAAAACATACGCGATTGCGAGTATACACGTAATTGTGAGTGTTTAACGATCTGTCAACACACGAAGAGTAAAATAATTAAATTAATTATTTTATATTTTTTTACAATTTTGAAACTCATCATTTATTTGAGTTTAACAACTCTTTTTATTTAAAACCGCGTAAAATACGCGTTACGTTCCGGAAACGCGAACCGAGCGACCGAAACGGACCCGAATATCACACGGGCTATAAAAGCCTTGAATGAGATCATTTATCTCATTTATTTCACCTACAACACTTTCTCTCTCTAAATTTTCGTTCTACCCTTTATCTCTCTAGAAAACCCACTTTAAACGTTCGTAACTCGCTTATTTCTCAACGGAATTCGTCGTTCTTGGTGTCCACGCGAAGCCCTCAACATTGTCTACACGAAAGTACAAGAAATCAGTGATTTTGTCCAGCCAAATCAGAGGTACGAGCCAAAGAAGTTTCTTAAAAATAGGGTTTTCTTGTGTGTTCTTGTGTAAACCCGACACTTGGCCGGTTCTAGTAACCCACTTCCATTTTCGCACCCATAGAAACATTCCCAGATGCTAGCTTAGCTTAGATCGAGGCTTGGATGCAGGTGTTCAACGATGGTGATGAAGATGGTAACAGGTTCGGCAGCCAAACCTTTTCCCTTAGCTGGCCGAACCCTCGTGAACACAGCGAGCCCCGACGAACCCTGCATGGTTCGAGGAGTTATCAGCCGAACCCTAGGGGTCCTCACAAGCCTTCATGCCTTCGACGAACCATCCTAAGGCCACGAACCCTTCTGGATCAAACGAGCCCTTGTATGCTGTTGCCGAAACCAGCCGAAGCCTTCATGTAGCGAACCCATGCAGACAATTTCACCGAACCAGGGAATGTCCAACGAACCATCCATGCATCAATCACGAACCCTAATGGGTTTCACGAACCTCAGGGTGCCGAACCATTTAGGTTTCCATGTCGAACCTTTTTCAGTAAGCCGGACGAACCCTATATCCTTAAGATGGACGAACCTTGATGTCCTTTATGTTCGGCGAACCTAAGCTTCTGAAACTAAAGGGTTCACTGCCTAGTATGGCAGCCCATAGGTATCCGGCCCAACCCAATGATACAAGGCCCAACCCCATTCACAATTCGGCCCATAGACTTAAATCGAGCACAATTGAGGTAGTTTGGCCCATTAGGAACTTGAATTGGCCCAATGTCACTTCGGAACTTTACATGGTCTACCTATACCTTGTTTGGCCCAACTAGATCTATTAGGCCCAAATCCAAGCCCGTACGACTCATTATGATCCAATTAGCTCGATATTAGCTTTGGCGTGTTACAAGGCTTATATACATGTTATTGGGCCAATATCATATTCAATTTGCCCATTTGTAACCAAAGTGGCCCATGGACCTACATTTAAGCCTATTATCATAATTATGGGCTTAAGGCCCATTGTAGGCCACAATTCGAAATAATTGCAATTTGATCTTAGTTGGTAAAAGTTGCAACTTAACCTAATCATGGGATCAATTCACAATCACAAGACTTAAAACAATTGATCATCTTATCAAATTTCATAGTAATCAATGGTTATCACATTCTAGAATATTTATCATTTTATGCATAAGGTTTATGCACAATGGAACATTTCATATTCGTTTCTTGGACCCATGATCAATCAAGTGATTCAAAGCATGATTTTCAAATTTGCACAACAATCATAATCATGATCAAGTAATCAAGAGTTAATCAAGTTCAAGAGAACACAAATCAATCAATGAATCAAAGTCTATACAATTATAAATCCTATATCTTATGTATGATTACAATGTTATAGGAAACAATTAGAAGTCCTGTTTGCTACTTGCTATCTGTTTTAGTTCAGAGTCTACTGCAGACAGGTGAGAACTTTAGCCCCTCTTTTACTGTTTTATAACTGTTTTGGGGTGGAACACGTGATCAAACCAATCGTTTACAATCATATTTCATTACACAAGGTGTGTGTATTCTTATAAACGTTATGGGTTCATTTTACGAATCCTAGGGATTCATCAACTGTTTTCAAGGAATAATCAACTATTAAACACTTTTAAATAAATGATTTTATAAACTCTTTTGTTATAAACCTTGTTGTTACACAAGGTCACTATTTTACGGTATTCAAATCAAGTGGTTCACATCATAGTATTCAAATCAAGTGGTTCATTTCATGGTATTCAAATCAAGTGGTTCATTTCATGGTATTCAAATCAAGTGGTTCATTTCATGGTATTCAAATCAAGTGGTTCATTTCATGGTATTCAAATCAACAGATTCATTTCATGGTATTCAAAACAAAGGATTTAATTCGTGGAATTAAATCTAGGTTTTCAACTCATGTTATCAAATAAGGCATTAACACATTTGGTTAAAGTAAGATTCTGAAACATGGTGTCTATTGTTGTAAACAAACTTGTAAAAGCATCAAGTATCATATTCATTAGCGTTAGTACTGGGTGATCACAACAAGGGAAAGCGGACACACACATTTGGGGCAGACCGATTGCTGCAGTTAGTTTTTAAATTTGTTTTATAAACCAACTGCAGATTTCGGTTACGTATGGTTTTATCAAAACTGTTGACACATTATCTAACCCCAAACGTGGTTTGGGACTTGATATTATATGTTGACTCTTGTGCAAACAGTGATTGGACTGTTTACACTCATTTTCTTACTTGATGTTAGTTTGGGTTGCAGCTCATCCATGTGAATCATTTATTACTTTAACATACCTATGCCTTATATCATATATTCATGTTTACAAGTGATTAAACCTATTGTTCTCACCAACTACGTCTGTAGTTGACAGTTACTTTTCACGTGTTTCCGGAAATCAGGTTTAAGACTTTCGCAGGGACAACTAAGGAGACCATACTAAGATAGAACAAGATGAAGAAACATGCTAGGATGGATTAGAAACACACTAAATCCTAATTGTTTAATTGTCTTGTTTGAAGTCTTATTCTGTAAACTATATTTTGGGTCTGTAGTTGTCTTTCTTTTGGTAGATAGCTGTCTGTAACTAAACAATTGTCTTAAGATTATGAAACCTAGTAATCCGTTGTGGTTGTTCTTATTCAACACTTGTGCATGATTCAACTGTTCATACGTCACCGCGCCATGGATTCCGCACGCGGCGCAGGGGTGTGACAGGTTGGTATCAGAGCCAAGGTTGTAGAGAACTAGGAAAAACCCAATGTTTAACGACCTAGACTATAACCTAAGCTATCCAATAGGACTAAGTGCTATAGGCTTGAGGAACTTAGGATCTAAGTAACTTAAGTGAGCATTAAGTCTACAATAAGCTTGAAAGATCTTAGGGACATTTTTTCTAAGATTAGATATCGAGTCAAAGAATTTGAATCGGAATTCTATAATTTTAGAAACCGAATTAAATTCTCACACATATGCATTTAAGGATTTCAGAGGCAAGGATCTGTATTCTTAGTATCCTTGATCTGAAATTCTCACACAGAGATCATTATAGAAATTCGGAGGGAAAGATCTGTATTTTCTGTATCTTTGATAAGAATTTCTTGTCATATTCATTATAGGATTTAGAGGCAAAGATTGGTATCTTTGATCTAAAGTCCTTGTCATATTCAGTATAGGATTTAGAGGCAAAGATTGGTATCTTTGATCTAAAGTCCTTGTCATATTCATTATAGGAATTCAAATGTTAAGATCTATTAATTTAGAGTCTTGATTTGAAATCCTTGTCATGCTCATTATAGGAATTCAAAGTTCAAGAACTATTAATTTAGAATCTTGATTTGAAATCCTTGTCATTGTTATCATTGTTATCATTATCAGGTGTTCATAGGAACTTTATAACTTAGAATCTGTGTAACAGTATTCTTTAGTTGAAGTTCTCACAAGAGATCATTATACTCGATACTGTAGGTATTGAGAACCTAGGTTAATTAACCTAGGACACACATGCTAAAACCTAAGGTTTTAATTTCAAGCAAATTAAGAACCATGGTTTACATAATCATAAACATATTCTGAGAACAAGTGGTAATCATGAAACAATCATAATCAAGCAACAGTTGGAATCTTAGCCTCAAATATGAACGACGGATTAACGCTGACGTGCTGAGGTAAGTGGTGGGTCGGTGAGAGCTTACCCTATATATAAGCTTATTTCAGTATGTTAGGGGGAATCCGGCGTTCGTATTTGGAGTGAGGATTCGGGATCAACTGGAATCATTGAACGTTAGTCAAACACATGGGATACAAACATTTGGGAAACAATCATTGGTGAATCAAATCATAGTGCAATTCAAACTTGGATGAACCAAACATCATGGTGAATCAATCAAGTTGTGAACATTCTTTAAATGTAAACCTTAAGTGAAATTCTTAAGTGATTACATCATTAGTACTTACTAACATAGCTTAACAAGAAAAATGTAGAGCACACATATGATTTAGTTCTACATGTTAACAACTGTTAGTAGGTGCACGCATAACATAATCATAGTTCAATCATGGAATCAATCATAGTTCAAGTTGATCAAAGATCATGAGATTCTTAATCAATAGAACACACTTGCAAATCAGTACAAACGTGTTGCCAAATGCTAGCAAGGGCATGATCGTGGTATATCGAAACGGTGGTGGGCAGCGAGAGTGAGCCCTATATATAAGCTATTTTCGGTATATCGGGAAAATGTCAGTGTGTAGGTTTGGTGGAGAGATCATGGGACATCGTACATATTCACATGATAAGTATGCAAATAAGTTGATAACTTAGACGTGTACTGGATCATATTACAATTGAATGATAATACTAGTAGTATGGATATATTACTGACCTTATCATGAAAATTCAATTGTATCCTTTCTCATTACTGACCCGCTTGTGGCTTCTATTCGTAGAATGCCTCCCCGACGTGATCCTAACGGAGGGGGTTCAACAAGTGGCAACGACGATGAGATCAACAAGATTGCTCGAGCTATCGCTGTTCATATGCGGGATGTAATCCCTGGTATGGTCACTGATATTACCCAGAATCTTCGGGGAAGTACTAGTGATTCAGCACATAACTCAAATGCTACAACTACTGGAACTGCTAACTTCACTTTCAAGCAGTTCAATGATGCTAAGCCTCCTAAGTACGCTGGTACAGAAGGAGCTACTGGGCTACTACAGTGGTTAGAGAGCATTGAGGACATTCTCGACTTCACTGGATGCCCTGAGAATCTGAAGGTCAAGATGGCCTCAAGCGCTTTTCATAAGGGCGCACTCACTTGGTGGAATTCTGAAAAGAACACCAGAGGACGCGAAGTCGCTTTAGCTTTACCATGGGACGGATTCAAGAACTTGCTTGTGGAAAAGTTCTGTCCACGTCATGAACTGAAGAAACTTGAGGTGGAGATGTGGAATCTGGTGCAAGACAGTGGTGAAAACGCCAAGTATACAACTCGATTCCATGAGTTGTGCATTCTGGTACCCCATTTGGTTACTCCTCTATCTCTCAGGATAGAGAAGTACATTGAAGGTCTACCCTTAGTAGTCAGGGGAACTGTCATGGGTAATAACCCTACTACTTTGGAGGCAGCCATTCAACTTGGTGCTACTCTTACTGAAGAGTATGTGAAGTCTGGGGTGCTCACCCGAAAGGGATTCAAGAGAGCACAAATTGAAGAAGGCAAGAAGCCTGAACAGCACCATCGCAAGAAGAAGAAGCAAAAGACAATCAAGAACTTTGCAGCGTTGACTGCGGCTGCACCTACTCATGCCACACCTATCACTGCTATGCCACAACCTGCTAACGCCAGGAAGTCTTATACTGGCACATTTCCACTTTGCACCAAATGCCAATACCATCACTTACCCACTACTCCATGCAAGAAGTGTCTCAAATGTAGGCGTATGGGACACTTTGCAGCTACATGCCAAGCTGCTCATCTTGCTGCTGCAACTACTGCTACCACTACCACTGCTGCTACAGGTGGAAGGGCCTGTTATAATTGTGGAGCAGAAGGACACTTCAGAAACCAGTGTCCAAAACTCAACAACCCTACTGCTACTGCTCGTGCCTTTGTTATTGGAACTGCCGAAGCACGTGAGGATCCGGCAGTTATCACTGGTACATTTCTTATCAATGATCACTATGATACTATCATATTTGATACTGGTGCTGATAAAAGCTTTATCTCTGCTCATACTGCTTCCTTGCTTAATATGCAACTATCTGTACTTACTGCTCCCTATACTATAGAAGTAGAAAATGGTAAGACTATAGTTGTAGATTCCATAATCCATGGTTGTGAATTAAGATTAAACGACCATTCTTTCCTCATCGATCTTATTCCTATGACACTTGGAAGTTTCGAAGTTGTGATAGGAATGGATTGGTTATCCAAAAACAATGCTGAAATCGTATGCTCTGAGAAACTTATCTGAATTCCCTTACCGTCCGGCGAAACGATGATAGTCTACGGCGAGAAACCATGCCACGGATTGAAGATGGTATCGTGCATCAAGGCGAGGAAGTACTTGAAGAAGAAATATTATGCTTTCCTAGCTCATGTAGTGAAAAAGAAACCTAAAAAGAAAGCAGTTGGAGATGTTCCAGTTATCAGAGATTATCCAGACGTATTTCCAGAAGACTTGCCTGGACTACCACCAGTCCGACAAGTGGAGTTTAGAATTGATCTCGTCCCTGGAGCAAACCCAGTGGCGAAGTCACTGTATCGATTAGCACCGTCTGAGATGCAAGAACTGTCTAGTCAGCTTCAAGAACTTTTAGACAAAGGTTTCATAAGACCGAGTTTCTCTCCATGGGGTGCTCCGGTTCTCTTTGTCAAAAAGAAAGACGGTTCATTTCGTATGTGCATCGACTATCGTGAGCTGAACAAGTTGACAATCAAGAATAGATATCCTCTGCCCAGGATCGATGATCTGTTTGATCAATTACAGGGAGCAACTTGCTTCTCTAAGATTGATTTGCGATTCGGGTATCATCAGTTAAGAGTAAATGATGAGGATATACCAAAGACGGCATTTAGGACTCGATATGGACACTATGAGTTTGTGGTTATGCCATTTGGGCTGACCAATGCACCCGCAGTGTTCATGGACTTGATGAATCGAGTCTGTAGGCCTTACCTGGATCAGTTTGTTATCGTCTTTATTGATGATATACTGATTTATTCCAAGTCAGAACAAGAACATGAGGATCATTTGAAGAAAGTCTTGGAACTACTAAGAGAGGAACAACTTTATGCTACATTCTCAAAGTGTGAATTTTGGCTAAAGGAGGTTCACTACTTAGGACATGTCATAAACAAAGATGGGATACATGTAGATCCGGCGAAGATTGAGGCGATTAAGAACTGGACTACTCCATCTACTCCAACAGAGATTCGTTCATTTCTGGGTCTGGCAGGCTATTACAGGAGATTCATTGCAAATTTCTCTAAGATTGCTTTGCCACTTACCACACTGACTCAGAAAAGTCAAGCCTTTATATGGGGACAGAAACAAGAAGATGCATTTCAACTTCTTAAACAGAAGTTATGCAATTCCCCTATCCTTAGTCTTCCAGAAGGCAGTGATGATTTCATTGTCAACTGCGATGCTTCAAACCTTGGTCTCGGTTATGTACTTATGCAACGGGACAAGTCATTGCTTATCCTTCAAGACAACTTAAGGTTCACGAGAAGAATTACACTACTCATGACCTTGAGTTAGGGGTTGTGGTCTTTGCATTGAAGATTTGGAGACACTACCTGTACGGTACTAAATGTGTCATCTATACAGACCACAAGAGCCTGCAACACATTCTCAATCAGAAAGAACTCAACATGAGACAACGACGTTGGGTTGAGCTTCTAACTGATTACGACTGTGAGATTCGTTACCATCCGGGTAAAGCCAATGTGGTGGCGGATGCTCTTAGTCGCAAGGAACCAGTCAAACCGATTCGTGTAAGAGCCATGGAGATCAACACACAGCCAAACTTGAAAGACTTGATTCGCATTGCACAACAACAAGTAGTAACAGACAATCAACTCAAGACAGACTTAGATTGTGGCATCGAGAAGAAACTATAACCTCGAGCTGATGGGGTGTTATATCTCAACGGCCGCATTTGGATTCCAAAGTCTGAAGAATTGCGCACACTCATCTGTGATGAGGCTCATAAGTCGCGATACTCAGTTCATCCTGGAGCCGACAAGATGTATCAGGACTTAAGGTTATCTTACTGGTGGCCGGGAATGAAGAAAGACATAGCACTGTATGTGGGAAAATGTCTTACATGTTCAAAGGTCAAAGCAGAACATCAAAAACCTTCGGGACTTCTACAGCAACCTGAAATTCCTCAATGGAAATGGGAGCAAATTTCCATGGATTTCATAACCAAGTTGCCGAGAACTCCGCGAGGTTTCGATTCGATTTGGGTGATCGTTGATCGACTCACCAAATCTGCTCATTTTCTCCCTATCTGAGAGGCTTACAAAATGGAGAAGCTATCCACTCTGTACATCAACGAAATCATTGCACGTCATGGTACACCAACATCAATCATATCTGATCGTGATAGTCGTTTCACTTCTCGCTTTTGGCAATCACTGCAAAAGGCTTTGGGAACGCGTGTTAATCTTAGCACGGCGTATCATCCTCAAACCGACGGCCAAAGCGAAAGGACTATCCAAACACTTGAAGACATGCTTCGTTCTTGTGTCATTGACTTCGGTGGAAGTTGGGACACTCATCTCCCACTCATTGAGTTTTCATATAACAATAGCTATCATACGAGCATTCAATGTGCACCATTCGAAGCTTTATATGGTAGAAAGTGCCGATCACCGGTCTGTTGGACCGAGATTGGTGACTCACAGGTCGTAGGACCAGAACTCATTCAGGAAACATCAGACAAAATCACAATCATTCAGTCACGGCTTAAGGCCGCACGAGATCGGCAAAAGAGTTATGCTGATCGACGTCGGAAACCGCTTGAGTTTCAAGTCGGTGACCGAGTCTTACTCAAGGTTTCTCCCTAGAAAGGCGTTGTCCGATTCGGGAAGAAAGGGAAACTTGCACCAAGGTACGTTGGACCTTTTGAGATCCTGGAACGGATTGGTCCCGTAGCCTACAAACTCAAACTTCCAGTGGAGCTAAGCAATGTTCACGATACTTTTCATGTATCGAATCTTAAGAAATGCTTGGCAGATCATGATGTTCAGATACCACTGGAAGACATACAGATTCAGAACAACATGCAATTCATAGAACGTCCGGTTGAAATCATGGATCATGGGGTCAAGAAACTTAAACGCAGCCGTATCCCGATCGTAAAGGTACGATGGGAGGGCAAACGCGGTGCTGAGTTCACCTGGGAACGTGAAGACCAGATGAAGCTTAAGTACCCTCATCTTTTTACAGTATCTTCGGCTAGTTAATTTCGGGACGAAATTCCCTTAACGAGGGGAGACTGTAACATTTGTACATTTAGTCATGATAGTCGTAAACAGTGTTAGAACAGTGTGTGTCCATGTTCAGTCAGTCAATGTGAATCATGTGTTCATTATGTGCTTGTGTGTTAGAATCTTTATTATTTAACAAGTATGTATTATTTATTTACAGTCGAGTTCACTAGGCAAGAACAGTATTGTGTTATATCGAAACAGTGGTGGGCAGCGAGAGTGAGCCCTATATATATACTGCGTTCGGTGTAACAGGATAGTGTTGGTGCGTAGTGTTAAGACGAATATTATGACAATTAATTCAACAAGAATCGTAATACGTAAGCGAGACTGAGTATAGTTATGGGTGACGATCCATAATAATACGAATGTTGAACTTATAATTATGATTAAACGACTTTAAATAATTAATACGATCGAAAAACATACGCGATTGCGGGTATACACGTAATTGTGAGTGTTTAACGATCTGTCAACACACGAAGAGTAAAATAATTAAATTAATTATTTTATATTTTTTTACAATTTTGAAACTCATCATTTATTTGAGTTTAACAACTCTTTTTATTTAAAACCGCGTAAAATACGCGTTACGTTCCGGAAATGCGAACCGAGCGACCGAAACGGACCCGAATATCACACGGGCTATAAAAGCCTTGAATGAGATCATTTATCTCATTTATTTCACCTACAACACTTTCTCTCTCTAAATTTTCGTTCTACCCTTTATCTCTCTAGAAAACCCACTTTAAACGTTCGTAACTCGCTTATTTCTCAACGGAATTCGTCGTTCTTGGTGTCCACGCGAAGCCCTCAACATTGTCTACACGAAAGTACAAGAAATCAGTGATTTTGTCCAGCCAAATCAGAGGTACGAGCCAAAGAAGTTTCTTAAAAATAGGGTTTTCTTGTGTGTTCTTGTGTAAACCCGACACTTGGCCGGTTCTAGCAACCCACTTCCATTTTCGCACCCATAGAAACATTCCCAGATGCTAGCTTAGCTTAGATCGAGGCTTGGATGCAGGTGTTCAACGATGGTGATGAAGATGGTAACAGGTTCGGCAGCCAAACCTTTTCCCTTAGCTGGCCGAACCCTCGTGAACACAGCGAGCCCCGACGAACCCTGCATGGTTCGAGGAGTTATCAGCCGAACCCTAGGGGTCCTCACGAGCCTTCATGCCTTCGACGAACCATCCTAAGGCCACGAACCCTTCTGGATCAAACGAGCCCTTGTATGCTGTTGCCGAAACCAGCCGAAGCCTTCATGTAGCGAACCCATGCAGACAATTTCACCGAACCAGGGAATGTCCAACGAACCATCCATGCATCAATCACGAACCCTAATGGGTTTCACGAACCTCAGGGTGCCGAACCATTTAGGTTTCCATGTCGAACCTTTTTCAGTAAGCCGGACGAACCCTATATCCTTAAGATGGACGAACCTTGATGTCCTTTATGTTCGGCGAACCTAAGCTTCTGAAACTAGAGGGTTCGCTGCCTAGTATGGCAGCCCATAGGTATCCGGCCCAACCCAATGATACAAGGCCCAACCCCATTCACAATTCGGCCCATAGACTTAAATCGAGCACAATTGAGGTAGTTTGGCCCATTAGGAACTTGAATTGGCCCAATGTCACTTCGGAACTTTACATGGTCTACCTATACCTTGTTTGGCCCAACTAGATCTATTAGGCCCAAATCCAAGCCCGTACGACTCATTATGATCCAATTAGCTCGATATTAGCTTTGGCGTGTTACAAGGCTTATATACATGTTATTGGGCCAATATCATATTCAATTTGCCCATTTGTAACCAAAGTGGCCCATGGACCTACATTTAAGCCTATTATCATAATTATGGGCTTAAGGCCCATTGTAGGCCACAATTCGAAATAATTGCAATTTGATCTTAGTTGGTTTAAGTTGCAACTTAACCTAATCATGGGATCAATTCACAATCACAAGACTTAAAACAATTGATCATCTTATCAAATTTCATAGTAATCAATGGTCATCACATTCTAGAACATTTATCATTTTATGCATAAGGTTTATGCACAATGGAACATTTCATATTCGTTTCTTGGACCCATGATCAATCAAGTGATTCAAAGCATGATTTTCAAATTTGCACAACAATCATAATCATGATCAAGTAATCAAGAGTTAATCAAGTTCAAGAGAACACAAATCAATCAATGAATCAAAGTCTATACAATTATAAATCCTATATCTTATGTATGATTACAATGTTATAGGAAACAATTAGAAGTCCTGTTTGCTACTTGCTATCTGTTTTAGTTCAGAGTCTACTGCAGACAGGTGAGAACTTTAGCCCCTCTTTTACTGTTTTATAACTGTTTTGGGGTGGAACACGTGATCAAACCAATCGTTTACAATCATATTTCATTACACAAGGTGTGTGTATTCTTATAAACGTTATGGGTTCATTTTACGAATCCTAGGGATTCATCAACTGTTTTCAAGGAATAATAAACTATTAAACACTTTTAAATAAATGATTTTATAAACTCTTTTGTTATAAACCTTGTTGTTACACAAGGTCACTATTTTACGGTATTCAAATCAAGTGGTTCACATCATAGTATTCAAATCAAGTGGTTCATTTCATGGTATTCAAATCAAGTGGTTCATTTCATGGTATTCAAATCAAGTGGTTCATTTCATGGTATTCAAATCAAGTGGTTCATTTCATGGTATTCAAATCAACAGATTCATTTCATGGTATTCAAAACAAAGGATTTAATTCGTGGAATTAAATCTAGGTTTTCAACTCATGTTATCAAATAAGGCATTAACACATTTGGTTAAAGTAAGATTCTGAAACATGGTGTCTATTGTTGTAAACAAACTTGTAAAAGCATCAAGTATCATATTCATTAGCGTTAGTACTGGGTGATCACAACAAGGGAAAGCGGACACACACATTTGGGGCAGACCGATTGCTGCAGTTAGTTTTTAAATTTGTTTTATAAACCAACTGCAGATTTCGGTTACGTATGGTTTTATCAAAACTGTTGACACATTATCTAACTCCAAACGTGGTTTGGGACTTGATATTATATGTTGACTCTTGTGCAAACAGTGATTGGACTGTTTACACTCATTTTCTTACTTGATGTTAGTTTGGGTTGCAGCTCATCCATGTGAATCATTTATTACTTTAACATACCTATGCCTTATATCATATATTCATGTTTACAAGTGATTAAACCTATTGTTCTCACCAACTACGTCTGTAGTTGACAGTTACTTTTCACGTGTTTCAGGAAATCAGGTTTAAGACTTTCGCAGGGACAACTAAGGAGACCATACTAAGATAGAACAAGATGAAGAAACATGCTAGGATGGATTAGAAACACACTAAATCCTAATTGTTTAATTGTCTTGTTTGAAGTCTTATTATGTAAACTATATTTTGGGTCTGTAGTTGTCTTTCTTTTGGTAGATAGCTGTCTATAACTAAACAATTGTCTTAACATTATGAAACCTAGTAATCCGTTGTGGTTGTTCTTATTCAACACTTGTGCATGATTCAACTGTTCATACGTCACCGCGCCGTGGATTCCGCACGCGGCGCAGGGGTGTGACACCTTATTAGCTTTGTGTGAGCTGATTTAGAAGGTTTGGGTTTTCTGGATACTCCAGAAGTTCCCGTGTTTATTTGAGCTTCAGCTTTCCTTTGCTTATGCTCTGAGCTAGCCTTAGCAGCTTCAGTTTGGAACTATCGATCTAGTGCTGCTTTGAGAAGTGCCTTTTGATTTTTCAAACTTATTTGCTTCATCCTCCTTTGTTCAGTCATGTCTTCTGTCCTTTTGGCAGCTTGGGCAGCAAACAGGAGCCTTTCTTTCTCCCATTTTTTGGCTTCATCAGCATGTTCCTTGAACCAGGGAGAAGGAGGAGCAATCCCAGTAAGAGATTCAAGAAATCGGGTATGGTTAGAAACTTCATGTTGCATGGAAGAAACTTTGATATCTGCTGAAATTTTCAGTAGATCCAGTTGTATCTTTTGACTGGTGAGGAATTGTTGTGTAAAGGTTTGAAGCAGGGTAGTAAGATGGGCAGTAAGAAGTGGGTTTAACACTTCTTGAACAACATGGGCTGAGAAGGTGGGGGCAGTGGAACTAGGTGGAGTGTTGGAAGGACCTTCAAGTGAAGGTGCCTGCATGGGGATGGATTTGGGTTGCAGGCCGTGGTTACTCAAGACTGTTGAGACAAGCTCAATAAGCTTAGTCACATCAGCCTAAATGTGAGCAACAGAATCCGTCAATTCCTTTATTTTAAGATCTGATTCGTCCATCCTTTTATGGATGTCATCCGAATCCCTGACTAATGAGTTAGTTTTATCATGACCTGAGTCTATCTGAGGAATGTCATGAACTCCTTTTTCTTGGTTCCAGGGATTTCCAGCCTCAGTTTCAAGAACTTCATGGGTTGTTGCCATATATGGAGTCTTATTGCATGATCCATTCAAATGAGAGCCCATTGGAGTCTCATGTGAGATGGATGCTCCAAATATATGATCAAGAGGTGTAGATGGACTGGACATCCTGATCTCATCCTCTTCTCCATGGGTAGGAGATTGATGAATTTGAGCAAAGGTTTGATGTGGTTGTTCCTCTATTGGAGAAGGGGGAGGAGAACCAAGTTGCTCAAACACAGAATCAATGTCATGGAGAACATGGGTAGGAGAGTGAGGGGCTATATGTGGAGAAGAAACAGAGATGTGCTTGGGAGAGTGGACTTCCATCTGAGTTTCAAATAACATTTCAGTGGTCAGAGAAGGTTCCCTTTGGAGTACAACATCATCCTATTGAGAGGATTGATGAGGAGCTAGGTGAGGTTGAGATGCTTGATTCATCTGTGAGGATAGAACAGATGTATCCAATTGCCTAGTGGGGGTATAGATATGTTCAGGGATCTCATCTTCTTGAACAGTCTTTTTGGGCTTTTTAGGTTTAGAGGCTTTTCTAAGAGGCTTTTCTTTTGGCCGGTACCTGTACAGGTGTGGAAGAAGAGGTGGATGTGGGTTCACCAAGGATGGGTGTTTCCTTAGTGTCATCCATTTTTTTTGTATCAGTGTTCAATCTAGTGAACACCTGTTTGTCAATGCTCTTGATAGTAGTAAGAGGAGCAATATCACAAACATTATTAAGGTCAGCAAAGAGACAGGCCATTACAAACCTAGGATACAGTAGAAACTTGGGACTTTTCTGGTGTTGTATCAGGTGGTCAAAAATTATTTGACACAAGTTGACCTTTTCGTTGGACAGAACAACATACATGACATATTGCATGTCATATGGCATTTCTCCCCAACTCGTCGACTTTTGACACAGACACTGTAAAATGGTGTGATCCAGGAACTTGTACTTAGGGCAGAAGAAAGCTTTGTGCAAGATCATGTTTTTCAGGTCACCCTAATAATCACACTGAACAAAAGCATTATGGAGAAGTTTTAAAGAAACATTTGTGGGAGCCTTGGTGTCGTTCAGATTTAGGGCAACACTTATTTTGGTAAGGGTGACAGTGACTCGTTGACCAGCGACCACCGAAGCGATGCTTTCAACAGAGTCATCCTTTGTCATCAAGGATGAGTTTGCCCAAAACAACTTTAGAGCAACTTCCAAGATAGGGGGTTTAGAATGAGAGCAGTATAAACGAAGGAGTTTACTAGAATGTCTATTGCTTCGTTGTAGTAAGGGTAGTCAGAAGATTTGACAAGGTGAGCTCCGAGGTTGTGGATCGGCTTGATTTTCAAGGCCATTTTTGTTTTACGACGATGAACATCGAGCAGTTATGAATCCAAAGTGTGAGTACAAACTTTTCTTTAGAGAAAAATAGATGAGGAAGTTTAACCGTTCGCACACAAGGGTGGTTTCAAAAATAAAAACTGCCACTACTTATAATATATCAAAAGCTTTACCTTAGGGTTTTTACCCATTGGACAAACCTGTGATCATGAGAGAGAATAAAAAACAACAAAGAAGTACGTTTATGCACATCCTAAAGTACAGACAAAGCTTTGTAAGGAATGAAGCCTGGTCCGATGCCGTTACACCATCATTATGAGCATCAAGCTCAGACGAAATCAGTGTAATTGCGTCGTGCCAGGCGACATGCCTGACAAGCAGTTGTCCTTCGCCATGAGCATCATTCAGAAGATTCAAATTTGAATGAAGAGTTTTATTGATCAAAGGAAGATCAAGCAACTTCGTTGAGTTATTGTGAAAGAACCCAAGAACTTAAGAGGGTAACCACTGATATAAATAATATCAGTGGTCATTAGGGAAGAGAAGGGTAAAAAGGTAAAATGCAAAGATATTATCGAGCCGTGAGAACAATTAATGAGGGTCAATTCAATTAATTGTAGGGGGTCTAATCTTGTAGAGCGATTAGTGACCTTCAAATCAGACGTAAGTCTCAAGAATTAGTTAACTATAGAGAAGAAAAGTTAACCACAGAGGATATTTTTAACATCAGAAGAACCTTATCCTCGGAAAGAAAGTAACCATGGATAAGTAATGAAGTTAAAAGTCTCGGAAGAAAAGGAGACATCGGAAGTGAAATAATCCACGGAAGCCATACAGTGCAACAACGGAAGTTTTAACCGCTGATAGATATGAAACAGTGATTATAATAACCACTGAACCTATCCGTGTTATGGGATAACCATTGAGAGGGACCAAGGTCGCTTCATCAGTGGTTGATCAAATATCCGTTGTTAGGATAATCATTGAAGATTATCGTTTTATATATTTATTTAAAGGTTTAAGAAACACATTCTTAACCATGTTTATTAGCTCATATTTATCATTCCCAATTTGCCCACAAACTTAGAAAAGGTTGAAGAGTCCAAGGGTTTGGTAAATATGTCTGCTATTTGGTCACTTGTAGAGACATGTTCTGGGACAATTAGTCCCTTTTCAAAACAGTCTCTAATAAAGTGATGCCTTATTTCTATGTGTTTGGTTTTTAAATGGTAGACAGGATTCTTTATTATGTTTTTGGCAGCTTCGTTGTCTATTAGGAGAGGTGTTTTTAGTTCAGTTATTCCAAAATCCAGCAGTTGGTATTGCAACCAAAGGATTTGGGCAGTGCAATGGGCTGCTGCAATGTACTCAGCTTCAGCAGTTGAATTTGACACCGATGTTTGCTTTTTGCTTTGCCAAGACACTAAGAAATTTGCAAAGAATTAACATCCTCCCGAAGTAGCCTTTCTGGTGAGCGAGCATCCAGCATAATCACTATCTGAAAAACCAGCAAGTTTACAAGTTTGGTTAGCAGGATACCAAATACCTAGCACAGGAGTGCCTTTAAGATATCTGAGTATCCTCTTCACAAATGAAAAATGGTATTGTTTGGGGGCTTATTGGTATCTTCCACAGACACATGTTTCATACATGATGTCTGGCCTTGATGCAATAAGATACATCAAAGATCCAATCGTGCACCTGTAGAGGGTTTGATCTACAGGTTCACCATTTTCATCTGGACTTATTCCTGGACTTGTAGCCATGGGGTAAAAATTATTTTGCAATCATTCATATCAAAGTTATTTAAAATATCCTTTACATATTATGATTGATGAATGAAAGTCCCATTGGGGGTTTGTTTGGCTTGGAGTCCTAAAAATGTTTTTAGTTCACTTAAAGCACTCATTTCAAACTTAGAAGACATTAATTTAGAAAATTGTTCACACAATTAAGGTTTTTTTTATCCAAAAATGATGTCATCGACATAAATTTGGACCAACAAAAGTTCCTTGTCTACCCTCTTGATGAACAAAGTCTTATCAATGGTTCCCCCAGAAAATTTATTAGAGAGAAAGAATTGAGAAATAGTGTCATACCATGCTCAGGGTGCTTGTTTCAGACCATAAAGTGTTTTGTTTAGTCTGTACACCCAATCAGGATGATGAACATCATCAAATCCTGGAGGTTGACACACATAGACTTCCTCCTTTATTGTCTCATACAGGAATGCACTTTTTATATCCATTTGATATACCTTTATATTATGGGATATAGCAAATGCTAGGAAGAGTCTGATGGCTTCAAGTCTGGCCACGGGAGAAAAGGTTTCATCATAATCGATGCCTTCATCTTGGCAGTACCCTTGCACTACCAATATGGCTTTATTTTTTATCACGATGCCTCTGTCATCTGTTTTATTTCTGAATACCCATCTAGTTCCGATAGGGTGTTTTCCTGCTGGCAAGGGGCAGAGAGTCCAAACATTTTGCCTTTTGAACTGTAATAGTTCATCTTGCATAGCATCTACCCAATGATTATCTTTAAGAGCTTCCTGATATTTGGAAGGCTCAACTTGGGATAAAAAGGCTGCATGAAGGCAGAAGTTTGAAATCTGGCTCCTAGTTTGAACACCTTTATTGAAATCACCTAAGATTTGTTCTAGAGGATGATTTCTACTGAAGGGAATGATGTCCAAACAGTTATTTGTAGAGGCAGCACCGGAAGAAGGTGAGTTTTCAGAGGGGCCAGGATAGTTTTCTGATGGGTAAGTATGAACATATTCAAGTACATCTACAGGTACATTATCCAAGGCTGGGGATAAAGGAGTAGATATTTGTTCATCTTGGACTTGAGAATTTATTTGATAGGAAAGAATGAAGGTAAAGAAATTAGATACAGAACATTCCTCAAGAGAGGATAGATCTTCAGAAGTTTGACATGATTCTGAAGAAGGAGAAGAAGACGGGGTAGAAGAGATGTAGGTCGAAGAGGTCTTCAGGAGCAGAAGGAAAAGATGAAGTTGATGTAGATTCATTGAATTTGACATCAATAGTTTCCTCAACAATTTTGATCCTAGGATTGAAAGCTCGGTAAGCCTTAGAGGTCTGAGAATATCCAACATAATATCCAGAGTCAACTTTAGCAGTAAACTTGGATAAAGAGTCTTTTGTGTTCAAAATGAAACACGGACACCCAAAGACTTTAAAGAAGGAAATGAGAGGCTTTATGTTATGAAGGACTTTATAGGCAGTCTTGTTATGTCTTTTCACAATGTGAACTCTGTTTAATACATAGCAAGCAATGTTTACTGCCTCGGCCCAGAAGGATAAAGGCAATCTTGAGTCTGCAAGCATAGTTCTTGCAGCTTCAATAAGTTTCCTATTCTTTCTTTCCGCAACTCCATTTTGAGCAGGAGTTCTAGGAACACTATATTGTCTAGTTTTCTTGCTTAGAAAGAGAGAGGAGAACAGATAGAAAGCACAAGGAATTTTGGGCGAAGTAATTCATTTTATTCAGAGAATGTTGGGACTTAAATATCCAAACATTCTAAGATACAAAACAAGAAATAATAAGACAAATAGCTGACACTGTTACAGACACTGAATCAACAGACTAGTACAAATACAAAGTCAATAACGAAAAAAAGAGTCTTCAGGTCTTCCTAGGTTGAAGTAGTTTTGCTGATGTTCAGTGGTTATTCTTTCGAAAGATGATCATCGGAAGCTGATTAAACAATCAGTTATTTTGGAATAGGAAACTGTCTTCCGAGTCATTTGACTTCTTCTGAAGCAATACTTGTCTTCCCAAGATGTCATGATCAGCTAGTGTCTTCTGAGGTAGGTAAGTTCAGCGGCAGTTCTTTTTGGCGAATCTTACGCTGTTGATCTTTCGATGCTGAAGCAGTTCTTCAATCGGAAGAGTAGCATCCACGGCTAGTCATTCCGCAGTTTTATTCAAGTGTCTGGTATAGTGGCTTTGCTCATCAGTCTTTATTTTCCAACACTTTGAGTTGTGATGTGTGCTACACATATACATATAGTGATAAAGCATGTCCATATGTATCCAAAATATGTTTTTTGTTTTGAAACAGTTTATGAATGCAATGTTTTCTCCCCCAAAGGTAGAAAATATAAGAAGGGGCCATGAACTCACTTGGTAAAGCATTTCCGGTTTGTTTGTTCACAAGCAGCGAATGCTAGCAACCTGCTAGTGAGAACCTATGATCATATAGGTCATGAGAATATGTTTTGTGGTGTGTTGTATCTCATACAACTCCAAGTGTCGATGTGCTCAACCAAGTGTCTGTGTGTTGACATCTGTTGACTCGAGGAATCGTTGGTAAAACGTTTGTTGTTTTTAGTTCGTGTATGTGTCTTAAATTCAAGTACGACATCAACATGCATCCTACAACTCTAATCGTAACGCTTTCACATAAGTCTTTTTATGAAATCGTAAAAGTTTCCATTTCTGGAATGTTACCATTTTTGAAAAGTTTCTATTTCTGGAAACTATCTATATTTAGAAAGTTTCTATTTTTGGAAAGTGTAGTTATGAAATCTTATTTCATAAAATAATACCTCTAGTATGTTTGTAAAAAAACTATTAAACAACTAAAATATACTTTTTGTGCATAAATTTCATTTATGCCATTTTGCCTAAATAAAGTTTCCTTATTTGGAAAATGCTCGTTTCAAAAGCTCGTTTTAATAAATCAAAGTTCCAAATATGTTGAAAATCATTTTTAAACATATTTCAATAGTCACAAATCACCAAAATATGTTAAAACATCAAAATCCCTCTTTTGGTTTTACAAAAGTTTCTAAAAATAGTAAGTTCGTCACAAAACCATATTTTCACAAATCCAACTATCCAAATGTGTTTCTAAACACTTCAATACACATTTGACACCATCTAGACATGTCTAGATCATTACAAATCTACAACATTCAACATAAAAGTTTCCTTTTATGGAAAGTCTCACAAAATCATCCCAAATCTTATCTAAACTCAATCCAAACATTCTTTTACTCTAAAATCAGTAACATAAAATCAATAATCACATATAAAGACCAAAAACTTCATGCACAAGAGTGTATGGAGTTGCATGTGGGTGGATGTGCATGCATGTGGGTTTATAGCCCTTGCATGTTTGATCTAAGTGTATACAAACATGTAAAACTACCTTAGATGCTCTTACATGGTGAGATATGAGCTGGACGGAGGCTACAATGGATTGGTGATGAGCTCCTTGCTTGTGGATGGCTTCCAAGACTTCCTCTTGAAGCTCCAATAGTCTAAGAACATTTCAAGTTGCAAGAGATGGCTTCAAAGATGTTACCATGGGGTTTGGATGGAGATTCCAGTGGGTTTTGGTCGAGGAAAAGTGTAAGAACTTGGTGGAATTGTAAAACGAATCGAGTGAAATGATTTAGGGTTGCTTTTATAAAGTTTTTGAGTTATGTGACTCATCGCGTACCGCCAAGGATTTCGGGGTTCAAAACTCCCGCTCCTTCTTCGCGTACCGCAAAGGGTCTTTTTCAAAAATTCTTTGATTCTTTCATCCGATTCGTTTGCGTTCGATTCGTAACGTATATTCTTAACATATAGTTCGTGTTTAGCACATAAGCACATAATGACACGTATGTTTGTTTGTTTATTATTTGTTCACCAACGTTCGTGAGACTCGTGTGTGTTTTGATAATTTCTCGAATTATTTTTTTTCGATTGTGTTCATGTTTGCCACACTTGGTTTCCAGAACCTATGTGCTAGTACGATTCGATATTTTCTCAAACTATCGTTTCACAGTTTTTTGTGTTTTACTCATTTAATTAAAATAATGAAATGAAATGCAACAAGTATGAATGTGAAATACAGAATTGTAAGTGTTGCAATATATCTGAAATTGTCGGGTGTCACATGATGTATCATCATCACAATCTGAGCAATGACATTATTAACTTTCTTTGATCATAACATATATATTATTATTCATCAAAGGAAAATGACATCATAACTTGTGAGATGTAGTGATGAATCATCATCACTGATCTTAGGTATGATATCCTAAGGTTTGGAATTGTATAAGAAACGTATTGAAATCATTTTGATTTTGATTAAAAATCTTAAGGAGTAGTATCCAAGATGGAAACCTTTTTGCATTATTAGAATTAATGTTATTTTCAAGTTGTAACATGCTTTGGCCTATAGATAAAATACTTTCATTGATAATCCCCAGGGAAGCTAGAGTAGTCCCTCGTCAGGGATTATGAATCGCTTTCCTATACAACAGTCTCAACTACCGGTATTCACCGTTCCAGTTACTACATGTTCATCTTAACAAACTCAATTCTATAGAGGAATTAAATCAAAATTGAATGAATATTAAAATCACAATTAGTAAATCGGTTGAACTCGTTTGAAAACATAAGGAATGGTATTTAAAATTGAATATCGGATGACATATTAGAATCATTTAGTTTGTAAAGTGCTTCGTATGATATGCTTTGGCCTATAAGTGATTGTACTCTCATCAGAAGTCCCCAGGAAAGCTAGACAGGTCCTGCAGTACCTTGCGATTTATACAAATAGCTTTCCTGGACAGGAATTCCAACTAACGGTACTACACTCTTCCAATTAGTAAATATCTACCTCACAAACTTAATTCTAATGGTATCTTGAAATCAATATTGAAATTCCTAGTTTGTTTAAAGAATAATATTAGGCATTAAACCTAATGAGTTTAAATTCCTAATATATAAGGATTGTTTGCATAGAATATGTGAGTTTGGAATGGAGTTTACTTAAGCAAGTTGTAAGGCATTTGCTTAATCTAAGTAATCCCCATGACATAAAGTTATCATAAACTAAGTCATCCTTAGCTAAGTGTAAGAAAAGGCATTTTAATAACTATGTCTTTCCTCTATGGTAACAAATATAATATAACAACTAATGAATAAGTACAACACATAATGAATAAATATGACACATAGCACATAAGAAGTTCATGAACAAGCAAGTGTAATATGTGATAACTCATAATTGGGTAAGCTAAGTTATAGTCTTGGTCATAATTTCTAATAACATAAATCCCTATAACCATGGCTCTGATACCAATCTGTCACACCTCGACCGACGGCGGAATACGTCGGGGCGCGATGTCGACTGTTCACTAGCTCACAGTGCTATGTTAAAGTTTGAATAATTAATGCATCCATTTAATAATTCAAATCAATTCATTAAAAGAACATTAAAATAGTTATTACAAGAATTCAGAATAAATCAAACATTACATTGAAAAGTCTATACATTGTTTTCAATTTTAAAACTTGGTCACTAAGCATATCTTATATCTTCATCATGCTTCTTTAACCTGTCTCACATGTAAAATAGAGTTTGTCAACTATTTGCATAGTTAGGGAGTTCACACACTATGTTTAGATAATAAGTATAAAAAGGATGCAAACTATAGCCTAACTAGATATGTATCATAAGCATAGCATGAATACAAGTTTGATTAAGTAGAATGAATGAATGAATAATAATAGTTTGTGTCCAAACAAGTATCTTTACAACATGTTAATTCAAGTATGGTCGTACTATAAATTAACAGTTATAATTCAACAAGTTTGCTAGGTGTACTTTTTACCTTTTTGAAAAAATGTTAAGGACCGACGATTTAGTAATGGACGGAAGGTTAGGGCAAGAACACATGACGAGTGTGAATCAATCCGATTGTATGGTATATTGATTAAACAAAAGATTACAAGATCGAGTCCACATCATAAAACAACATGGTGTTGTTAGGGAGAGATCGAGCATGATCTCTCCCCCTCTTGTGCTCAAAACCCTAGAACACTCAAAAACCTTAACATTCCAAACACTGAGAACTGGTATATATAGGTACAGCACTCCATTCGTACAAATGGAGCCATTCGTATTTCCATTCGTACGAATGAACCCAATTACATTTAATCCATTCGCATATGCTCCTGTGAACGACTCAGTTCCCAGTTGTCACACCCCGAGCCGGCGGGCCGGATCGTGTGTCCCGTCGGGCGGAAAGGCCCCGGGGCGCGATATCGAAAAAGATAATCGTGATGATTAGATTGTTTACAATGCACATGATGTATAATGAGAAACTGTTAAATGGAAATAAAATTACAAAGTTAAATTACATCAGTTTTGTTCATAATTTAACAATGTAAATCTACTATCAACATCATAAATCTTGTATCTTGTATATGCAAAAGATATACAAAATAATCTGTAAATGATGTTCAAAAATATGCAGGTCCAAAATACTAGGTCCTCTATCTGGTATCCTAGCCCAAAAGCATTAACTTCTACTCAGACCTATTCGTCACCTGAGAAGTCATGCAAAAAGATCAAGTCCACTCATGATGGGTGAGTTCATGTAGTTTTATTTAAAAATGAATTTGAATAGCCATTCGAATGACAACCTGAACCTCACCATTAACCACCTATACCATCCAGTTCAATATGCTTATATATAGGGCATATGTAGGGGAACAAGCCCTAGCCACCGTCCTACCACATACCAAACCACATGATATATTGTTCCTGGTGATAATTAAGCATTTCATCCCACACTATTGATCCATAACGTTTGATTACCCTAAAAACTGTTTACCTTGATCCCCTGAAATGACAACCTTAACCTCATCAACGACCACCTATGCTATCCAATCAAGTATGCATATATATAGGGCATATGTAGGGGAACAAGCCCCAGCCACCGTCCCACCACATACCGGACTGCTTAGCATATTGTTGTTAATGATAATTAAGCGTTTCATTCCATCCATCTTCATATTAGAATTTGATTTCCACAAATTGAAATACTACTGATTTCTTGAGTTCATCACGTATTCATGATTACCCATAGCACTTGTAGAAACATAGTATTAAATGCTTAACTAAATAAATAATTAACCATTTACACACAACTAAGACATGATGATCGGGCCTTATTTGATTCGATCAATTAGACTTACTTGTTGGTGGTGTCCAAGTTATACTGTCTCACACGTGACCCATATCAGGCATGACCCAAATGAGTCTACCTGTATGCGTCAGGACTTTCATGATGTGCTCACATTATTTTGAACCTCAGGCCTACTGTACATGTAGGGACTTTAGGATATCCTTCGATTATGATCGCCTTTTGTCACACCCCGAGCCGGCGGGAGCGGATCGACTTTCCCGTCGTGCGGAAGGTTCCCGGGGCGCGATATCATGAGTGATAATCGAAATGATCTGATTGTTTACATAGCATCAATGTTTAGAATAACTAAAGCACAATATAGCATTAAACTAGGATTACAAAGTTAAATTACAAATGTCAATGTTTAGTAATTTAACTAAGTAAACCTATCAGAAGAATCAAATGTTACTATCTTGTATCTGTACAAGATAACAAAAGTGACTCGCATCTATAACAAAGTATGTGCTTTCCAAAAGTCTACTAGGTCAGCTATCTAGCATCCTAGTATGCAATCCTGAGCTTTACCTTAATCCTATGCATTACCTGAGAAAGCATGTAAGTAAAAAAGTCAACACAATGGTTGGTGAGTTCATGTAGTTTTATGTAAAAATAGTTTGAAAAATCATTTGGATGACAACCTTAACCTCATCATTAACCAGCTATACCATCTGTTTCAGTATGCTTATATATAGGGCATATGTAGGGTCGAACTTACCGTCCGCCCAGCCACCGTCCCACCACATACCAAACCACATGATATATTGTTCCTGATGATAATTAAGTGTTTCATCCTGCATCTTTGATTTCATAACAATTGATTCATAGAATTCGATTACCCTGTAAATGTTTACCTCGATTCCCTGAATGACAACCTTAATCTCATCAACGACCACCTATGCTAACCAATCGAGTATGATTATATATAGGGCATATGTAGGAGACAAGCCCCAGCCACCGTCCCACCACATACCGAGCTGCTTAACATATTGTTCTTAATGATAATTAAGCGTTTCACCTCCCTACAACTTAGTATTTAATTGGTCTATGAGTAGTTTTGAATTCACTATCGAGGAAAACTAAATGTATTGAACCCCAATAAATATCCAAATAAATGGACAAAGAAGAACACTGAATGACTAGTAGGGGTTGACTCCACCGTTCAACACGCGATGGCCATTCAGTCTGTCTTACTAGGTCCTGACAACGAAGAACACTGATGACTAGTAGGGCTTGACAAATGTCAATGCGCGATGGCCAATCAGTCTGTCTTACGATGTCTGAGAGCTTAAGCATACAAGTTTACAGCATCCACATAGATTTACTGATGACTAGTAGGGGTTGACACACAGGTCAACACGCGGCGGTCAATCAGTCTGTTGTCTGAGCATTCCAAGTGTATCAAGCATTCAAGTGTTCAAGTTATCCAAGCATATCAAGTATTCACATGTTAAAAGTATACCAAGCATTCAAGTGTTTCAAATATTCAAGTGTTCAAGTTTTCCAAGCATATCAAGTATTCACGTGTTTCAAGTATATCATGCATTCAATTGTTTCAAGTATATCAAGCATTCAAGTGTTTCAAGTATCCCAAACACACAAGTCTTTATAGTAAATTTGAACATATGGATCTTTCTAAGTTTAAGTCCCAAGTTTACATAAGCAATTCTAGTTTTAGCATTAGTTTTCCTTATGCATTTAAATGTTTCAAAAGTTTTAAGCAATTAAGTATGGTGTAGATAGCATTAGCATTAAATCTGTAGCTTTAGTTCTAGAATATAGTCTAAGCATAAAGTTTGTAGCATTAACCTTAGTATCTAGTTTGAGCATAGAGTTTAAGTATAATGTAAATAAGTATAATGTAAATAGCATTAGCTATTTACACTATAGTGTTAGTCTTTAGTTTCCAAAACAAGCGTTACGAGTTTAAGCATTAGTATAAGCATTATAAATAAGTGTAAAAGCATTCAATAAACATTTCAATAATTGTTTAAAGTGTATAACATGATTCTCAGTCCCGAGTTAAAACAAATGGTTTGAAAAGGGACTAATGAACTCACCTTGTGTTCGAAGTGGTTGACTAAGTTTATAACAAGCATACACGCGCTCGTTGTTGTGTTTGTAGTAGTATTCACGATCCTGTATTGATTTCATGTTGTTTGCAACCTATGAGTACAATTTATAATAATTCGTGTTCATGTATGTGTTAGCCCTAAAGTAGGCTAACACTTGCGAGTCTCGGTCTTTATTCGGCCCGATTTAGCGTGTAAGAGATATTACTAATATTTATTCCATTAAACAAGTTAATATGCTTTGATCTCTTCCCCATGTTGCATTCTAGGTAAATCATATTAAAGTGTGTAGTCTTGAACTCCACTTTAGTTAGTGAGTATTAACTTGCGTTTAAAGTTAATAAAAACTTTATGATCCAATTCCTTTAGTCACCTCTGAAATCAATTGGTGATTTCTACATGTATATTATTTCTTGTTTATAGTCCTAAGGTATTATGTGACCCGTTAAATCATGTGAACCTAATAAATCTTATGGACTTATTATAATTAGTGTGTTGGGCAGTGTAATTGTGTGGGCTGGGTAATAGATTGGACCGAACTACTTATATGGGTCGCATGATGTGGGCTAAATGCTTTCTATTGGGTCTAGCGAGTAATGGGCCAATTCGTGATTTCTTGGGCCAGTTAGTGGGTTGGGCTTGATTAATCAACACAAATTGGGCCTAATAAGTATCAGGTGGGCCGAATATGTGGTTCAAGTCACCATTGTGGGCCAAGCGGTTCAATGTTGGCCGGTTGATAATTAGTTTGGGCCATGGCAAGACAAGGTTGGGCCGAAGAATGGTGTTGGGCTACATGTTGGTAGGGTGATGAGTATGTGAGCCCAATTCTAGTCCCCATTAAGTTCGGCCGATTGCGTTGCTGGTTTAGCCCTGCTCCTGACCAGTGAACCTTAGGGTTCGTCTGTGGGAGTGGAAAGGTTCGATTGAAGTCTGGGTTCGGCCGCAGATCAACAAGGTTCGCAGCCATGAGGTAGTATCAGCCAAGGTTCACCCCACTGAGGTTCGCATGTCCTGAAATGAGCATCAGGTTCGCCTTCCATGGGTTCAGCTCTTCACTGGCTCGGCGAGTAAGGGTTCGTTGGACACGCATGCTAGGTTCGCCCGAAGTGAATTTAACAAGGTTCGGCCATGGTATGAGCATAAAGGTTCAGCTGGCTTAGCTATGCATGGAAGGTTCGTCAATTGAGGGAGGGGGGAAGGTTCGTGGCTGCTGGAGTTGTATGCAGGTTCGGGGCTGGTGGTGACGACCAACAGAAGGCTCGGTTGTAACACCCCTGCGCCGCGTGCGGAATCCACGGCGCGGTGACGTATGATCAGTTGAATCATGCACAAGTATTGAATAAGAACAACCACAATGGATTACTATGTTTCATAATGTTAAGACAATTGTTTAGTTACAGACAACTATCTACCAAAAGTAAGACAAATACAGACCCAAAATATGGTTACAAAATAAGACTTCAAACAAGACAAGTAAACAATTAGGATTTAATGTGTTTCTAATCCATCCTAGCATGTTTCTTCATCTTGTTCTATCTTAGTATGGTCTCCTTAGTTGTCTCTGAGATTGTCTTAAACCTGATTACCTGAAACACGTGAAAAGTAACTGTCAACTACAGACGTAGTTGGTGAGAACAATAGGTTTAAACATTTGTAAACATGAGTTATATGATATAAGACATAGGTAAGTTAAAGCATCATAAGATTCACACGGATGAGCTGTAACCCAAACTAACATCAAGTAAGAAAATGAGTGTAAACAGTCCAATCACTGTTCGCACGAAAGCCAATAATATCAAGTCCCAAACCACGTTTGGAGTTAGATAATACGTCAGCAGTTTTGATAACCATATGACACCAGACCTGCAGTTGGCTTTTAAAAGCAAATTTAAAAGCCAACTCCATCCTGGATAAGAAAACAATGACACCAGACCTACAGTTAGCTTTTAAAACAAATTTAAAAGCTAACTCCATCCTGGATAAGAAACAATGTGTCCGCTTTCCCTTGTTGTGATCACCCAGTACTAACGCTAATGAATATGATACTTGATGCTTTTACAAGTTTGTTTACAACAATAGACACCATGTTTTCTGAATCTTACTTTAACCGGATGTGTTAATGCCTTATTTGATAACATGAATTGAAAACCTGGATTTAATTCCACGAATAAAATCCTTTGTTTTGAATAACATGAATTGAATCCCTTGATTTGATTACCATGATGTGAACCACTTGATTTGAATACCATGTTATGAACCACTTGTTTTGAATACCATGATGTGAACCACTTGTTTTGAATACCATGATGTGAACCACTTGTTTTGAATACCATGATGTGATGACCTTGTGTAACAACAAGGTTTATAACAAAAGAGTTTATAAAATCCCTTATCTAAAAGTGTTTATCCTTCATAAATACATTTGAGTAAATCAGTCATAAAACAGTTCAAAGATCCTTTATAAAACCTTTTTAGTGAAAAGAGTTTAACAGTTGATAATTCCCTTAAAACAGTTGATGAATCCCTAGGATTCGTAAAATGAACCCGTAATGTTTATAAGAATACACACACCTTGTGTAATGAAATATGATTGTAAATGATTGGTTTGATCACGTGTTCCACCCCAAAACAGTTATAAAAACAGTAAAAGAGGGGCTAAAGTTCTCACCTGTCTGCAGTAGACTCTGAACTAAACAGTTAGCAAGTAGCAAACAGGACTTCTAATTGTTTCCTATAACATTGTAATCATACATAAGATATAGGATTTATAATTGTATAACTTTGATTCATTGATTGACTTGTGTTCTCAAGATTTGATTGTTGTGAAAACTTGAAAGTTATGATTTGAATCACTTGATTGATCATGGGTCAATGAAACTTATGAAATGTTCTTTTGTGTTCAAACTTGTTTGTACACATCACATGTGTTTGAGAATTTGATAACCGTTGATTACTATGATTCATAAAAGATGTTCAATTGTTTTCAAGTTCTTGAAATTGTGATGTGATCCTCATGATTAAGTTTAGTTATAAACTTAAACCCAATAAGATCGAATTACAATTTACTTTGAGTGGTGGCCTATAATTTGGGCCTTAAGCCCATGAAACCATGATGGTACTTAAACCGAGTTCATGGGCCAATTAGGATAATGGTGAGCCTAATGGGCTTGGATTAGGCCTAAGAATTTAATTGGGCCCACTAATGTGTACGTAACCCACACAAGTTTCTAAGACAATATCGGGCCAATTAAACCATAATGGGCCGATTTAACCCTATTGTGCTTAGTTGAAACCTATGGGCCAAGTATTAATGAAATTGGGCCTTGAAGAACCGGATTGGGCCGAAAGGGTTTGGGCTGCCACCTTAGGCAGCGAACCCTCCAATTTAATGGACCAAGGTTCGGCCATCAACATGACAAGTTTCGGCTCTATTAGTAAATCAAGCAAGGTTCGGCCTTAGGTTTGTGTTTAAGATGGTTCGCTGCATGGCAAGAGGCTCGGCTGATTAAATGGTTCGGCTACATCCCTATGGTTCGTGTCTACACTAAAGTTCGTGGGACACATGAAGGTTCGGGAATCCACTAGGGTTCGGTGGTCATGCGGCGAGCCATGCAGGGTTCGTTCAAAGTTTGATGGGTTCGTGAAGTCGAGTAACGAACCAGGTAGGGTTCGTCTAGGTTAGCATCTGCATGAAGGGTTCGCCCAGAAGCCTAGGGTTCGACTGAGAAGAGTTTGTGACTCTCATAGGGTTCGTGGGATCCATGGTGATTTGATGCACGTTCGTGAGGACCCCTAAGGGTTCGGCTGAAGACCTGCGAACCATTAGGGTTCGTGGAGCTTCCCCTAGGGTTCGCCAATGAGGAAGAAGGTTCGGCCGTCGAACCTGTTCCAGCAGCATCACCACCATCGAAATCTTTGGATCCAGACCACGCTCTGAACTGGTATAACTTCGGATATGGTTTCTAATGGTGCGAAAATGAGAATGGATTACTAGAATCGGCCAAGGGTTGGGTTTACACAAAAACACACAAGAAAACCCTATTTTTCCGAAACTTCCTTCGATTATACCTCGATTTTGGCCGGTTAAATCCACTGTTTTCTTGTACAATCTTGTAGAGAATGTTGAGGGCTACGCGTGGACACCAAAAACTCCGAAATCCGTTGAGAAACGAGCGAGATACGAGCGTTTAAAGCTTGGTTTTTTTTTTTAGAGAGAGAAAGGGTTGGCCGAATTTCTAGTGAGAGAAAGTGGTGTAGGTGAAATAAATGAGGGTTTAAGCCTTGTTCAAGGCTTTTATAGTCCGGGTGGTGTTCGGGTTCGTTTCGGTCGCTCGGTTCGCGTTTCCGGAACGTAACGCGTATTTTACGCGGTTTAAAAATAAAAGAGTTGTTAAACTCATTAAAATGATGAGTTTCAAAATTGTAAAAATATAAAATAATTAATATAATTATTTTTACTCTTCGTGTGTTGTCGGATCGTTAAACATTCGAAATTACGTGTATACCCGCAATCGCGTACATTTTCCGATCGTATTAAATATTTAAAGTCGTTTAATCGAAATTATAAGTTCAACATTCGTATTATTATGGATCGTCACCCATAACTATACTCAGTCTCGCTTACAGATTACGATCTTTGTTGAATTAATTAAATGTCATAGTATTCGTCTCGACACTACGCACTAACACTAACCTGTTACACCGAACGCAGTATATATATAGGGCTCACTCTCGCTGCCCACCACTGTTTCGATATAACAAGTTACTGTTCTTGCTTAGTGAAATCGACTGTAAATAAATAATATATACTTGTTTTCTGATTACTAAGATCCTGTAACACACAAGCACACATTTTGAACATACGAATCACATTGATGAACTGAACCATGAATAGACACTGTTCTAACACTGTTTACAACTACATGACTATATGCACAAATGTTACAGTCTCCCCTAGTTAAGGGAATTTCGTCCCGAAATTAACTAGCCGAAGATACTGTAAAAAGATGAGGGTACTTAAGCTTCATCTGGTCTTCACGTTCCCAGGTGAACTCAGCACCGCGTTTGCCCTCCCATCGCACTTTCACGATCGGGATACGGCTGCGTTTAAGTTTCTTGACCCCATGATCCATGATCTCAACTGGACGTTCTATGAATTGCATGTTATTCTGAATCTGTATGTCTTCCAGTGGAATCTGAACATCATGATCCGCCAAGCATTTCTTAAGATTTGATACATGAAAAGTATCATGAACATTGCTTAGCTCCACTGGAAGTTTGAGTTTGTAGGCTACGGGACCAATCCGTTCTAGGATCTCAAAAGGTCCAACGTACCTTGGTGCAAGTTTCCCTTTCTTCCCGAATCGGACAACGCCTTTCCAGGGAGAAACTTTGAGTAAGACTCGGTCACCGACTTGAAACTCAAGCGGTTTCCGACGTCGATCAGCATAACTCTTCTGCCGATCTCGTGCGGCCTTAAGCCGTGACTGAATGATTGTGATTTTGTCTGATGTTTCCTGAATGAGTTCTGGTCCTACGACCTGTGAGTCACCAACCTCGGTCCAACAGACCGGTGATCGGCACTTTCTACCATATAGAGCTTCGAATGGTGCACATTGAATGCTCGTATGATAGCTATTGTTATATGAAAACTCAATGAGTGGGAGATGAGTGTCCCAACTTCCACCGAAGTCAATGACACAAGAACGAAGCATGTCTTCAAGTGTTTGGATAGTCCTTTCGCTTTGGCCGTCGGTTTGAGGATGATACGCCGTGCTAAGATTAACACGCGTTCCCAAAGCCTTTTGCAATGATTGCCAAAAGCGAGAAGTGAAACGACTATCACGATCAGATATGATTGATGTTGGAGTACCATGACGTGCAATGATTTCGTTGATGTACAGTGTGGATAACTTCTCCATCTTGTAATCCTCTCGGATAGGGAGAAAATGAGCAGATTTGGTGAGTCGATCAACGATCACCCAAATCGAATCAAAACCTCTCGGAGTTCTCGGCAACTTTGTTATGAAATCCATGGAAATTTGCTCCCATTTCCATTGAGGAATCTCAGGTTGCTGCAGAAGTCCCGAAGGCTTTTGATGTTCTGCTTTGACCTTTGAACATGTAAGACATTTTCCCACGTACAGTGCTATGTCTTTCTTCATCCCCGGCCACCAGTAAGATGTCCTCAAGTCTTGATACATCTTGTCGGCTCCAGGATGAACTGAGTATCGCGACTTATGAGCCTCATCACAGATGAGTGTGCGCAATTCTTCAGACTTTGGAATCCAAATGCGGCCATTGAGATATAACAACCCATCAGCTCGAGGTTCTAGTTTCTTCTCAATGCCACAATCCAAGTCTGTCTTGAGTTGATTGTCTGTTACTACTTGTTGTTGTGCAATACGAATCAAGTCTTTCAAGTTTGGCTGTGTGTTGATCTCCATGGCTCTTACACGAATCGGTTTGACTGGTTCCTTGCGACTAAGAGCATCTGCCACCACGTTGGCTTTACCCGGATGGTAACGAATCTCGCAGTCGTAATCAGTTAGAAGCTCAACCCAACGCCGTTGTCTCATGTTGAGTTCTTTCTGATTTAGAATGTGTTGTAGGCTCTTGTGGTCTGTATAGATAACACATTTAGTACCATACAGGTAGTGTCTCCAAATCTTCAATGCAAAGACCACAGCCCCTAACTCAAGGTCATGAGTAGTGTAATTCTTCTCGTGAACCTTGAGTTGTCTTGAAGCATAAGCAATGACCTTGTCCCGTTGCATAAGTACACAACCGAGACCAAGGTTTGAAGCATCACAGTAGACAATGAAATCATCACTGCCTTCTGGAAGACTAAGGATAGGGGAATTACATAACTTCTGTTTAAGAAGTTGAAATGCATCCTCCTGTTTCTGTCCCCATATAAACGCTTGACTTTTCTGAGTTAATGTGGTAAGTGGCAAGGCTATCTTAGAGAAGTTTGCAATGAATCTTCTGTAATAACCTGCCAAACCCAGAAATGAACGAATCTCTGTTGGAGTAGATGGGGTAGTCCAGTTCTTAATCGCCTCAATCTTCGCCGGATCTACATGTATCCCATCCTTGTTTATGACATGTCCTAAGAAGTGAACCTCCTTTAGCCAAAATTCACATTTTGAGAATTTAGCATATAGTCGTTCAGTTCTTAGTAACTCTAAGACTTTCCTCAAATGATCCTCGTGTTCTTGTTCTGACTTGGAATAAATCAGTATATCATTAATGAAGACAATAACAAACTGATCCAAGTATGGCCTGCAGACTCGATTCATCAAGTCCATGAACACTGCGGGTGCATTGGTCAGCCCAAATGGCATAACCACAAACTCATAGTGTCCATACCGAGTCCTAAATGCAGTCTTTGGTATATCCTCATCATTTACTCTCAACTGATGATACCCAGATCGTAAATCAATCTTAGAAAAGCAAGTTGCTCCCTGTAATTGATCAAACAGATCATCGATCCTGGGCAGAGGATATCTATTCTTGATTGTCAACTTGTTCAACTCACGATAATCGATACACATACGAAATGAACCGTCTTTCTTTTTGACAAAGAGAACCGGAGCTCCCCATGGAGAGAAACTCGGTCTTATGAAACCTTTGTCTAAAAGTTCCTGAAGCTGACTAGACAGTTCCTGCATCTCAGATGGTGCTAATCGATACGGTGATTTCGCCACTGGGTTTGCTCCAGGGACGAGATCAATTCTAAACTCCACTTGTCGGACTGGTGGTAGTCCAGGCAAATCTTCTGGAAATACATCTGGATAATCTTTGATGACCGGTACATCTCCAACTGCTTTCTTGTCAGGTTTCTTTTCCACCACGTGAGCTAGGAAAGCATAATATTTCTTCTTCAAGTACTTCCTCGCCTGGATGCACGATACAATCTTCAATCCGCGGCATGGTTTCTCGCCGTAGACTATCATCGTTTCGCAGGACGGTAAGGGGATTCGGATAAGTTTCTCCGAGCATACGATTTCAGCATTGTTTTTGGATAACCAATCCATTCCTACTACAACTTCGAAACTTCCGAGAGTCATAGGAATGAGGTCGATGGAAAAGAGATGGTCATTTAATCTTAATTCACAACCATGGATAATAGAATCTACAACTATAGTCTTACCATTTGCTACTTCTACAGTGTAAGGAGCAGTAAGTGTGGATAGTTGCATATTAAGCAAAGAAGCAGTATGTGTAGAGATAAAACTTTTATCAGCACCAGTATCAAATATGATAGGAACGTAGTGATCATTGATAAGAAATGTACCCGTGATGACTGCCGGCTCTTCACGTGCTTCAGCAGTTCCAATCACAAAAGCACGAGCAGCAGCAGTATTGTTGTTGAGTTTTGGACACTGATTCCTGAAGTGCCCCTCTGCTCCACAATTATAACAGGCCCTTCCACCTGTAGCAATAGGAGTCGTGGTAGCAGTTGTTGCAGCAGCAAGATGTGCAGATCGGCATGTAGCTGCCAAGTGTCCCATACGCCCACACTTGAGACACTTTCTGCATGGAATAGTGGGTAGATGATGGTATTGGCATCTGGTGCATAGTGGAAACGGACCAGTGTACTGCTTTCTGACATTAGCGGGTTGTGGCATAGCAGTGAGGGGAGTAGCATGAGTAGGTGCAGCCGCAGTCAACGCTGCAAAGTTCTTGATTGTCTTCTGTTTCTTCTTCTTGTGGTGGTGCTGTTCAGGCTTCTTGCCTTCCTCAATCTGTGCCCTCTTAAACCCCTTTCGGGTAAGCACACCAGATTTAACATACTCTTCAGTAAGAGTAGCACCAAGTTGAATCGCTGCTTCCAGAGTAGTGGGGTTGTTCCCCATAACAGTTCCTCTGACAACCAAGGGCAACCCTTCAATGTATTTCTCTATCCTGCGGGGTAGAGGAGTAACCAAGTGAGGTACGAGGATACACAACTCATGGAACCGACTTGTATACTTCGCGTTTTCACCACTATCCTGCACCAGATTCCACATCTCTACCTCCAGTTTCTTCAGTTCATGACGTGGACAGAACTTTTCCACAAGCAAGTTCTTGAATCCGTCCCATGGTAAAGCTAGAGCAACTTCACGTCCTCTGGTGTTCTTCTCAGAATTCCACCAGGTGAGCGCGCCTTTGTGAAAAGCGCTTGAGGCCATCTTGACCTTCAGATTCTCAGGACATCCAGTGAAGTCGAGAATGTCTTCAATGCTTTCCAGCCATTGCAGTAGGCCGGTAGCTCCTTCAGTACAAGAGTACTTGGGAGGCTTTGCATCATTGAACTGCTTGAATGTGAAGTTAGCAGTTCCAGTGTGATTAGTGTTGGAATTGTTCGCTGAGTCACTGGTACTCCCCCGCAGATTTTGGGTGATGTCAGTGACCATGCCCGGAATCACATCCCGCATATGAACAGCGATAGCTCGAGCAATCTTGTTGATCTCATCGTCGTTGCCACTTGTTGAACCCCCTCCGTTAGGATCACGTCGGGGAGGCATTCTACGAATAGAAGCCACAAGTGGGTCAGTAATGAGAAAGGATACAATTGAATTTTCATGATAAGGTCAGTAATATATCCATACTACTAGTATTATCATTCAATTGTAATATGATCCAGTACACGTATAAGTTATCAACTTATTTGCATACTTATCATGTGAATATGTACGATGTTCCATGATCTCTCCACCAAATCTACACACTGACACTTTCCCGATATACCGAAAATAGCTTATATATAGGGCTCACTCTCGCTGCCCACCACCGTTTCGATATACCACGATCATGCCCTTGCTAGCATTTGGCATCACGTTTGTACTGATTTCCAAGTGTGTTCCATTGATTAAGAATCTCATGATCTTTGATCAACTTGAACTATGATTGATTCCATGATTGAACTATGATTATGTTATGCGTACACCTACTAACAGTTGTTAACATGTAGAACTAAACCATACGTGTGCTCTACATTTTTCTTGTTAACTATGTTAGTAAGTACTAATGACGTAATCACTTAAGAATTTCACTTAAGGTTTACATTGAAGGAATGTTCACAACTTGAGTGATTCACCATAATGTCTGGTTCATCCAAGTTTGAATTCCAATATGATTTGATTCACCAATGATTGTTTCCCAAATGTTTGTATCCCATGTGTTTGACTAATGATCCATGTGTCCCGTTGATCCCGAATCCTCACTCCAAATACAAACGCCGGATTCCCCCTAACATACTGAAATTAGCTTATATATAGGGTAAGCTCTCACCGACCCACCACTTACCTCAACACATCAGCGTTAATACGGCGTCTATATTTGGGGCTAAGATTCCAACTGTTGATTGACTATGATTGTTTCATGATTTCTCTTGTTCTGTGACTATGATTATGATTATGTAAACCATGGTTCTTAATTTACTTTGAAATTAAAACCTTAGGTTTCTGTATATGTGTCCTAGGTTAATTAACCTAGGTTCTCAATACCTACAGTATCGAGTATAATGATCTCTTGTGAGAACTTCAACTAAAGAATACTGTTACACAGATTCTAAGTTATAAAGTTCCTATGATAATGAACACCTGATAATGATAACAATGATAACAATGACAAGGATTTCAAATCAAGATTCTAAATTAATAGATCTTGACCTTTGAATTCCTATAGTGAATATGACAAGGATTTCAAATCAAGAATTTAAATTAATAGATCTTGACCTTTGAATTCCTATACTGAATGTGACAAGGACTTTAGATCAAAGATAACAATCTTTGCCTCTAAATCCCATAATGAATATGACAAGGACTTTAGATCAAAGATAACAATCTTTGCCTCTAAATCCCATAATGAATATGACAAGGACTTTAGATCAAAGATAACAATCTTTGCCTCTAAATCCCATAATGAATATGACAAGGACTTTAGATCAAAGATAACAATCTTTGCCTCTAAATCCCATAATGAATATGACAAGAAATTCATATCAAAGATACTGAAACTACAGATCTTTGCCTCTGAATTTCTATAATGATCTCTGTGTGAGAATTTCAGATCAAGGATACTAAGAATACAGATCCTTGCCTCTGAAATCCTTAATGCATATGTGTGAGAATTTAATTCGGTTTCTAAAATTATAGAATTCCGATTCAAATTCCTTGACTCGATATCTAATCTTAGTAAAATGTCCTAAGATCTTTTCAAGCTTAATGTAGGCTTAATGCTTACTTAGGTTATAGTCTAGGTCATTAAACATTGGGTTTTTCCTAGTTCTCTACAACCTTGGCTCTGATACCAACCTGTCACACCCCTGCGCCGCGTGCGGAATCCACGGCGCGGTGACGTATGATCAGTTGAATCATGCACAAGTATTGAATAAGAACAACCACAATGGATTACTATGTTTCATAATGTTAAGACAATTGTTTAGTTACAGACAACTATCTACCAAAAGTAAGACAAATACAGACCCAAAATATGGTTACAAAATAAGACTTCAAACAAGACAAGTAAACAATTAGGATTTAATGTGTTTCTAATCCATCCTAGCATGTTTCTTCATCTTGTTCTATCTTAGTATGGTCTCCTTAGTTGTCTCTGAGATTGTCTTAAACCTGATTACCTGAAACACGTGAAAAGTAACTGTCAACTACAGACGTAGTTGGTGAGAACAATAGGTTTAAACATTTGTAAACATGAGTTATATGATATAAGACATAGGTAAGTTAAAGCATCATAAGATTCACACGGATGAGCTGTAACCCAAACTAACATCAAGTAAGAAAATGAGTGTAAACAGTCCAATCACTGTTCGCACGAAAGCCAATAATATCAAGTCCCAAACCACGTTTGGAGTTAGATAATACGTCAGCAGTTTTGATAACCATATGACACCAGACCTGCAGTTGGCTTTTAAAAGCAAATTTAAAAGCCAACTCCATCCTGGATAAGAAAACAATGACACCAGACCTGCAGTTAGCTTTTAAAACAAATTTAAAAGCTAACTCCATCCTGGATAAGAAACAATGTGTCCGCTTTCCCTTGTTGTGATCACCCAGTACTAACGCTAATGAATATGATACTTGATGCTTTTACAAGTTTGTTTACAACAATAGACACCATGTTTTCTGAATCTTACGTTAACCGGATGTGTTAATGCCTTATTTGATAACATGAATTGAAAACCTGGATTTAATTCCACGAATAAAATCCTTTGTTTTGAATAACATGAATTGAATCCCTTGATTTGATTACCATGATGTGAACCACTTGATTTGAATACCATGTTATGAACCACTTGTTTTGAATACCATGATGTGAACCACTTGTTTTGAATACCATGATGTGAACCACTTGTTTTGAATACCATGATGTGATGACCTTGTGTAACAACAAGGTTTATAACAAAAGAGTTTATAAAATCCTTTATCTAAAAGTGTTTATCCTTCATAAATACATTTGAGTAAATCAGTCACAAAACAGTTCAAAGATCCTTTATAAAACCTTTTTAGTGAAAAGAGTTTAACAGTTGATAATTCCCTTAAAACAGTTGATGAATCCCTAGGATTCGTAAAATGAACCCGTAATGTTTATAAGAATACACACACCTTGTGTAATGAAATATGATTGTAAATGATTGGTTTGATCACGTGTTCCACCCCAAAACAGTTATAAAAACAGTAAAAGAGGGGCTAAAGTTCTCACCTGTCTGCAGTAGACTCTGAACTAAACAGTTAGCAAGTAGCAAACAGGATTTCTAATTGTTTCCTATAACATTGTAATCATACATAAGATATAGGATTTATAATTGTATAACTTTGATTCATTGATTGACTTGTGTTCTCAAGATTTGATTGTTGTGAAAACATGAAAGTTATGATTTGAATCACTTGATTGATCATGGGTCAATGAAACTTATGAAATGTTCTTTTGTGTTCAAACTTGTTTGTACACATCACATGTGTTTGAGAATTTGATAACCGTTGATTACTATGATTCATAAAAGATGTTCAATTGTTTTCAAGTTCTTGAAATTGTGATGTGATCCTCATGATTAAGTTTAGTTATAAACTTAAACCCAATAAGATCGAATTACAATTTACTTTGAGTGGTGGCCTATAATTTGGGCCTTAAGCCCATGAAACCATGATGGTACTTAAACCGAGTCCATGGGCCAATTAGGATAATGGTGAGCCTAATGGGCTTGGATTAGGCCTAAGAATTTAATTGGGCCCACTAATGTGTACGTAACCCACACAAGTTTCTAAGACAATATCGGGCCAATTAAACCATAATGGGCCGATTTAACCCTATTGTGCTTAGTTGAAACCTATGGGCCAAGTGTTAATGAAATTGGGCCTTGAAGAACCGGATTGGGCCGAAAGGGTTTGGGCTGCCACCTTAGGCAGCGAACCCTCCAATTTAATGGACCAAGGTTCGGCCATCAACATGACAAGGTTCGGCTCTATCAGTAAATCAAGCAAGGTTCGGCCTTAGGTTTGTGTTTAAGATGGTTCGCTGCATGGCAAGAGGCTCGGCTGATTAAATGGTTCGGCTACATCCCTATGGTTCGTGTCTACACTAAAGTTTGTGGGACACATGAAGGTTCAGGAATCCACTAGGGTTCGGTGGTCATGCGGCGAGCCATGCAGGGTTCGTTCAAAGTTTGATGGGTTCGTGAAGTCGAGTAACGAACCAGGTAGGGTTCGTCTAGGTTAGCATCTGCATGAAGGGTTCGCCCAAAAGCCTACGGTTCGACTGAGAAGAGTTCATGACTCTCATAGGGTTCGTGGGATCCATGGTGATTTGATGCACGTTCGTGAGGACCCCTAAGGGTTCGGCTGAAGACCTGCGAACCATTAGGGTTCGTGGAGCTTCCCCTAGGGTTCGCCAATGAGGAAGAAGGTTCGGCCGTCGAACCTGTTCCAGCAGCATCACCACCATCGAAATCTTTGGATCCAGACCACGCTCTGAACTGGTATAACTTCGGATATGGTTTCTAATGGTGCGAAAATGAGAATGGATTACTAGAATCGGCCAAGGGTTGGGTTTACACAAAAACACACAAGAAAACCCTATTTTTCCGAAACTTCCTTCGATTATACCTCGATTTTGGCCGGTTAAATCCACTGTTTTCTTGTACAATCTTGTAGAGAATGTTGAGGGCTACGCGTGGACACCAAAAACTCCGAAATCCGTTGAGAAACGAGCGAGATACGAGCGTTTAAAGCTTGGTTTTTTTTTTAGAGAGAGAAAGGGTTGGCCGAATTTCTAGTGAGAGAAAGTGGTGTAGGTGAAATAAATGAGGGTTTAAGCCTTGTTCAAGGCTTTTATAGTCCGGGTGGTGTTCGGGTTCGTTTCGGTCGCTCGGTTCGCGTTTCCGGAACGTAACGCGTATTTTACGCGGTTTAAAAATAAAAGAGTTGTTAAACTCATTAAAATGATGAGTTTCAAAATTGTAAAAATATAAAATAATTAATATAATTATTTTTACTCTTCGTGTGTTGTCGGATCGTTAAACATTCGAAATTACGTGTATACCCGCAATCGCGTACATTTTCCGATCGTATTAAATATTTAAAGTCGTTTAATCGAAATTATAAGTTCAACATTCGTATTATTATGGATCGTCACCCATAACTATACTCAGTCTCGCTTACAGATTACGATCTTTGTTGAATTAATTAAATGTCATAGTATTCGTCTCGACACTACGCACTAACACTAACCTGTTACACCGAACGCAGTATATATATAGGGCTCACTCTCGCTGCCCACCACTGTTTCGATATAACAAGTTACTGTTCTTGCTTAGTGAAATCGACTGTAAATAAATAATATATACTTGTTTTCTTATTACTAAGATCCTGTAACACACAAGCACACATTTTGAACATACGAATCACATTGATGAACTGAACCATGAATAGACACTGTTCTAACACTGTTTACAACTACATGACTATATGCACAAATGTTACATCGGTGCATCAAGGGTTCGTCTGGGATTCTAGGTTTGCGAGGCCTGGGGTTCGGCTGAGATTCAAGGATCGCATAGTAACATGGTTTCAATGCGTAGGTTCGGCTAAGGTTGCTGAGTGCAGGTTCGTCCATCATGCAGGTCCCACGAACCTGTATGGGTTCATCTTCCTTGGCTCTATCCCACCTCACCTGTTCTAAGGTCGGTTATGAGATTTTCAAAGGTGCCGGGTTCATGAGTGTATATATATATATATATATAACCGAATAAAAGTTGGTGAAGCGATACATGAATAAAACCCTAAATTTTCGAACATTTAAGCCTCAATACCTCAAAATCAGCTGGACAAATCCACAGATCGGTTGTACTTTATGGTAGAGGATGATGAGAGCTTCGCGTGGACACCAAGAACGCGTGATTTCATTAAGAAACGAGTGAGTTATGATCGTTTGAAGGGTGAGTATTCTAGTGAGAGAGAGTTCCGGGTGAGAGAGTTTAGAGAGAGAAAGGGATGATAAAAATGAGGTGAAAGCCTCATTTGAGGCTTTAAATACCCCGAGGGTATTCGGGTTCGTTTCGGTTGCTCGGTTTTCGTCTCCGTTGCGTTTGCGTATCGTAACGCGCGTGTTTTATAAATTAAACAAAAAGACTTTGTTTTAAATATTTGAAAGGTGGTTATTTATAGTATATATTTTAAATATCATTTTCTTGAACTATTTCTCGTAATTTATTATTTTACGCGTTTAGTTATTTTCGCGTATTTTACGTACTTTAATTTTAAAATAGTTTCTTTTTAATTTATTTCTGATGAGTTTCAAAATTGTAAAATAGGAAATATTATATTTCCTTAAATTTATTATCTTTCGTATCGTTTTCGTTTTTGTTTCGTCAGAAAACGTCACTTACGTGCGTTTTCGTACAGAGCGCTAACTGTATGAACACGATCATACGTTTCACTTTCTGATTTTGTTTTCTACTTTTCAGTCATCATTTCAAATCGTTAAACTTTCAGATTTATTCGTACAGATCGTCACCTATACGAATAATTAGTCAGTTTAGCCTTCTGTGCCAACAACCGTTATGGTTTTGTTTTGTTTAACCTCACATACGTTTATACATAATAGCATCAAATCAAGCATTTGTGTATATGTTCCATGTTATCTGAAATGGTTCTGACTGTTAAACCATGAGGTTTAAATCAGTTTTCAGTACGATTGCATACTAGTTTAGTGTTAAGCATCATGTGTAAATAGTATCTACCTAGTTCACGTAGTTTGTACTTGAGTTACTGTGCACTTTACTGTGCAAATTTCTGTTCCGGTAACGATTTCGGCATAGATGTTTCACCTTTGTTCTCTTGATTTCGTTGGATTGTTTGATTTATGCCCATATAGCTTGACTACAAGAGTCTACTATTTATGACGGGACTTTCCGTGTGTTAACACGTGGTCTCGATCTGCATACAACTGACATCCACCCTAACTTGATTGTTAATGATTTCATTAGATCTTAATGATTTCATTAGTTCTTTGATTCACACACGGATATGATTTCTTGATTCCCTTGATCTTGATCCTTAGAATTCCATGACTACAATACTGAGTTTAGATTCTTCAATTTGATCCTTAGTTTTATTGAACACACACTGAATTAGATTTCCTTGAACTCGATTCTTTAGTTTAAGTTCTAATGATCACACTTTGAGTTTTCATTCTTTGAATCTGAATTTGATAGAATAAGTGTTGTTTTAGAATTATTGGATTTCTCATAAGACTAAATTCGTTAATTAATTTCGTTCGGTTTCGCGTAAAAGCGTCGGTTTCATTTCGTTTTCGTACGAAACATCACGGTTTAAAAGTAAAGTCTATAAATTTAATTTAGGTGGTAATTCCTAGTAAATTAACTAAATATCTTTCGTTTATTTAAATTTTCTGAAAAAATATTTAAATTAACGTTTAAATCGAATCGTACAGTCGTCGGGCGTATTCGTTCGAATCGTTACCCGTACGAATACGACGATGACTACACTTTTCAATATGGTTTTCTAATTATTGGACATCATTCATAACGTTAAACTTTCAGATATATTCGTACAGATCGTCACCTATACGAATAATCCGTCGATTTAGCATTCACGTTACGACATCCGTTTTTTTTGGTCTGTAAATCCACACATACATTTATACATAATAGAATCCTAAATAACAATCACATGATGGTTATGTATCATCAGATAACTATATGACTGTTGAACCATGGTTCTGAGTTACGGTTCTGAAATGATTTTGAAACTGTTCTATGATAACATGAAATGGTAATGATATATAATTAACAAATGAAATTTGTACATGATTCACTATTCATATTACTGTGTAGATCATTGTTCCAGTTACGGTTCCGGCACTGATGTTACAGTCTCCCCTTGTTAGAGAAATTTCGTCCCGAAATTTAAGAATCATTATCAGGTACGGCTTCCTCTGTAAATAGTTGGGGATACTTGGACTTCATGTGATCTTCACGTTCCCAAGTAAACTCGGGCCCACGCTTTGAATTCCAACTAAACTTGACAATCGAAATACGGCTTCGCCTCAGTTGTTTAAATTTGCGATCCATAATCTCTAAAGGTTCTTCAATAGAGTGTAATTGCTCGCCCACTTGAATTTCTTCGATCGGTATGACGAGTGATTCGCCAGCAAGGCATTTCTTTAAATTTGAGATGTGAAACACGTCATGCACACCACTGAGTTCTTCTGGTAATCTCAGTCTATACGCCACAGGACCAATACGTTCAATGATCTCTAACGGTCCCACGTATCGTGCTCCTAACTTTCCTTTCCTTCCAAAACGGACTACGCCTTTCCAGGGAGATAACTTTAACATGACACGGTCTCCTACTTGAAATTCCAGCAGCTTGCGTCGTTTGTCGGCATGGCTCTTATGTCTGCTCCTTGTTGCTTGTAACCTTTGTTGAATCTGAGCAATCTTATCAGTAGTTTCCTGAATAAGCTCTGGCCCAGTTATACGGTTATCTCCCACTTCGGTCGAACAAATCGGTGACCGACATTTTCGACCATACAGAGCCTCAAACGGTGCACATCCGATGCTGCTGTGGTAACTGTTATTGTAGGAGAATTCAATCAGTGGCAAATGAGAGTCCTACTTTTCACCGAAATCTAACACACAGGTTCTCAACATGTCCTCCAGGGTCTATATCGTACGTTCGCTTTGACCGTCCGTTTGTGGATGGTAAGCGGTACTCAGATTTAAGTGCGTCTCTAGAGATTTCTGCAATGATTTCCAGAACCTTCATGTGAATCTGTTGTCTCGATCCGAAATTATAGACAATGGTACACCGTGACGTACCACTATCTCGTTGACGTACAGTCTCGCCAGTTTATCCATCGTGAAGATCTCACGCATTGGCAAGAAATGAGCAGATTTTGTCAAACAATCAATGATAACCCAAATCGTATCATGACCACTGGAAGTGCGGGGTAGCTTGTTAATGAAGTCCATAGCTATTTGGTCCCACTTCCAGAGTGGAATCTCAGGCTGTTCGAGTAAACCTGACGGCTTCTGGTGTTCCGCCTTTACCTTTGCACGCGTAAGGCATAGGCCGACGTACTCGGCTATGTCTTTCTTCATTCCCGGCCACCAATAAAATCCACGTAAGTCTTGGTACATTTTATCAGCGCCCGGATGTACGGAGTACTTGGTCTTGTGTGCTTCATCAGAGATAAGTCTTCTCAATTCGTCTACCACCGGAATCCATATACGATCCTGGTCGTAGATAACTCCATCAGGCTTTGTTTCAAATTGTCTCTCCGCTCCACAGTCGAGTTCTTTCTTCAGATTTCCTCGATCAACTGATTCTTGCTGTGCCTGAATAATCTTGTCACGTAAACTTGTCTGCACAGTCATCCCCATTGCTCTGACGCGCAAAGGTTTGACCCGCTCCTTCCAGCTCAAGGCATCAGCTACGACATTTTCCTTACCTGGATGGTACTTGATTACACAGTTGTAATCATTCAGAAGTTCAACCCAACGACGCTGTCGCATGTTGTGTTCCTTCTGATCAAATATATGCTGCAGACTCTTGTGATCGGTAAATATGGTACATTTAGTGTCGTATAAGTAATGTCCCCAAATCTTCAATGCGAAGACTACAACTCCCAGTTGTCACAACCCGAGCCGGTGGGGTAGGATCGGAGTCCCCGTCGGGCGGAAGGTTCCCGGGGCGCGATATCGTGAGTGATAATCGGAAGTGATCAGATTGTTTACATTGCACATGATATAAATGAGAAATGCTAAAATAATAGAATTACAAAGTTAAATTACATCAGTATCGTTTATAATTTAACAATGTAAATCTATTGTAAACATCATAAAATAGCTATCTTGTATTTACACAAGATATACAAAATAATTTGTATAATGATGTCTTCAAAAGTATGCAGGTCCAAAATACTAAGTCTTCTATCTGAAGTTCTAGTCCAAAAGAAATGACTTCTTAATTAACCTGTTCGTCACCTGAGAAGTCATGCAAAAGGATCAAGTCAACACATGGTTGATGAGTTCATATAGTTTAGAGTTTGAAAATGAATTGTAAACCTCATCCGGTAAAGACCTTAACCTCATTAACTCCACATGTAATATCCGGATCAGTATGCTTATATATAGGGCATATGTAGGGTCGAACTTACCGCCCGCCCAGCCACCGTCCCACCACATACTAATCCGTATATGACACTGTTATTAATGATAATTAAGCATTTTTACCCTTCTCATTAAACCCAAAATCCGTCTGTTCCTTTGTTCCTGTAATTACAATTATTTGAAATCCATATAGATTACATAAGTTCATCACATAATATGATCAACCATGGCAATTGTATAAACAGTCATAAATGTTAAGTAAATAAATAGATAAACATTTAATAAAATCTATGTCCTAATGATTGGGGCCTTTGGTCAAACTCGAGTAGACTAGTCTGTCAATCTAGGTACTTAGTAGTTAGGGAATCTGTAAATATCCTCAAACATATGACCTACAAATCAAACTGTCTAGCTAGGACTTCTTGAAATGTAGGGTTTTTGTTTTGTCTGTTTTGGCATATGTTATCTCTGATATTTCCCAGGTTTTTCCCTTGAAAATGATTTATTGATTCGTCTGATTTTGTTACAAGATGTACTTGATTCGTTGATCGTAGAATACTAGATTCATTGATCAAATGTACACTTGATTCATAGTTCAACAAACACTTGATTTGTAGAACATTGAATATTGTCTTTGCAAAGATTGTTTCGTTTGATTCGTTGAAATCCCACACTTGCTTCGTCAAAATGTTTGATTTGATTCATTGAATTCACCCATTTGATTCGTCAAAATGTTTAGTGTGATTCCTTGAACTCCCACACTTGTTTTGTCAAAATGTTTCATTTGATTCTTTTGAAATGTTTTGATCTGTTGAAATGTTTTAGTTTAACCCGATTATTCACTTAATTTATAAGTAAATCAGTTAGTAAACCTGCATAAAATCTTCCTAGACATGGTCTAGGATAACATTTATATATATGTAAAACATATAAATTTAAAGGCATTTAAGTAAACCATTTAAATAAAACATTTTACGCATGCTTCTCAGCCCCGCGTTTTAAAAACAAAATGTTAGAAAAAGGGCAATGAACTCACCTGTGTTGCTATGTAAAGGATCTACACAAAATGCGCGCTCTTGTTTGTAGCTAGGTTTCTTCAGTTCCTGAGTTATTTTAATAGAATTCGAATACAATAAGTAGGCGTAGTAGTCGTTGTGCCTAAGGTTTGAGTCTTGTTGTGTGTGCAACTAAGTGTCTTGGTACTAAGTGTATCTAAGATCTAATCTATCTTAATTACCCTTCTTATGATCCCAAATCCCATTGTTAGTTATAATAGCTTACTTTTATATTTTAGAAAATTTCGGCAGAGTTTCCTTTGTTTTATGTTTAAAATCCAGACAAATACATTGTCTATTTAATGACAAATCCCAATCAACAAAAATCAACTTAAAAGAAACCAATGCCATTTATAATTCACATTTCAAATTAAACAAAACTTTAGAATTTATTAAACCAACTTTTATAAATTTATAACATCTTCATCTTATAACATCACTAGTTGAATTTAACTAACATCTAATGTACAATGGGCTTAGTTAAACCCCATTGGGCCACCTTGGCCCAATTGAATATCTTTGGTTTCTATTTGAGTAACCAACTCGTGTTGTTGATGCTCATGAACTTGTAACCAATTCACCATAGTTGTTAAACTATCTTGTATGATCAACATTTAGTGCTAGACATGCATGCATGATTTGGGTTTCATCCTTGTTCATGCACACACACAAGTATATATATATTTGATCCACTTACACCCATGCATGAAATTTATACTATCTATCCTCATAAAATACCTAGGTTATCGACCACTAATCACTTGTTGTGTTATTCACACTAGTTATGAAGATGATAAGCATCACGTTAACCAATTTAGGCAACCATAGAGGTCGGACCATGGATAGGGCAGCGAACCTATTATCCAAATCCTTAGGTTCGGCTGATGTTTAGAAAGGAAGGGTTCGGCTCCCTGGGTTCGCCGCTTGGGTTCGTGGGTTTTCCAAAAGGTTCGGCCAGGTCCTGGACATGCAAGGTTCGTGTGTCCCATGCACGCTGTAAAGGTTCGTCCCCAATGGTTCGGCTCATCCCTAGGTTCGTCTATACATGATAGGTTCGGCCAAAAGAGTTCGTGAGTAATGGTTCCTGGGTTCGTGCCTAAGAAGGTTCGGCTAAGTAGGGTTCGCCACCCTAGCAGGTTCGGTGCAGGTCTAGCCCAGTTCAACAGGTTCGTGACTCAGAGAGTTGCAGGGTTCTTTGCCATTGAAGGTTCGGCCAGTGACAGCAAAGAGGTTCGGCCGATTCCACCTTCAGCTAACAGGTTCGGCCGATCATCTAACCATCCCTATCATCGTCTCCTCGAACCCTAACCTGTTACAAATCGATCTCTAGTGTTTCTAGTTGCTAGTCATGGCTTATCTCCAGGTTTTTAAGTGTTTAAAATCGGTTATGATATCAACAACTACATGAACTCGTGTAACACCCTAAAACCGAGAATAAGATCGAGATTTACCTCCAATTTCGTGGATGAAGGCTTGAATAAACTGTACTTCTATGATCTACGTAGCAAGAAGAACGTTTTGACACCAACTAGGCTCGAATCCACCAAGAAATCGTCACCAAATCTTAGAGAGAAGTTGTGTTTCTTGAAAGAGTTTTAGAGAGAGAGAGAAAAACGAATGAGAGAGAGAAAGAGTGGAAATGGGTGGTGGTTGTGGCATTTATTGCCCACATTAATTGTGGGAAAAATACCCGGTCGTTCGGTCTCGTTCAGTTTCGCGTGTTTTCGCGACGAAACGACACGATTCATAATATTAGAATTTGTTTAATTATTCAAGGTTGTGATTCCTAATAAATTAACTAATATCTTCTTATTTATTAAAATTTAGAATATTAATTTACTATTTCAATCGAAATGTACGGTCGTCGCGCGTATTCGTTCGAATCGTCACCCGTACGAACACGATGATAACTATACTTTTCAATCTTGTTTTCTAATTATAGAATATCATTCAGAACGTTAAACTTTCAGATATATTCGTACAGATCGTCACCTATACGAATAACCCGTCAGTTTAGCATTCACGTAACGATATTCGCGTGTTTTGTTCTTTAAAGTCTCGCATACGTTTATACATAATAACTCCTAAACAAATAATCACATGATGGTTCTTTGTTGTCAAATAATTTATCTGACCCAAGAACCATTGTTCTGAACTGTGTTTCTGTTAAATGTTTCTGGATTTGTTCTATGATAACCCAATATGATAATGATAAATGATACGAATTTGAAACGTACTGAAATGTATATGATTCGTACCTGTTTTACTGTTCATGTACTGTAGAGATCACTATTCCGGTGACGGTTCTGGCACTGATGTTACACCAGTTCTAGATCATGAGTAGTGTAGTTCTTCTTAAGAATCTTTAACTTTCTTGATGCATAAGCGATAAATTTGTCCCGTTGCATTAGCACACAACCGAATCCCTGATGGGAGGCATCACAATATACAACAAAGTCATCACAGCCTTCTGGGAGAGATAAGATTGGAGCATCATATAACTTCTGCTTCAATGCTTGGAAGGATTCTTCTTGTTTCTTCTCCCAAACAAACGGTTCGATTTTCTGAGTTACCTTGGTGAGATGCAAAGCTATCTTAGAAAAGTTTGAGATAAACTTTCTGTAATAACCTGCCAGACCCAGAAAAGACCGTATCTTCGCCGGTGTCTTTGGAGTATCCCAATTCTTGATAGCTTCGATCTTCGCAGGATCTACATGTATTCCCTCACTGTTGACTACATGACCCAGAAATTGAACTTCTCTTAGCCAAAATTTACACTTAGAGAATTTGACATAGAGTTTCTCTTCCTTCAACAGCTCCAAAATCTTCCTGAGATGTTGCTCGTGTTCAGCTTTGCTCTTAGAATAAATCAGTATGTCATCAATAAAGACAATGACAAACTGATCCAGATACGGCTTGCATACTCGGTTCATGAGGTCCATTAAAACCGCTGGTGCATTCGTCAATCCGAAAGGCATCACCATAAACTCGTAATGCCCATATCTGGTTCGGAACGCCGTCTTCGGTATATCTTCGTCTTGAACCCTGAGTTGATGATATCCAGACCGCAAATCAATCTTTGAGAAATACTGAGCTCCTTATAGCTGGTCAAACAATCATCAATACTTGGCAATGGATACCGATTCTTGATAGTCAACTTGTTCAGCTCTCAATAGTCTATGCACATCCGAAATGATCGATCTTTCTTCTTCACAAACAAAACCGGAGCTCTCTAAGGTGAGTAGCTCGGTCTGATGAAATCTTTATCCAGTAGCTCCTGAGGTTGATTCGACAATTCCTCCATCTCTGAAGGTGCTAACCTGTAAGGAGATTTTGCAACAGGAGTTGCTCCAGGAACTAAGTCAATACGGAACTCTACCGGTAGCACAAGTGGCAATCCTGGTAGGTCTTCAGGAAATACTTCTGGATAATCTTTCACTACCGGCACGTCTTGAATCTTTTTCTTGTCCTTCTCTTTCTCCACCACATGAGCCAGGAAAGCTGCACACTGCTTTTGTAAATGTGACAACTAGTACCAGATCGTCCAGCAATCCGTACGGTATGTGTACTTACACCATTACTGTGTGCAAATAACTATGTGTAGATAACTATGTGTGTATAACTATGCGTGAATAACTATTTGATAAAAGGTCGGGTGAACACAAGGCTAAAGAAAAGAATATCAGTTATATGTATTTGAATGAAAATTCAAATACAGAAATACAACAAATCACGAGAAATAACATGGGTGAAAACAAATGACGAATACTAATCGGTTGTGATCTGATTTCCCTAAATGACAGAAATCAGATAACCGAAAAAAATCAGTAAGGAAACAATGCGAAACTATTCATAACAATGTGAAAACGAGTTAGGATTAGTTGAGTCCATCTGTGAGAATGTACAATTCAAACAACAGTTCAGTATCGTTTACGAACGATGAACTGACAGAATGTTTGAGTGGGTGACGATTAACACAAACATATCTGTGGGTTTAACATTCTGAATGAAAACTGAAAAAATAGAAAACCAAATCAGAAAGTGAAACGTACGATCGTATTCATACAGTTAGCTCTCTGTACGAAAACGCACGTAAGTTAAGTTTTCTGATGAAACGGCAAAAATAAACGATTACGAATGTTAAATTAATGTAAATCTACTGTCAACATCATAAATCTTGTATCTTGTATCTGCACAAGATATACAAAATAATCTGTAAATGATGTTCAAAAATATGCAGGTCCAAAATACTAGGTCCTCTATCTCGTATCCTAGTCCAAAAGCATTAACTTCTACTCAGACCTATTCGTCACCTGAGAAGTCATGCAAAAAGATCAAGTCAACTCATGGTTGGTGAGTTCATGTAGTTTTATTTAAAAATGAATTTGAATAACCGTTCGAATGACAACCTTAACTTCACCATTAACCACCTATACCATCCAGTTCAATATGCTTATATATATGGCATATGTAGGGGAACAAGCCCCAGCCACCGTCCCACCACAAACCAAACCACATGATATATTGTTCCTGGTGATAATTAAGCATTTCATCCCACACTATTGATACATAACGTTTGATTACCATGAAAATTGTTTACCTTGATCCCCCGAAATGACAACCTTAACCTCATCAACGACCACCTATGCTATCCAATCAAGTATGCTTATAAATAGGGCATATGTAGGGATACAAGCCCCAGCCACCGTCCCACCACATACCGGACTGCTTAGCATATTGTTGTTAATGATAATTAAGCGTTTTATTCCATCCATCTTCATATTATAATTTGATTTCCACAAATTGAAATACTACTTATTTCTTGAGTTCATCACGTATTCATGATTACCCATAGCACTTGTAGAAACATAATTTTAAGTGCTAAACTAAATAAATAATTAACCATTTAAACACAACTAAGACATGATGATCGGGCCTTATATTACTTGATCAATTAGACTTAGTTGTTGGTGGTGTCCAAGTTGTACTGTCTCACACGTGGCCCATATCAGGCATGACCCAAATGAGTCTGCCTGTATGCGTCGGGACTTTCATGATGTGCCCATATCAGCTTGACCCTCACGCCTACTGTAGATGTCGAGACTTTAGGATATCCTTCGATTATGATCGCCTTTGTTCTTTTGATTTCATTTGATCGTTTGATTTATGCCAATATAGCTTGACTACAAGAGTCTACTATTTATGATAGGACTTTTCGTGTGTTAACACATGGTCTCGATCTGCATACAACTGACATCCACCCTAACTTGATCGTTAATGATTTCATTAGATCTTAATGATTTCATTAGTTCTTTGATTCACACATGGATATGATTTCTTGATTCCCTTGATCTTGATCCTTAGAATTTCATGACTACAACACTGAGTTTAGATTCTTGAATTTGATCCTTAGTTTTATTGAACACACACTGAATTACATTTGCTTGAGCTCGATTCTTTAGTTTAAGTTCCAATGATCACACTTTGAGTTTAGATTCTTTGAATTTGATAGAATAAGTGTTTGTTTTAGAATTATTGGATTTCTTATAAGAGTAATTAGTTAATTCATTAATTAACCTGCATATAATTTACCTAGACAGGAGTCTAGGATTATAAACATGTATATAAAACATACAATAAGTAAAAGCATTTACGTAAAACATATTTAAATAAAAAGTTTATGCATGCTTCTCAGCCCCGCGTTCGAAAAAGAAAATGTTTAGAAAAGGGGCAATGAACTCACCTGTGTTGCTAAGGATTGATTTACCACAAAATGCGCGCTCGTTACTTGTAGATTATGTTTCTTCAGTACCTGATTTGTTTTAAGAGGATTCGAATATTATAAGTATTTATAATAGTTGTATCTAGGGTTTTGGTCTCGGTGTGCAACTAAATATCCTATGTTACTAATGTGTTTCTAGGATTTTCTCTAACTAGTCTAATATATCACCCATTTATAACCCTTATCCCATAAGTACTCATTACAAGTCTTTAATTAACACATTTAAATAATTCAATTTAAGTTAGGCATTTAGTTAGAAATCGTTTAATTTAATTTAATAAGGTTTATAAATCAATTTCTTTTATTAAAAACATAATTAATTTAAGAGAAATATAATTAAACATGATGGGCTTAGGTTAATCTCATTTGATTAACCTTGGGCCCATTACTAGTTCTTGATTTTCCCATGATTCATTGATCAACCCTTTGAATAACCCATCCTAAATAACACAAATGAATCATCTAGGGTAGTTACATGTTCATTATGAAATTCCTAAGGGTTAGGTGTTAATAGTTAAATTAACCCACTTAACCTTAGATTATTGTTTTGATTCTCACGATTTCTCAAATGTGTTGAACCCAAAGTGATGTCCACAACCCGTATTTCGATTATAGTATGATTCATGAAAGACTCTTCTCACTGAAAACCCTAGTTCATGATTTCTTTAACTAGATTCATACATCTTAACCCAACTTGTATTCTACTTTCATGATCACCCCTTGTTATCATTGAATAGTCTTAATATGAAACCTTAATTTTTCCTTTCCCATGCACACACACACCATGCATGCATGGAGTGTGTATAAATGCCTAGCCTTCCCATACAAGGTCCATTAGTTCGACTCCATTCCCGCGTCAACAACCCAACCCGAACTAGCTTAGCCGCATGAGTATTGGGCCGAAACAGCTTGGTCCGAAAGTGGTCTTGACCGAATAGAGCTTGGCCGATCGAATGGAGTAACTTGGCCGATCGAACAAGGCTTGGGCCGAACCAGACTAGCCATACGGCTGAGAAGGTTCCGAACGAATGTACTTAGGACGCATGAAGCTTGGCCGTAGGAGGGGCGGCCGTATGAAACTTGGCTGCCTGAAACCTGGACCGAACCAACCATGGCCGAAGGGGTTAGGTGCGAGTGAGGCTTAGCTGACCGAAGAGTGTATGAGTGCTAGCCATGCGAATCAGGGTCTAGACCGAATGGGACAAGGCTGAGCGAAGGAAGCAGTTCGGCTGGGAAGGTGGCCATTCGGCCGGTCGAGCAACAGCAAGGGCAACCATGGTTTTTGTGCTAAATCACTAGGTATTAAAGTAGTGTTTGTTCCTACATCATTCTAGGGTGTTAAGGTGTTTAAAAACCAAAAAACAAAAACGTATTCGTAACTGAAAAAATCGAACCGAATTCTGAATTCAGTTTTCATTTTGGTTCTAGCCGTATCCAAATTCCGAATTTGGTTTTCGGTTCGGTACCTAACGATATCCGAATTTCGGTTTTTAAATCCAATTTTTTTATAAATTTGGTTTGTTTGGTTAATCGATTAAATCGAATTCAAATTTAAATTTATTATCTTATTAATAATATATAAGATTGACTTCGGTTTACTCGGTTGAATTCGGTTTAGTCAGATCGGTTTATTCGGTTTATAATTGGTTTATTTGATTGAATTCGGTTTATTTGGATTGGTTTATTCGTCTTTTAAGCGGTTTATTTGGCTTTTAATCTGTTTATTTGGTTTTAACCAAAATTTATAACCGAACAACTTCTCGAATTCGGTTCGGTTTTTTGACAGGAAAAAAATTTGAAAACCGAATAAACCGTTAATCAAACCAATGGACATATTTAGTTTAAATGGCATAAAAGTAACTTTCTATACTTAAAAAAATGATTTTTTACACTAATTAAATAATGTGTTTATAAATGTTTATTTTTAGTTTTCTTCACCTTATTAATATCAATCGAATGAATCTCTGTATATATGTATATATAAAAATTTGTGTGCCCTCTAAAAAATGGGCCCAAGACGGGGGTCGGGTTTGCCCCTCCCCGGGCCGCCCATGGAGAGAAGTCACGAGAGTTAGTGTTTGTGTTTATGTGTAAAAATGTGTTATTCGATTGTAATGTCAGTTTACCTTTGATTTCGGATTTGCGGTTAACTAAGGTTTGTGTTGATTTGGACGAAATTTGACACGATTCCAAATTCTAAATTAGAACAGAAAAATCCTAAAGGTTGTGGTGAGTTTGCTGGCGCAAATGAAATCACAATCGTGAAGGTAAAGTGTGAGTCAAAATAGGGATGGTGCTGCAGACCCTAACTGTTTTGCTTTAGTAAAAAGTTTTTGTTTTTTACCTTTGAGTTTGACTAGTATATTATTCGAGGATGTTTTTTTCCCATGGATTTTGATTTTTAAATCAAAACTTCTAATTTTGTAAAACTCAAAGCTTTTTCAAAGTTTCAAAAACCGGAGAGATTCTTCTTTTCAATGAAAACCCGTATAAAATAATTAAAAATAATTGTTAGAGCTTCTCGCTAGAAACTTTCACCATTTAAGTTGTTTTGTGTAACAATTTGTGAACGGTGATTCAAAATTATAGTTGGCAAGTCAATGGTGAAGAAAACAAACGGTCAAAAGGCAACATCAATTGTGAGAGGAGATTGACCAGTTTTATGATTCAATTTGACATAGAGCTCCGTTGTATGTCCGGTAAATTTGGTTCCAGAATGAACAATGCGTAGTAGTGATAAGTGAAAGTGAATGTGATGTTTTTAAAACAACTTAAAGGAAAAATGTGAAATTATGTAACAATGAGAAATCGATTCAAATAACCTTTTTTTGGTGGTTGCTTAGAACCACTCTGAACAATTTTTTAGGGCCATTTTTAATGTTTAGATGATTTTTTTTTTTAATTCGTTTTTTAGTTACTTTTTTTGAGGTAGTGTTTATAAAACCACTTTAATAAAATTTATAAAAATGAGTTTTGTGCTGATGTTTGGAACATGAAAATGTAGATAAATGGACATGACCAAATGGTATATTTAAAAATAAAATTAAAAAAAAGTCTTCTTATTCATAGACCAATTTCAAATAAGATTTATACGAAAACTTAGAAAGACAAAAAACATGTTACAACAGTATATTCGAAGTTTATGAAATCCAATTTGTTAAAAGTTTTAAAAAAAACAAAAGATGTTTAAAATATATTATAAATATTAAAATAATAACAATAAAACTTAATAATATATTTTAAAAATGCGCGGTGCATGTGTGGTGTTTCTGGAAACAGAAAGGAATGGAAGGAGATCGAAATTGCATCTGTTGATTCAATGGGCCACATACAAATCACGAACACAAAGAAACCTTTCGATTCTTATTCTTCAAGTATTCCTATATTCCTGAATTAAAAGGAGAAAGTTAAAAAATTACATATCATAACGTAGAAACAAACCTTGATTTTTATACGTACCCTATTAATTTACCCACTAAGCATTGAAGTGGGGTCTAACCATATAATAATTCAAGCTTATATGGTCAAATAAAATAATATTAATTACCCAAATTGTTTCCTTACAAAATTTATGTCAAAAAATATAACTGAAAACTTACAAAATATACATATAAAAACATAATATATATATTTTTTTGAACAAAATTTGATCTCAACGTGTGAACCACTGATTTCTAGGTCACGTCAGCAATGTCTAGTTACCAAGACCTCCGTTGAGACCCTACCACCACCCCAGGAGGAAACCGTACTGGAAAACCCCCTGACCTCCCAAGGGCCCCTGTTTCGCCTTGGGAGGGATTTGAACTCATGACCTCCCATAGGGAAGCGAATGGGGTAACATTAGGCTAGAAGCCCTTCGTTAAAAACATAATATATTTGAGCCTATTCATTTCATATATATTTGCATAAGAACGTGGTTCAACTCGAGGTTAAAATGACATGTAAAAAAATAAGCATGTGAGGAACTAGTTTTTATTTTTAATTATGAAATGAAAGATGTAAACTTGAAACATTATAAACTCAAAGTTCACACTTTACATTGTGTTTAAAATGTTGAGATGATAAAAGTGTCAACCTGGAAAGTAGAGGGAGCAATCATGGAGCGAAAGAGGTAATTTTGAAACTTCAAAATACTTCAATTTAATATTTTGAAAATTAGAAGATTAAAAGTGATTGGTGTTTGCCATTGATACTGCAATTAAGGCTAGAAATAAACTCTAAAATCGAAAAATATAAGTGGGTGAAAGTAGCATCATGAAAAGATAAAAGATGAAACCTAAAAGTTTGAGTAAAATTTAAAAGTTTTGGAATTGAGTATAATGATAAACTATAAAACATGTGGCATCAAAGTGATAATTTACAAAGCCTAGGATAAAATTTAAAAGTTTAGGAGTGAATCCTAAATATTTAGTGTTTCGAGTAAAAAGTAACAAGCTTAACTCTTATCAAAACCGAATTAGAAAAGTGGGGTATTGTGTTTTACTAGAAAATATATCAAGTATATCAGTTTTGTAATGAAAATATCCCTGAGGATCCCTAGGGATATTTTAGAATATGAAGCAGAAAAATAGCCAAACACACGAGATTTATACGAGGAAAAGCCATTAATCCCTTATGACTGCCGGCATAAAAACCTCGGGAGGTGACAATAGTCACTCTGCCTAATTTATTAATACGAAAGTGAATAGAAATACAATCTAAGAGCACAATATGATCGATGCTAATAGTGTAAGTGAACTTGTGTAGTTGCCAATAGAGCTATCGTGTCCTATATCGATCAATTGCCTAGGTATTTATACAATGGAATTACAAATAAACGATTAACAACGTTCATAAAGCCGTTGCGAATATCCCGAGCACTTTCCAAACGTGGTACATTATCTTGGATTATAACAGGATATACGTGCGCTACTGGCGAGGGTGTATGAACCCTAGTTCGTTTGATAGACAAAAGTCCCTTTAGTTTTGATTTCAGGTCAAAACTTTGCAACAAGACATATAGTCTCTGCATGAGTCTTCTACATAGTTTTGATTTCAGGTCAAAACTTCGCAACTAAACATATAGTCTCTATGGGGGTCTTGATCAAGCTTTGATTTCAGGTCAAAGGCTGAGACATATAGTCTCGTATCTTCTCCAGTTATACCTGCAATACATTAAGATTTTTGCATGAGTGGGAATCAGGAATCCTAATACCCCTCCGATGGTTTAGTTAGTAACAAGATATATTCAGGATATGAGTGTAGAGATAATTAACAAAATATAGAGTCATTTAAAGCAAGTATATCATATAAAGCAGGTTTTAAGATGAATGGCATTCCATGCCCTTGGAAGAGGTTCACTTTCCATAGTGGTTAACTTATATGCCCCCTTTCCAGCCTCGGATTCGATTCTATAGGGACCTTCCCATTTTGGGGCAAGTTTCCCATCTGTCGGATTGGTGGTATTCTGAAATGCTTTTCATAAAACCAAATCTCCAATTTCGAATCTTCTGATACTTACATTCTTGTTATAGGATTTAGCTATCTTTTCCTGATAAGTTACCATCCTAATTTTTGCAATATCCCTAATTTTATCGATGGTATCTATATCCTGAGATAGTATTTCATTATTAGATTCTATAGTTTGTAAACTTGTTCTCGTGGTAGGGAAAATCATCTCAGTTGGGAGTACAGCTTCAGAATCAAATACTAATGAGAATGTGTTTGGCCAGTCGCATTCTTTGTGGTCTTTCTATCTGCCCATAGGAAAAATAGGAGTTATTCAGCCCATTTTCCTTTCTTGGATCCCAACTTCTTTTAGAGATTGTTTATGATAATTTTATTACCTGATTCTGCTTAACCGTTAGCTTGAGGATGTACAGGTGTAGAAGTGATCATTTTTATGCCTCATGCTTCACAGAAGTTGGTAGTTCTCTTACCAATAAATTGAGATCCATCGTCGCAGGTAATTTCGACGGGTATCCTGAATCTGGTCAGGATATTTCTCTTTATAAATGAAATTACCTCTTTTTCTCTAACCTGTACGAAAGCTTCAGCTTCAATCCATTTCGAAAAATAATCGGTCATAGCAAGCATGAATATTTTTCCTCCTGGTGCTTTTGGTAGTTTACCTACTATATCCATTCCTTATTTCATGAATGGTCATGATGAGACTATCGGATATAAAGGTTCAGCTGATTGATTAAGAATATTGTTATGTCTTTGACAAACATCACATTTTTGAGAATAAGACATCACATCCTTTCTAATAGTAGGCCAAAAATATCCTGTTCTTAGGATTTTTGAAAGTCATGCTCTGCCCCAGTGTGATTTTCACAATCTCCTTCGTGAATATACTTCATTACTTCTAAACTTTCTGGTTTTTCTAAACACTTTAGATATAAAGCAGCTACTGATTTCCTATATAGGATATTCCGAATGATTGTGTATCTGGATACTTTAGATTTAAAAGCTCTAGGATTTGTTTCTTCATCAAGTATTTTTCTGTTTGAAGATAATCCTTAATAGGGATAATCCAGGATATTTCGTGTGTATCAATATTCTTTGGTTCAAGATTTGATTCGAGTCTTCTTGTCTATTGCTGGATTCAAGATATGTAGGATAGGATACTGATATAATCTGAGATCTTAAGAGATGATGCGAGGTTTGCTAATGCATCTGCTTCAGCATTCTCTTCTCTAGGAACTTGTGTGATATCAAAAGTGTAGAAATATCCCACTATATCCTTGACTATCTCTAAGTATTTTGCCAGTTTGTCCCCTTTAACAATATAGGAAACGTTAAACTAGTTTGCTATTAGTAAGGAGTTAACAAACACGTGGATTTTTCTTATGTTCATATCCCTAGCTAATTGAAGTCCTGCTATCACGGCTTCATATTCATCTTCATTATTAGTTGCATGGAATTCACAATTAATCGATTGGAGTATTATGTCCCCTTGTGGTTATTTTAGTATGATCCCTAATCCTGTCCCCCTTACATTTGATGCTACATCATTGTATAAGGTCCATTCACCAGTATCCTCATCCAGAAGTATAGCTTCTGAATCTGCTTCTGGTTGGATTGCACTACTAAAGTATGCCACAAAGTCTGATAATGCTTAAGACTTAATTGGTTCATAAATTAAATCGTAAGTTCTAAGCTTTACTGACAATTAAGCCATCCTTCTTGATAGCTTAGGTTTTCTTAATACTGATTTAATATGATAGTTTGTTTTAATATGTATCCTATGTATCTCAAAGTAATGCCTAAGTTTTGTTGAGGCCATGGCTAAGGTTTCGAGATGGGAATATCTGGTCTCAGATCTAATAATCTCTTACTTACATAATATATAGGATGTTGCGATCCTTGGTAATCCTTAACTAACACAACACTTAAATAGTTTGGGATACTGCTAGGTATAGTGATAGTGGTTCACCATTGATATGGGGGCCTCACCATGGCAGGTCGCAGCTTGAGGTGGAAGATGAGGCTGTAATAGGTTCGCCGGGAAAGGAATGACCGAACCCTCGGGGGCCAACTGAACCCTTGTGGTCTCATGAACATTGAGGTGCCGAACCCATTTTCCCAGCCAAACCTCCTTCACTCACGAACCCCTCAGCATGCAGACGAACCCATGTGGTTCTAGGCCGAACCTTTGACTCCCACGAACCATCAAGGAGTAGCGAACCATCATGCAGGGACGAACCCTCTGACTTACGATGCACACGAATCTATGACCTAAAACCTGGCCGAACCCTGCTGCTTCATGGATCACCGAACCCTCAAGTTTTGTTGCCGAACCTAGGGTGACACATGGGCACGGCCGAACCATTTGATCAAGTCAGCCGAACCCTAGAACCATCAATAGCCGAACCCTTTTTGCCTTAACATGGCCGAACCTTGTTCTATACCGACGAACCTTTGCTAGCGAACCACCCGACGAACCTTTGCTAGCGAACCACCTGACGAACCTAGATGACACCGAACCTTGTTCCCTGGAAACCAAAAGGTTCGCTGCCCTGAGTGGCCGAACCCTTGGTTATACGGCTGCCACACTTGTTGGTTCGAACAACAATATGCAGTTCCTCCTTTGCTTGGGCCACATCCTAATATCACACAAGTAAACCACCGGACCCATATTTTTTTTACGTACCCATCAGCCCAATCTTGTTACCTTGGCCCAATTCTCGGCCAAAGCCATTTGTAGCTCATATCCTACGGCCCAATAGTGACCCAGCCTAAGGCCCATATATTCAGCCCATGCATCATCCACGAGCCCAACACCAACAAACCGGTCCAATAAGTTTCGGGCCACACACACCTGCGGCCCAAACTCTTTTACAGGGCCCAAGACCTATTTCGGCCCACTCTATCTAGTTAGGGCCCGTATACATAACATTCGGCCCAAGGTCCATTAATTCGATCCAATTAACGCTAAGATATAAATAAGAACATATGTTAAACTCATGGATGCTATGCAAGAATTCCCCTAAAATAATGCAAAGGTGATTGGAAATTCACTCATGAAATCTAAAACCTTATGTTTTATAATCAAAGGATGACATACATGACAAGTATTTTAGGAATAACAAAATCTAAATGGAAGACTTTAAACTATAAACTCGCGTTTACAGTTGAGTGGACTTGCAAACTTATAATTAACGTGTTTAACTAATGTGTCACAATAATGTGTTTTAACATTAACCACATTGAGTTAAGAGGACCGAAAACCTACAACGAGTACACGGGGCCGAATGAAGACGAGACTCACAAACGGAAACCGATTTTAGGCTAACACATACGCGCACGTAAATTCAAGTGAATTATACTTATAAGTTACAATCACATGAAATCAATACAGGATCGTGAACACAACAAAAAATACAATCAAGGAGCGCGTGCATTTTCTTTTAAACTAAGTCAACCACTTCAATCATAAGGTGAGTTCATATGCCCCTTTTCTTTAATCTTAACTGATTTTCAACCTTCAGGGCTGAAAAACATGCTTACTTTTATTTATTTAAAAGTTTTGCTTAACATATTGCTATTACATTGATTTTAGATAATACTAAATTGCTTATTATCGCTTATCTTTGTATGCATGCTTGTATGATCATGATATCACAGGAATAATCAGATGAACAAGATAATATATCTTATTAGTTCATCAACATATTAGAGTAACATACTTGTAAGATTTTATCTTATAACACTTAGTTATTCTTACATAAACAGACATTGGAACAATCACCGGAAAACATATGAATGTTATAAAGATATCAAATATCTATGTAATAACATTCGACACATGAGTTAAGTAAGTGTAATAGGACAAGTCCTTTTAACACTTAGCTTTACAACTCAACACATATTACAGGAGAACATTGAACAAGGAATGATAATCATGATAATGTAACTTCATGACGACAACATCATTCACCCAATAATTAACATAATGTAATAAGACAAGTTCTTATTTAACTTTGTTAAGAACACGGAGAACATATGACATTGAGAACAATAACATGGATGAACACAATTACAATTAGTTACAATTGACCTATTGTATTATATCACTTCAATCATGTGCCATTTATACAAGTTGATCATGTAAGCCCCTATAATTCGCTGACCAGTTAGTTTGACGTGACTAAACCGACGATAGCATAGTGGTACCATAGGTTTGACAAACCTCTAGCTTGTAGGGCTAGTATGTTGATCGTATCGATTCATTGGCCGGTAACGTATGACCGGTGACAGGGCGACTTCAAGTCAGGTTCTGGAAAGCGACACATGGTGATATTAATCTGCAGTGGTAAGTAATTAATCCATCGTTTCTTGTTTTCTAGCAGACTGAGTAATTTATATTCTCATGTCATATTACTAGTAACTGTTTCGATGAGGTCTATGGGTACACAAAGTGGTAGAGGTAAATCGGATGCATTGAAATCTGATTACGTGAGGATTTCAATGGATTCCTTTTAGGCTCTATGCACTATAAGTTGAGAACAAATTACAATTGGTTAACCTACACTCTTAATATTTAAAAGTGGCTAACAGTTAACCCCATAAGTAACAGAATAATAGAAGGATCAGGTTTGATAAATCTAATATCCTTAACGCATAAAAAAGGGTTATCCATACTTCGGTTTGATAACTAAACCTTTATTATTATATTATTCTATACATGAGAACACAGGTGATCAAAATGGAGATGAAGATGAGGAATGGAAATGGAAATCAATAGTTGTATTGCAAGTAGTGTGGAGTTCTAGTAGTGATGTGGTGGGATGTTGGCTAGGGCTTAGTTCCCTTACATATGCCCTATATATAAGCATCACTACTAGGATGATATATCACTTGTAAATATAACTATCGAGAAGCCATTGGGTGAACAAGTGAAACAAATAACGTACAAGTAACGTAATCAACCTTGTGATTGTGCATGTGAATGAATCAAGGTTTTCAATTAACATACTTATGAACACACCAACCTAGTGTTGACTTTGTTTAAATGCATGTTTTCTCAGGTGACGAACAGGTTTAGTCACCATGATTACAGGGACATAGCTAGTGGACTTTTAGAAGACATAGCTAATTTTGTGAATGCATACTTTTGGATAACAAGAACATGAATCATCTTTTGTATATCTTGTACAGATACAAGATATAGCTTCATTGATTCTTTTGGATAGATTTACTTGGTTAAATTATGAACGATACATTGTAATTTAATCTTGTAATTCTATATCATGGATGTGTTAGCATTTCTCATTTATTTATCATGTGCTATGTAAACAATCTGATCATTCGATTATCACTCAAGATATCGCGCCCCGGGAACCTTCCGCCCGACGGGAAAACCCGATCCGTTCCCGCCGGCTCGGGGTGTGACAAGTTGGCGCATGACCAGGAGTGGAGCGGGAATTGTGGAACAGTATAGTCTACCGTTGTATAATTATGTAATATAAATTGAGGCAAATGTCGATATAGGAACACACACCGTACACTCTTAGCTTCCTTCTACTTATTTTTCATTTGCATTCACAATATTCGGAGTCTTGCAACACTTAGAGATTGATCATTTGTGCTATTTCTTTGTGATTTTGTTTTATTATATTAATAAGAACAAGGCAGAGTGACGATTGTCACCTCCCGAGGTTTTTATGCTGCAATCTTAAGGGATTAAGGGCTTTTCCTCGTATAAATCTCGTGTGTTGAGCTGTTTTTTTCATTTCGTATTTTCAATATCCCTAGGGATCCTTAGGGATAATATTATCTAATTTTACTTATAAACTGTTTTCTTGATTGTAAAACACAAAACCCCACTAAACTAATTCGGTTTTGCTAAAAATTATACTTGTTAATTTTTTCCCGAAACACCACATATGTCAGATCCACCAGAGATAAAGTTTATTACATTGGCATCCTTCGGTGGGCATGCAGCTCTTTTTGGGGATCCATGGGGATCATGTCTCCTTTCTTTCCTTTTGCCGCACAATTCCTTAAGGTGGCCATTGCTAAGCAGGTAACTTATCTCTTTCCTTAAGGCAATACAGTCTTCTGTCACATGTCTAAAGTCTTCGTGAAATGCACACAATTTGTACTTGTCTTTCGCAGCAAACTTCTTATACTTAGGAGGCAATCTGGCTTTTTCCCCTAAATCTTGCATGGCACATATTATTTCAGGGACATCTACGGAAAAAAATAATCAGATATCCTGGGATATTCCTCATAATCTTCATCATCATCCACAGAATTGACCTTAAAATTTGTGTAAAGTAAAGGGATAAAAGCGATCATCGTAAATTGTCAATAATACTTCAAATTGATTGTGGAAATAATATTGAAATTCAAAAAACTTGAGTGGCAAAAAGTGAATTAATACAAGGTTTATAGATGAAACCAAAAAATTTTGTAGTGAAACCTAAAAGACTTAACATTGAGTGTATTAAGCTTTTCAGTTGTCGAAACATAATCAAATAATTCCAAATTTGAATTGATTTTCATTAGAAAATCATCAATTTGAAATTTGTTTAGAATTTTCCAATTCTAATTCGAGTCGATTCGAGGTCTAATATCTATAGTTTAATATATATTTCTAAATGTGCTTTATAGTTGAGATATTTAATTTAGAATTTTGATCATATGATATTTTGGATGGTTAAAGTTAGTATTAATTTTGTAATAAAGTTTAAGCCGATTTTTTGTGACAATCGCAATTGAGAATTATGTCAACAATGAGGAGATCACATTTGGTCGTGCTTGAAATCCATGTTGATTTAGCTATTGCAGTTATTACAAGATGATATTATGCGAGAAATGGTGAACATAGGCAAAAACCGTGCGTGAAATGGAGTTCCGGATTGTCCAGAATCGCAAAACGTAGAAAATTACATAGGCGAAAACCGTGCGTGAAATGTCAAAGTCAAAGGGTCCAGGCGGTACGCCTAGCGCCAGCTTCTCTCGCTAGGTAGTATGCGCGAGTCAGGGAAAAAAATCTGAGAACCTCGATCTCGCGCGCTACGCCTCGGGCCGAGCGGGCACGCGGGGCGATGCGCCTGGCGTATGTCGGTTGGGTAGATAGGATCAAATTGTTGGATTTCATGCAAATTGATCTACTCTCTTTCTCTCGAACATCGTTCACCTTCCAGACGAACAACAATCAATTTTTAGCATCCAAACTTCATTTTGAAGGCTTCTAAACATCCAGATCTTGCTAGGGAACAAGTTTACAAGTCCTGATCGTTGTTTTACAACAAGAAATTCGTCTGATTAGGTAACGGTTCATTTTAACTTTCTTGTTTGATAATGTTTTATTAGATCTTGTTTTTGAATGTAATGGTATAGTTATAGTTGTTGATTATTGTCTAGATGATGGCTAGGAATGATTAGAAATGAATAACTCGAGGTGTTAACGGGTAAATCCTTGTTTTGATCCGTAGTAATTCCTAGTTTTCAAGAAATCATAACAATGACTATAATGGTTTAAACCATTTGATTGTGACAATGTAGGTGATTAGTTTGATTAATATTTGAAATGCAAGGTTAAATCCAAATGTTTCAAACTAATCACAATTATTAATATACTCATTGGAATGATTATCTGTTGTTTATCATAACAGTCAGATTAGTATGTTAAATATGGTTATTAAACCTATTCCAATATCACATTATGATATTTCATGATATTGGGGAATCAATAACAAGGATTGATTATTTCTAAGCCATAAATCCATCTAGAAACTCTTTCAGCACTATAATCAACAACACTAACTATTTGGTTTGTCTGAGATTATTCTGATTAATCAAACATTGTATGTAGGAACCTGAATCTGTATAGGTTCACTACTCATCTGACTTCCGGTGAGTCTCGTACAACCCCTTTTATCTTTAATTTTTTATAAACATCGGGGTATCTTTGTAAATCCATTTCTGAACATATGATATGTATCACTGTTATCTTTGTGATTTCATGTGACTCTTGTGTGATTTCATGGGATTTTGCTGTTAGTATCTTTATCACAGTATCAAAAGTCCTCATTCCTCGAAACTGTATATAGTGAACCCATGTGGGGCCGAACATGCATCAATGATAGTACTATTGGCTGACAACCCATTCACAGGGAGGTTTGCATCTCCCCTTGTGTGAATGTTTGTTACCTGTTTCCAAAACATCTTCTTAATGTTAGTGATACGCATTAAGATAATGAGGCATCAAGATATTTACCGACGGGTAGTATCTTTATCAAATCATAGATTGTCCAAAAGGAACTAGATACAGGTCCCATGGTTATATAGAACTATATATCTTGGGAACTTGTATACCATGTCATATCATATGTTTTAACTTGAACTTTACGAACTCACCAGCTTTGTGCTGATCTTTCAAACTCAAAAGTTTTTGCATGGAGACAGCGATCACGGTGAGGCTGCACTTTCAACCACTTGTAATTAAATAAATCAGTTTGTGTAATAAATTTAGTAGTAAACGGTAATGTTGGTTGTAATGACGAAACCATGTAATCTAATTACTTTAAGTTAATCTGTGTGTTGTGATACTGGATCAAGTAAGTCACACCTCATCTCTGAGACATCACTACTATGCTTCCGCAACCTTCTCAGTGACATCATCAACAGGTGCTGAGAGGTGGGGGTGTGACATTTTTTTAAATAAAGTTTCAGCTAAAATTGTAAATAAATTCGAATCGAATTAACTTGAAATCAAATTAAAAATTCAAATAGAATCGAATTTCAAATATGATATTGAATTTGAATCTTGAATTCGAATTGATTTATTTGAATTCGAAACCTCAAATTTCAAATTTATTCGATTTTAATTATTTAATTTGTTTGAAAGTTGAACACGCATAAATTATAAAAATAAAATTTAAATTCTAAAAACCTTGATTGAGAGTCCAAATTACATTTAAAAGTTAAGGATATAGCGTAAACTAAAAGAATAAAACAAAATGAGGAAAAGTTTGAAAAATTAAAATAGAATGAAAAATAAATAATTAAAGTTTAACAAAGAAAAATAAAAAAAATCCTAAATATTTTAAAAAAGGTAAATTAATTGTAAGAATTACTTAAATTAAATAAAATTATTAAAAAAACCTTATTTCACCAAACTTGCTAAGTTTTAGAATATATACACACACATATTAATATATACACACACACACACACATATACATATATATATCTATATATATCTAGTGTAACATTTCTGTACTTTCAGTTGTCCGTACGTCCGTACATCCGTACGATTGTACTGTTACGACTGGAGATTTATTTATTATGAATGATTATGAAATTATTGATTGACATTACTGATATTATCACTGTTACTGGTATACATGATTATAATTTATTATACGCGTAAACCACGGGAAGTTTAGTTGTAATTCAACTAAACAGACCCGTAGTGTTTATCGCGGTTACTTATCACTGATAATGATGGATTATTGGTCTGAGAATGGATTGAGATGGAATTGGGAGTTTGTTTGAGTCTGGTTACTAAACGTAGTCAAGGACCCATGGTCATGGTTTATCGAAATAGCGGTGGGACGGTGGCTAGGGCAGTTGCGACTGACCCTTACATATGCCCTATATATATGCATATTTCGGTCTATCATGGATGTGTCAGTGACTAGGGTTTAGTGGGTTTTTGGTTTGGGGAAATGATAATATTAAGGTTATTAAATAATGGGAATTAATTACGCGAAGTGAGGTTACGAACGCTATTTAATCGCGAATATTAATTTAGAAATATTAACTTAATAATGTATTCGCGCGGGTGACGATTCACGCGAATATAATTATTAGGAATAATATTCTAAAACAATATTCCATAAATCATAGATCAAATCGAAATGCGATACGAGCATCGGATTCGCAAAGGTGACGATCTTTACGAATACGTACGCGAGTAACGCGTTTCGACGAGATAAGTAAATAATATTTAGCGATATTAAATTAATGATTGTGAACTTAAAACGTTTATTAGGAATCATAACCTAAAATGTTTTCGAATAAATTAATTTATTTAAATAATTATTTAACGAAAACGAAAACGGAATTTATTTTACGAAACAATTTATTTAAACTTATTTTAATTAAACAAAACTGATTTATTTAAAACGAGTTATTGTTTTAAATATGTTACGATAGAAGACCGAGCATGTTGTTACATTTCACGTGAATTAAACGCGATCACTTACGAGGCATAAATTATTTTAAAACCAAATTAATTCATGAAATGCTATTGTTTAAACACTTTATGTTTAAATAGTTTTAGCGTATAAAAACCGAACATTTTATTATGAATATCGCGATAAAAACGAGACCGAACACCGGGGATTTATACGCGATAAAAGAGAAGGAATCTCCTCCATTTTCTTCATTTTTCACAAACCCTTTCTCTCTCTAACCTACTCAAGGTTCATCACCATCACCATACTCATCTTCTCTCTACGATTGCGATCTTGTTTCTTGACGGAATCACGTGGTTCTGGACTCTAAACGACCACTAGAACAAGGAGAACACGGAAGTACAAGGATCTCTCGCGTTTCAGCAACAAATCGAGGTAAATCTAGATGTAGGTTGCGGTTTTGGTTTTTGTATCATGATTTTCGAGTTTGTAATTGATATAGCCGGTCTAGATGGTATAAAACGCTAAGGATTCATGAGGATTAGTGTATTGAACCGTTGGATGAGCTTGAAACAGCATAACCATGGCGAGGATGATGATGAACAGCTGCAGTTAGATGGCTCGCTGTTGCAGGTGGCCGAACCCTTGGCCACGAACCCTCTATGGGCGGGAAAGCAGGTTTTGGGCCGAACCCTTTGGGCGGCCGAACCTTCTTGGCAGCGAACCCTCCTGCTGGAACAGCGAACCCTAGGGTGGCGAACCCTAGGGACCCCGAACCTTATATGCTTGTTTGGTCAGCCGAACCCTAAGACCTGGAACGAACCCTGGTTGCCCGGGGCTTCCCTAGCCGAACCTTAGTGATTTTGGCCGAACCCATCATCACCAGGTTTAGGCGTCGAACCTTCTAGGGGTGAGGACTTCTTGAGCCGAACCTATGGTGTAATTGAGTAAGGGTTCGCTGGTCTTGGGCTAGTTGAATTCAAGTTCTTTAAATTAATTAATTAAGGGTAATTAGGAAACATGATTACACTTATATATATATATGTATTTGTATATATACACGTAATAAAGTATCCATGCATGCATGCGAAGTCTAGCCACCACCTTTTTATTTTAATTTAAGTTTTTAAGAGAATAAATAATTGTATGAATGTTGAACTTGTGTTATAATCTACTCAAACTTGGATGATTATTGAAACTTTAATTAAATTGTTATTAACCTAATCAAGGTGGTCGACATAGTGAACATGTATGCAAAGGGATACTTATGATATTACAACAAGTGGATCATGATAACATAGTTAGAAACTAACAAGACCAAACTATGAATTCATGATACACATTGGTAAAAAAATTTAGAAGTTATCTTAACTTAGGTTAAGTAAACTAAGTTAAGAAAACATTAATGATCTAACTAAAATAGAAACACTTGTGAATAATCAATCGAGACGAAACTGGTATACTCATGAGTACGGTCATATATTTAATTTCAGATAGTTGAGTTAATCTTGAGTTATCTACGCGAGCGCGCATAATACAAGAACACTTATACTAAGGACTTCAGGTGAGTTCTCATAACCTCCATTTCTTTAAACTGTTTTTGGTTTTAAAACCCGGAGGTGAAACATGTATACCAAATTAAATATTATTTTGATAACACAAGGTTAATACCTGTTTATCAATATGATATTCACATTTGAAATTATCATTATTATGGGATTATCTCTTATTATTTTATATCCATGTAAGCATTGTTATTGACCTAGGTCAATAACAAAGATTACAAGTATTGTCACAAATCCCGAGAATCATCGCTCTTAACTTCGGTTAATTGCTTTGACATCGTGTATTGTCACGTGGATGGTTTCCACATCTGTGAAGCATTGCCTTTGACTTCGGTTATTTGCTTTGGCTTCATGTATTGTCACGTGGTTAGCGACCACTCCATGAATCATGTATTTAACCTATGTTAATTACATAATGATCATGTATAGTCACGAACATTATTTGAGAATATGGTTGATGAGATTGGTTGATTAGTTTGTGGATTGATTATCTATATTTGATTATGATTATTTGTGATTGACTATGATTGATTTGGTTATGTGGTTATGTGATTATGTATGTATTTGGTTGTTGAATTGATGGATGTGTATTGGATTATCTCATACAGGTATTCATATGGATTTTCTCAAGAAGATCATAAGTTTTATACTCGTTTTAAACAAAGCAATTTATAAAACCCTTTTAAGCATAAACTTTCAAACTCATTTTTTTACTAAAACATTTTTAAATATAAAAACTTATGATTACTCACCAACTACTTTTGTAGTTGACACTTGATTTTCTTACATGTTTCAGGTGATGGAGACAAGTAGGATGAAGAGGATGATCTCTTCTATTTTGGACATCATCATCATATAGGATTCTTGGACTTAGTTAATTAACTAAATTTCTGGCGATTAGAATTTAGTTAGTTTAACTAAATCTTTTGTGTATTTGATGTAATTGATTCATGATGAACATGATTTTTGTGTAATTATTTTGGTTGATTAAATGATATATGATGATTTGATTTAGATGCCCACGAGCTTTTGAACAATCTACACATCCCTCGTGGCATCCCGATGATTCCGCCGTCGGTCGGGGTGTTACAGATTGGTATCAGAGCCTGGGTTATAGGGAATTAGGTTACTAGAAATGGTTGACCTAGTCTATAACCGTAGGATACCCTAGTATGAATAAATTCATACACTAGTTAGTATATTCAGGATTCATGCTTATGTGTTTATTACATGTTAATTGAACTCCTGTTATACATCTGATATATATGCTGCTTATTGATTTCTTGCTTACGTGTGCCCTAATGATTCGATAAGGACATGCACGTGGTGTATCGTAAAGGTGGTGGGACGTTGGCTAGGGCAGTTGCGACTGACCCTTACATATGCCCTATATATATACCATTTACGGTACATTGGGTGGATGTCAGTATTGAAGAATGTGGGAACTACCCGTTTGGGAAATTATCTGCTTAGGAAATTAACTGCTTAGGAATTCTCTGTTTTAGGAAAATTATCTGTTTGATCTATAAACTCCAGACAAGGACACACTCGTGGTATACTACAAAGGTGGTGGGACGGTGGCTGGGGCAGTTGCGACTGACCCCTACATATGCCCTATACATATACCATTTGTAGTATATTGGGGGTCTGTCAGTGTCAGGAACTTAGGATATTACTAGGAATTATTGTGAGATGGATGTTGATGGTCTGTTGGTTAAGGTTGGTTTGGATTGACACTTTGGATGATCACACTTGATAAACACTTATAAATTCACTTATAAAAACATACGGATTGGACACGAAGGGTGCATAGGATTAATGAACGATATGAGCGATTAGTGATGAAATATGGACTTGGGTGATGATATAGACACTTGATGATAATATAAACGCATAGTGATGATACTAACACTTAGTGATGGTATGGACACTTGATGAGAATAAACTATAGGGAGGATATGAACACTTAGTGACAATAAGAGCACTTCGTGATGATATGAACCCTTAATGATGATTATCTACATTGGGATTGATATGAATTTTAGTGAACTTATACAATTGGGGGAAACTTAATGTCAGGTGAACTTAGACATTAGGTGAACTTAGAAATAGGCAAGCCTACATGTCAGGTGAACTTAGACATTAGGCAAACCTAATTGTTCAAGGACACTAGTGATCACTTCACACAAAATTATCCTATTTAGGATAAGGTTTGTGAAGTGAGATTATGGTGAAATACATGACACACTCTACACACTAGCAAGGGCATAATCGTGGTGCAATGGAACGGTGGTGGGACGGTGTAGGGGAGATTGCGATCTACCTCTGCATATGCCCTATATATAAGCTTGTTGCATTGCATTGGGAGGTTGTCAGTGTTAGTATAGAGTGAGGAATGTATAGGAACTAGGAATAGTTAGCTAACACTAGTTATGACCAACTAGGACACTTAGAATAACACTAGGCAAATTTATAGACATTATGAGTTTAAATAACAGATAGGAAATAAATATAGTTCCTATATGTAATCCTAACTGTTTACAATAAACCCAATTGACCATTGTTTGTATGACTTACGTTGTAAACGGTAGTAACATGTTTCTATTTCCTTCAGAAACATGCCGCCTCGCCGTCACAACGGAGATGATACGAACGCAGAGGATGCTAACGGTAATGCTAACCCTGGCATGCAAGAGTTAGCTAACCTCATCACTGGGTTGGTGAACCAGTTGACTCAGGCCAACCAAAACATCAACCAGAATCGAGGTGGTGCAAACCAGACAACTTGCACATTCAAACACTTCAATTCCTGTAATCCCCTGAAATTTACGGGTGCTGAATCAGCCACTGGTCTGCTGCAGTGGTTTGAGAGTATGGAGAACACCTTCATCAACAGCGAATGTCCCGAGAATCTGAAAGTTCGCTATGCCACCAGTGTTTTCCAAAAGAGAGCACTGACTTGGTGGAATGGGGAAAAGCGAACTAGGGGAGTGGATGCTGCCTTAGCACTGACATGGACAGAGGTCAAGACTCTGATGACCACTGAATTCTGTCCTAGAAGCGAAATGAGGAAGCTTGAGACTGAGTTCTGGGAACTCAAGCAAGATAGCGGAGAGAATGTCATCTACAATACTCAGTTTCATGAGTATAGTTTACTGGTGCCTCACTTGGTGACACCCTTGGAAAGGGCGATTGAGAAGTATATCGGCGGGCTGCCGGTGCAGATTCAGGATACAGTCTATGGGAGCAATCCCAAAACACTTGAGGCTGCAATCCGGTTATCTGCAACTCTTACTGACAATCACGTGAAGAATGGAACTCTTACTCGAAAGGGATATAAGAAGACTGACACCAAGACTGTTGCAAAGGAAGTCAAAACTGAAGTCAAGTCTGAAGCTGCTAGCTCGTCCAAAAGCAGCAACAAGAAAAGAAAGAATCGGAACTTCATGGTCACTGTACCTGCTGCGAAGTCTGCGCAGCAATCATCCAATAACTCTGCTGCAAGAAATTACACTGGGAACACTCCCCAATGTAACACTTGCAGATATCATCATGCCCCTAACTTGCTGTGTCGCGTTTGCAACAACTGTGGCAAGTTCGGGCACTATGCAAACGTTTGTCGGAGTGCACCGCAAGCACAAAGGATGCAACAAGCACCGCTTGCACTACCAGCTCCTCAAACTCAACCTATTCCGGCTGTACCCATTCGCCAGATACCTCAAGCACAGGCAAGAGCCTGTTATGAATGTGGTGAAGTGGGTCACTTCAGAAATCAGTGCCCAAAGTTGACCGGGAATAATCAGAGGGTGGCAAGAGGCCGGGCTTTTCAACTGAATGCTCCAGCTGCTCAAGCCAACCAGGATGTGGTCAACGGTACATTTCTGATCAACAACTCTTATGCATCTGTCTTATTTGATTCTGGTGCCGATAGGAGTTTCGTTTCATATGATTTTGAATGCTTGCTTGGTAGAACACGTACATACTTAGATAAACCGTTCAATGTGGAGGTGGCTGACGGAAACACTATTGATATTGACACTATTATCATTGGATGTACTGTGAACTTAAATGATCACGTTTTTCCAATTGATCTTATACCTATGCATCTTGGTAGCTTCGATGTTATCATAGGCATGGATTGGTTAGCCACCCACAGAGCGGAGATTGTTTGTCATGAGAAATATATTCGTATTCCTTTAGCTTCGGGTGAAACTTTGAGAATATTTGGAGAAACTGCTAGTAGAGGTCTTAAGCTGATGTCTTGCACAAAAGCACATAAGTACCTTGGGAAGAAATGTATAGCCTTCTTAGCACACATTGTGGAGAAGAAAGAGAAAGAAAAGAGAATTGAAGATGTTCCGGTGATACGAGATTTTCCATAAGTCTTTCCAGACGATTTACCGGGTCTTCCACCAGAACGTCAAGTTGAGTTTCGGATCGACTTAGTACCTGGTGCGAACCCAGTCGCCAAAGCTCCTTATAGACTTGCGCCTTCGGAGTTGCAAGAATTGGCGAGTCAAATGCAAGAACTTACCGATAAAGGGTTCATTCGCCCGAGCCATTCGCCATGGGGTGCACCGGTCCTGTTTGTCAAGAAGAAGGACGGGTCATTCCGAATGTGCATCGATTACCGCGAATTGAACAAACTTACAATCAAGAATCGATATCCACTGCCGCGTATCGATGATCTCTTCGATCAGCTTCAAGGCTCGGCATGGTTTTCAAAAATCGATCTTAGGTCTGGGTATCATCAGCTTCGCATACATGATGATGATATTCCCAAGACTGCTTTCAGAACAAGATATGGCCATTATGAATTCCTGGTAATGCCCTTCGGCCTTACCAATGCACCTGCGGTTTTCATGGACCTCATGAACCGTGTTTGCAGGCCATACTTAGATAAATTTGTGATCGTATTCATTGATGATATCCTGATTTACTCAAAGACAAAGGAAGAACACGAGAAACACCTTAAGTTGGTTTTGGAGATCCTAAGAGAGGAGCGACTGTATGCCAAATTCTCTAAATGTGAATTTTGGCTTAAAGAAGTTCAATTCTTGGGGCACATAGTCAACGAATACGGTGTTCACGTGGATCCTGCGAAGATTGATGCTGTGAAGAATTGGAGTCACCGAAGACACCCACGGAGATTCGATCATTTCTCGGACTTGCCGGTTACTATCGGCGGTTCATCTCGAATTTCTCCAGGATTGCTGTCCCTCTCACTGCTTTGACTCAGAAGAATAGGCCATACGAGTGGGGACCAAAGCAAGAAGAGGCATTTCAGACTTTGAAGCAGAAACTTTGTGATGCTCCTGTCTTGACATTGCCTGATGGAAATGATGATTTTGTGGTTTACTGCGATGCATCCAACCTAGGTCTCGGTTGTGTTCTCATGCAAAGGGGAAAGGTTGTGGCCTATGCATCAAGACAATTGAAGATTCATGAGAAGAACTACACTACACACGACTTGGAACTAGGTGCAGTCGTGTTTGCTTTGAAGATATGGAGACATTATCTTTATGGCACAAAATGTGTAGTCTTTACTGATCATAAGAGTTTGCAACATATTCTGAATCAGAAAGAGCTCAATATGAGACAACGGAGATGGGTTGAACTGTTGAATGATTATGACTGTGAAATTCGCTACCATCCTGGTAAGGCGAATGTAGTAGCAGACGCGCTTAGTCGCAAGAGTCAAGTTCAAATCCATAGTGTCCGAGTGCACAATAATCTCCGAAATGATGTTCTCACGGCCCAACAACACTCATTAGCTCAAGATGACTTGAAAAATGAGATGTCCTGCGGGGCTGAAATTTTATTGGAAACTAAGGATGATGGTTTGATGTATTATTTGAATCGGTTGTGGATACCGAACAGGGGTGATCTCAGGATGGTGATTATGAATGAAGCTCATAAATCTCGTTACTCAATCCATCCGGGCTTTGATAAGATGTATCAAGACCTTAGGGGCTTGTACTGGTGGCCTGGAATGAAGAAGGATATTGCTGAATATGTATCTAAGTGCCTTAACTGTGCTAAAGTCAAGGCAGAACATCAGAGACCTTCGGGATTGTTATTACAACCAGAAATACCGATGTGGAAGTGGGAGAATATCTCCATGGATTTCATTACTAAACTCCCACGGACCGCGAACGGTAAAGATAGCATCTGGGTAATCGTTGATAGATTGACTAAGTCGGCTCATTTCTTACCGATAAGCGAAACTTACCCTGTGCGGAAATTAGCTCGTATCTACATTGATGAGATCATTAGCCGACATGGTATTCCCTTAAGCATAATATCGGACCGTGATGCTCGTTTCACGGCACGATTTTGGGAATCACTTCATGAAGCATTTGGAACAAGACTGGATCTTAGCACTGCTTATCATCCTCAAACGGATGGTCAAACGGAGCGAACGATTCAGACATTGGAAGATATGTTAAGAGCTTGTGTCATCGATTTTGGTGGCAATTGGGATAGCCATCTACCATTGGTTGAGTTCTCGTATAACAACAGTTATCACGCGAGCATTGGTATGGCGCCGTTCCAAGCTCTTTATGGCAGGAAATGTCGGTCACCTATTTGTTGGACCGAAGTCGGCGATTCGCAGATCACTGGTCCTGAGATTATTCAGGAAACGACTGACAAGATCCGCCAGATCCGTGCCAATCTGTTAGCTGCTCGCAGTCGACAGAAAAGCTACGCGGATAAACGAAGAAAACCTTTGGAGTTTGAAGTGGGAGATATGGTATTGCTTAAAGTGTCGCCTTGGAAGGGCGTTGTTCGATTTGGGAAGAAGGGGAAGCTTGCTCCACGATACGTTGGCCCTTTTAAGATCCTTGAACGGATCGGGAAGGTTGCTTACAAATTGGAACTTCCTCCAGAACTTAGTAATGTGCATCCGACGTTTCATGTGTCCAATCTAAGAAAGTGCTTAGCTGATCAGGATCTTCAGGTACCACTCGATGACATCCGCATCGATGATACCATGCACTTCGTTGAAAAACCAGTGGAGATAATGGATCGTGAGATTAAACAGCTCAAACGCAGTAGAATTCCAATTGTCAAAGTACGTTGGGAATCGAAGCGTGGTCCAGAATTCACATGGGAGCGGGAAGATCAGATGAAGCTTAAGTACCCACATTTATTTACTACGGTCACTCCAAGTTGAATTTCGGGACGAAATTCCTTTAACTAGGGGAGACTGTAACATTTCTGTACTTTCAGTTGTCCGTACGTCCGTACATCCGTACGATTGTACTGTTACGACTGGAGATTTATTTATTATGAATGATTATGAAATTATTGATTGACATTACTGATATTATCACTGTTACTGGTATACATGATTATAATTTATTATACGCGTAAACCACGGGAAGTTTAGTTGTAATTCAACTAAACAGACCCGTAGTGTTTATCGCGGTTACTTATCACTGATAATGATGGATTATTGGTCTGAGAATGGATTGAGATGGAATTGGGAGTTTGTTTGAGTCTGGTTACTAAACGTAGTCAAGGACCCATGGTCATGGTTTATCGAAATAGCGGTGGGACGGTGGCTAGGGCAGTTGCGACTGACCCTTACATATGCCCTATATATATGCATATTTCGGTCTATCATGGATGTGTCAGTGACTAGGGTTTAGTGGGTTTTTGGTTTGGGGAAATGATAATATTAAGGTTATTAAATAATGGGAATTAATTACGCGAAGTGAGGTTACGAACGCTATTTAATCGCGAATATTAATTTAGAAATATTAACTTAATAATGTATTCGCGCGGGTGACGATTCACGCGAATATAATTATTAGGAATAATATTCTAAAACAATATTCCATAAATCATAGATCAAATCGAAATGCGATACGAGCATCGGATTCGCAAAGGTGACGATCTTTACGAATACGTACGCGAGTAACGCGTTTCGACGAGATAAGTAAATAATATTTAGCGATATTAAATTAATGATTGTGAACTTAAAACGTTTATTAGGAATCATAACCTAAAATGTTTTCGAATAAATTAATTTATTTAAATAATTATTTAACGAAAACGAAAACGGAATTTATTTTACGAAACAATTTATTTAAACTTATTTTAATTAAACAAAACTGATTTATTTAAAACGAGTTATTGTTTTAAATATGTTACGATAGAAGACCGAGCATGTTGTTACATTTCACGTGAATTAAACGCGATCACTTACGAGGCATAAATTATTTTAAAACCAAATTAATTCATGAAATGCTATTGTTTAAACACTTTATGTTTAAATAGTTTTAGCGTATAAAAACCGAACATTTTATTATGAATATCGCGATAAAAACGAGACCGAACACCGGGGATTTATACGCGATAAAAGAGAAGGAATCTCCTCCATTTTCTTCATTTTTCACAAACCCTTTCTCTCTCTAACCTACTCAAGGTTCGTCACCATCACCATACTCATCTTCTCTCTACGATTGCGATCTTGTTTCTTGACGGAATCACGTGGTTCTGGACTCTAAACGACCACTAGAACAAGGAGAACACGGAAGTACAAGGATCTCTCGCGTTTCAGCAACAAATCGAGGTAAATCTAGATGTAGGTTGCGGTTTTGGTTTTTGTATCATGATTTTCGAGTTTGTAATTGATATAGCCGGTCTAGATGGTATAAAACGCTAAGGATTCATGAGGATTAGTGTATTGAACCGTTGGATGAGCTTGAAACAGCATAACCATGGCGAGGATGATGATGAACAGCTGCAGTTAGATGGCTCGCTGTTGCAGGTGGCCGAACCCTTGGCCACGAACCCTCTATGGGCGGGAAAGCAGGTTTTGGGCCGAACCCTTTGGGCGGCCGAACCTTCTTGGCAGCGAACCCTCCTGCTGGAACAGCGAACCCTAGGGTGGCGATCCCTAGGGACCCCGAACCTTATATGCTTGTTTGGTCAGCCGAACCCTAAGACCTGGAACGAACCCTGGTTGCCCGGGGCTTCCCTAGCCGAACCTTAGTGATTTTGGCCGAACCCATCATCACCAGGTTTAGGCGTCGAACCTTCTAGGGGTGAGGACTTCTTGAGCCGAACCTATGGTGTAATTGAGTAAGGGTTCGCTGGTCTTGGGCTAGTTGAATTCAAGTTCTTTAAATTAATTAATTAAGGGTAATTAGGAAACATGATTACACTTATATATATATGTATTTGTATATATACACGTAATAAAGTATCCATGCATGCATGCGAAGTCTAGCCACCACCTTTTTATTTTAATTTAAGTTTTTAAGAGAATAAATAATTGTATGAATGTTGAACTTGTGTTATAATCTACTCAAACTTGGATGATTATTGAAACTTTAATTAAATTGTTATTAACCTAATCAAGGTGGTCGACATAGTGAACGTGTATGCAAAGGGATACTTATGATATTACAACAAGTGGATCATGATAACATAGTTAGAAACTAACAAGACCAAACTATGAATTGATGATACACAATGGTAAAAAAATTTAGAAGTTATCTTAACTTAGGTTAAGTAAACTAAGTTAAGAAAACATTAATGATCTAACTAAAATAGAAACACTTGTGAATAATCAATCGAGACGAAACTGGTATACTCATGAGTACGGTCATATATCTAATTTCAGATAGTTGAGTTAATCTTGAGTTATCTACGCGAGCGCGCATAATACAAGAACACTTATACTAAGGACTTCAGGTGAGTTCTCATAACCTCCCTTTCTTTAAACTGTTTTTGGTTTTAAAACCCGGAGGGGAAACATGTATACCAAATTAAATATTATTTTGATAACACAAGGTTAATACCTGTTTATCAATATGATATTCACATTTGAAATTATCATTATTATGGGATTATCTCTTATTATTTTATATCCATGTAAGCATTGTTATTGACCTAGGTCAATAACAAAGATTACAAGTATTGTCACAAATCCCGAGAATCATCGCTCTTAACTTCGGTTAATTGCTTTGACATTGTGTATTGTCACGTGGATGGTTTCCACATCTGTGAAGCATTGCCTTTGACTTCGGTTATTTGCTTTGGCTTCATGTATTGTCACGTGGTTAGCGACCACTCCATGAATCATGTATTTAACCTATGTTAATTACATAATGATCATGTATAGTCACGAACATTATTTGAGAATATGGTTGATGAGATTGGTTGATTAGTTTGTGGATTGATTATCTATATTTGATTATGATTATTTGTGATTGACTATGAGTGATTTGGTTATGTGGTTATGTGATTATGTATGTATTTGGTTGTTGAATTGATGGATGTGTATTGGATTATCTCATACAGGTATTCATATGGATTTTCTCAAGAAGATCATAAGTTTTATACTCGTTTTAAACAAAGCAATTTATAAAACCCTTTTAAGCATAAACTTTCAAACTCATTTTTTTTACTAAAACATTTTTAAATATAAAAACTTATGATTACTCACCAACTACTTTTGTAGTTGACACTTGATTTTCTTACATGTTTCAGGTGATGGAGACAAGTAGGATGAAGAGGATGATCTCTTCTATTTTGGACATCATCATCATATAGGATTCTTGGACTTAGTTAATTAACTAAATTTCTGGCGATTAGAATTTAGTTAGTTTAACTAAATCTTTTGTGTATTTGATGTAATTGATTCATGATGAACATGATTTTTGTGTAATTATTTTGGTTGATTAAATGATATATGATGATTTGATTTAGATGCCCACGAGCTTTTGAACAATCTACACATCCCTCGTGGCATCCCGATGATTCCGCCGTCGGTCGGGGTGTTACATCTAGGGATGTTCAAATGAGAATTATTCAAACTTGAGAACTAAAAGAACCAATTTTAGCCACAAATTTAGAAGTGTATAAAAGTAACTTCCACTATTTTAAAAGAGAATTACTTTTGTGCCCCTTAAAATATGTGGTTCAATACTAGTTCCTATGGTTCTTTAATATTTAATAGTTCTTAAAGAAATAAGTCCGTATATATATATATATATATATATATATATATATATATATATATATATATATATATATGTATAAAGAGAGAGACAGACTATGACATTCAGGTTTTCCTAAAAATGTAATGGTGTCAATTGTTTAAGACAAAAGTCTTAGGGTATTAATTAAACTAATATTATTATACATGGATTTATATACCCACAAATCAATATAAATAAAATGCAAAACAATTAATAAGTTAATTAAGTTAAACTTTAATAAAATTGTAACACCGCGAATTTTTTATACAAGTTATTTAAACTTACAAGTGGGCAACGGATAATTAATTTGTAGGAAAGGAATGAAAAAGGAGAAGAAACAAACCGTATGAAAGTTCACGAAATGAAAGTAACCGAACTCGTTTCGTGAACTCAAAAGTTCACGAAGAGGAAAGTATATGAACTTAAGTTCGTGAACCACATTTCGTGAACCTTACTTTGTGAACTTGGTCTATATATAGTAGTGACTCGGGAAACGTGATCACTTTTGGCTGGCATCATTCTCTCCCAAGTACTCGAAGTTGGCAAGTTCGGAAACTTCAAGAACGACTGTAACTCGCTTAAAAGGAAGCAGAAACACACGGAAAGATATTGGAAGGTCATCAAACATATTGTAAGTGTTTGATTTGAGAAAGCTGCGCTTTTTTTAGGAAAAAAGGGAACTTATGCATAAACATCGTTCCTTTATGCATAAAGTTCACACCTTTTTTGTTGCTCGGCACTGGCAAGGCCATTGCACATCCAGAACTAGCCTCAAAAGTTTAAGAGGAGTTTTCTATGATGTTTTATGAACAAAACAAAATTCACGAAATAAAGTAGTCGAAACCTTTCTCCGTGAACCTCAAGTTCCTGAACTCTCGTTCATGAACCTTAAGTTCGTGAACCCGGTTCCCTAAACTTGAGGGTTTCGTGTACCTGGATATTTAGAATAGTTTGCTAATTTCGGAAACTTATGCATGTTCGTATACGGGGGCAAGTTAGGCGAGCCATGGGGACTTAGAATAAATTCTAATTCTTGGGATGAAACGTAAAGAGATGATGTGACGGTTTAGGTTCTCGAGTCATAGCCTTGAGGAATCGGTTTAGGAAGCTAAGGGCCACACAGTAATCTTGTGAGTTCTAGATGCCCTAAACTAAATACTTATGTGTTAATGTGTTACACATACTTTTGGGCTGGCATACGGACTTTAATGTTATGACGAAAATGACATGATAATATGAAGCTAAGATGACATGAATGTGATGCTAAAGTGATATGATAAATGATGATATGCTACTATGACGTTATGATGTTATGATAATACGATGATGCTATGCTAACATGATACGATTTCATGTTGTTAGGATGTTAAGATGTTATGACGTTATAATGATAAGATGATGCTACGATGATATAATGACATGTATATGATGCTAACATGATATGTTGGTATGACCTTATAATGCTAAGATGTTATGACGTTATAATGATAAGATGATGCTACGATGATACGATGGCATGTATATGATGCTAACATAATATGACGTTATGATGTTACGATGCTAGGATGTTAGGACATTATGATGTTATGATGCTATGATGATATGGAGAAGTAAAGATGTTATGATATCATGCTATGATGATATGATGAGGTTTTCCTACATTAAATGCTTACGGTGTTTTAATTAAACTAGAACTCACCAGCAAAAGCTGACTTTTTAGTATGTATGTCAGGATAAAGGACAAATATGAGGACGTAAAGGAGCTCGTGGCACAGAGTTAGAAGATCCAGTGATTTTGGCAATCCTATATGTTTTTGATACGAATAGTTAAATGTATTTGATTTTGACAAAATATGTTAATTTCCGCTGCATGTTATGAAAGTTTTTGGTTTAATTTCGGAGGCCTCTCAAAAACAAAAAAACAATACTTGACGTGTACATCCCTTATTTATATAGCAGTTTGATTATCTATATTTATATACATGGATCGTTGAGACTAATATATATGGATGCTTGTGAGTAACAAAAGTATGTTATGGTTTTAAAATAACCATAAACGTTTTTATAAATGTTTAAAAATATATATTTATGAATAAAACTATGTATAATAGAATAAATTAAACAAAGTGTTATAAATTTATTAAAGTGTTATAGAATTTATAAAAGTTGCTATAAAAAGTAGTAAAGTAATAAAACTTTGTTAAATTCTATTAATAAAAAGTTTATAAATCTGATTTTCATACACAAAATAATAAGTTAATGGAATATTATAAATAAAAATACTAAAAGCTAAACCAGGAGGGTGAAATTTACCAATACATGTAAGTCTTTTCCATCCCCCTTCCCTTTCCCATATTTCCGGCGAGAGCTTCATCGGATTTCAGCCACTTCATCGGTTATACAATCTAAACACGAACCCGCTCCATTAAGTGTAACATCAGTGCCTGAATAGTAGATTGTACAGTAGAATCATGTACGGAACAATGTGTAATACTTGTTATGTAGATTCAGTACGAAACTATTTCAGTAACATTGTGTGAAATCAGTATTTAAAAGTCAGAATTACATCTGACAACACGAATCAATAATGTGAATGTTAGTTAGGATATTACTATTATAAACGTATATGAGAATGAACGAATCGAAACAAAAATGGATGTCGTTACGTGAATATTAAAATGACGGTGTATTCGTGTGGGTGACGATTCCCACGAATATATCTGTGAGTTTAACGTCCTGAATAATATCTTATAATTAGAAAATCACATCGTAAAGTACAGTTGTCTTCGTGTTCGTACGGGTGTGTATATGTACAAATACACACGAACCCGATACGATTTGAGCAAACAGTCGAAATAAACGTTTTCGAATTTTTAAAATTAATAAAAAGATATTTAGTTAATTTATTAAGAAATTACTACCTAAAATTATTTAAAAATGTTTATTTGTATAACGTTACGTGACGTTACGTGAAATTAGAAAAACGACGTGTTAAAACGAAACCGAACACACTTGAACTATAAAAACAACCAACACCCTCTTCTTCTTCATTTTTCAACCAAGAACTCTGTCTCTTCTTCCGAAATCAGGTTTCTTTCTCCATATTCTCTCTACCATCAAGCACACACAACCCACTCATTTCTTCACCAAAATCGATGTTCTTATAGTCAAAACGACCTTGGGAACGAGGAGAATGCGAAATTACAAAGTATCTGTGGTGAAACGAGCTTGATTGATCGCAATTTTAGACAGAAGGTTTGGTTTATAGGGTTTTCTTCATTTTTTCAGCTTTTCGACTTGTAACCGGTTCTACTCCTTCAAAACTCATAGGATGAGCACGAAATTGAACTAGGAACTTGAGGAACATGTTAGATTAACCATTGAAAGGGGTGAAGTGGGCTGGAATCAACCAAAGAAAAGTGTCGAAGCTGCCAAGTGGGGAAGAACACTAGTATTGACGGCCATTATGTTACAGCTCAAATCCTTGTCGATTCTGTTAATTTCGACAATCATAGAAGCATTTCGTGTTGATTCAGTTGTTAAAGTTGGGAACTTTTACAAGTTTGAGACCTAAAGTGGTAAAAGAGATTGGAGGCTCTTTTCAGCACAAAGATAACTGCTTTGTGGTTCATGTTTGCTACTTTGTTGTTCATCTTTACACCATTTTGCCGCTGCATCAATTTGGGGTTCTGGATCTTGAAGAAATTTCATTTGGAGTTTTTCAAGTGTTTTTCGAGAACTCCATTTCGAGAACTGCATATCGAGTAGTGGTCTTCGTGAACTGATCTTCGGTAACTTGTATTCATGTACTCATCTTCGGACACTTGGATTCGAGATCTTGGCTTCGAGTACTCACTTTAGAGATATTGGCTTCATATACTTGTTTTCGAGTGCTCAGATTCGCATACTCGGATTTCGTGAACATGGTTTCGAATACCTGTCATGGTGTCCTACCTTTCTGGACTTCGCATACTGACCTTAGAGAACCTCCTTGACTTCGAGAACTTCCTAGACATCGCATACTTTCTGGATTTCATGAACTGAGACTTAGCTTCTTCTGATCATGGCTTCCAAAAACTTAACCAATCTGTCCAGCCTGCTTAATTTGGACAATGTGATCGGGACAGGCACCAAGCCTCCTACACTTGTCTCAGGTGACAATTTTCAAGACTAAAAATTCATATTTCAGTCTTTCATCAAATATACCGATCCGAAGTTATGGTGTTCTTTTGAGGAAGAGCCTTATGTGCCCATGTATCGGAGTGAGCTAAACGGATTGATTCCAAAAGACACTGAATTGTTTACTGAGAACTACATTTTGCTTAGGGAAAAGGATGACAAGGCATATGCCTCTATCACCATGGCATTATCCACTAAGGTTGCTCACGAGTTCAAGGAGCACAAAACAGCCAAAAAATTGTGGGACGTGTTGGTTGAGCGTTTTGAAGGCAATGAGGGTATGCATGAGAGTAGGAAGGATATGTTGAGACAACGGTTCAACATGTTTAATCACATAAAGAGTGAAAAACTGGAGGCTCAACTAAACAGATTTACTCACTTGATGACTGAGCTCACGAGTGCCGGGATAGAGATGACCAAGGGTGAGGTCAATAAGAAGCTGCTGAACTCCCTTCCATACAAGTGGAACTACAATTGTAAAACAATCAAGACGACTAAGGACATGTACAGGACCACCCTGAGCGAGCTGATATCAATTATCAACTCATATGATATGGATGATAAACAAAGAGCTTCGAATCATGCCAGCTCCATGGGAATCACTCCAGCTTGAGAGAATGCAACACCTCTCTCATCAATCAACTATCAAGCTTTAGGGTTTCTAAATGTTCCTTATGAGACTGCTTTTCTCTCCTCCAGGAAAGCTCCCTCATTTCCCAAAGTCAGTGAAGAAAGTAAGGAGAACCTGCTACTATTCAAGGGATTCATGAATAGTTATAATTCTTTTATTGCAGGTGAGTTGGTCCTAGCCAATCTGACACGGTATAATCTGTAATAGATTAATCCGACCGATGTAGAGGAGATGGATATTGCATGGCAGATGGCCATGGCAGTCTTCAGAGTAAAGAAGTTTATCAAGAAGTATAGGAAGAACAGTTTCGGGAACAACCCAGGGAAGAAGCTCGGGTTTGATAAGTCAAAGCTCAGATTTTACAACTGTGACCAGCCACAACACTTTTCTAGAGAATGCAGGCAGCCCAAGAATGCTGAGGAAGATAACAAGAAGACAGATGATTCCTCTGGTGTAGGAACATCTAAAGATTTGGTGACTCCAGATTCGGACACTTATGACTGGAGCGATCAAGTGCAAGAATTGGAGATGTCTCTTGCATTGAAAACGTTTTTAATTATAGATCTCACAATGAGGCATTGATCAAGGAAGTCACCAAACTTAAATACTTTAACTCTGAATTTCTTAAAAATGAAGAAATTTTCAAAAAGAAAGTTGATGCCGAATGGCATGACATTTCAAAGTTAAAGGAACTTTTAAGTGACAAGGAATCTAACCACGGGATGCCAAGTGCCAGATAGAGTAGATTACCTTAGAGTTAGACCAAGTTAAAGCCGAGTTGTCCAAACATAAAACTAGAGCTGAAAAATATGATTACTTAAGTAACTTGATGGCTAAGATGATCAATGTTGAGATCAGGAGAAGAGAGCCAACGGGGACTTCGTTATAGTGAGATGATACCTCCTTTTAACCACAATTATTCCATCATCCTGAAAATCTACAAGTTAGTTGATGATCTGCTGTTAAAGCCAAACTGAAGGCATGAGTTCACTATTGGTTCGAACAAACCTGTTTCACTCACAATTGATCCTATTTTGTCTGATTTAAATTATTCTGATGATTCTGAGGTTTGTTCAAAAGTTTAAGTGTTTCAGGTCAGAGTGAGGAGGAAGAAGAAAGAAGTGCTGAGAGGAGCACAGATTGTTCAGTTTCATATAACAAATCACAATTTTCAGTTCCAAAAGTTGATTTTGTTGGAAAATTCGAAACAATTAATATTATGCCAAATGAAATGATTAAAAATTTTAGGATGAAATTTGTGAAAACTTATGTTGATGTTAAAAAAATGTGTCTTAAAATCAAATGCTTCTCGTTTGGCAGAAAAGGTAACCAAGGCTCATTCCACAATCACAAGAGAGACGAGTTCAAAGTTAAATCCTAACTTTGAACCTTATTTTCCAAGTGGGTCTTTGGAACAAGTTTTCACAAGCTCATCTCCTGTTCAATGTGATTGTGATGTAAAGCCTTTTGACCCACAAGAGTTTTATCAAAAGGTATGTTGCTATGCATGTGGGAAACCAGGCCACATAGAAAGACACTGTCTGCATAGACCGATTGAATTCTTCTATGGGAAGAATCAAAAGGTCACACCTACGGCAAAACCATCCTGTAAACCATTGAGGACTGATCAATCCTTCAAGCCTAAGGTGAAACCTCAAAAAAGGACTCAGAATCATCACATTGCCAGAAACAGAAAAGGGGCTAAACCAAATCAAAATGCTTTTCATAAATAATAGTAAGCAAAGGTTTTCAAATCTGAAATTAAAACATAGTGGAAGGGTAAGCCACAATTGAATCCTCCAGTAAAACCAATTTGTTGGAAAATAAGGACTGATGAGCAAAACCATTGAAGACAAACTACTGAATAAGAACAGGAGATTGACCAACCGTGGATAACTTCTTCCTGCCACTGTATCATAACAACGGTTTGAAACATCGGCTCCCAATACAACGGATCTAATAACCACTGATCTAGCAAACCGCTGATCATGTAGCTGATGACAACCATAGAACAAGACCAAGACAACAACGGTTACAATAAACCGCGGAATGGCTTCTGCGGTTCAACTACTAAAGACACAACATCTCATGACAACCGAGGAGAACCACTGAAGATTTAGGTTTCCATCGTTGTTGCCTTTTGAATTCAGTTGTTGTACAATTTTGTTTTGTTTAAGTGTCTGTACCGTTTCAGTGTCTTGTCTTATTATTCTTTGTATTGTAACATTGTATGTTGGGTATTTAAACCCCAACATTTCGTGAAATACTTGAATTACATTCCCCAAAAATTCCTTGTTCAGCTATTTTGTTTTCTCTCTTTCTGGCAAAAACTAAACAACCAAAAATAAGTAAGTGTTAAACTTCAGAGGGCGCTAATACCAAGGCTTTGATGCAGAAGTTGATGAATAATGCACATTAAAACAAATAAATTCTTGAAATGTTTTTCTTCTCTTCTCTTTTCTTCCAAAATAAACAATGACCCATATCTAACCTACTGCATTTGATCTTCTATGTGCAGAGAGTTTTTTCAAACAAAAATCACCTACGGTATGTGGACAGTGGAGGCTCTAGGCACGTGACAGGATGCAGATCCATTCTAAATTATTTTTTCCAAAGAATGGAGGATCTGTTTCCTTTGGAAACAATGCAAAGGGTTGTATAGGTGGGTCTGGTTCTGTCCTTAGTGGAAAATTGCACATTAAGGATGTCAGCTTAGTTGAAAACCTCAAATTTAATCTCTTGAGTGTTTTTCAATTAGCAGACAAAAACTATAGTTCATTTTTCACCAAGGACAGCTGTAAAATTCTTTCTTCTGAAATAAATTCTAAAATAAAGGTCTTAGTTGACCAACACACTTTGCTAACGACTAAGAGAAATGGAAATGTCTATGTGGTAGACATGACCACTGACTCTCAAACTTCTACTCCTACATGTCTTTTAGCCAAAGCATCAGTTTCTGAGACTGCCCTTTGGCACAGAAGATTCAATCACCTAAATTATCAAACTCTCCTTAAACTTTCTACCCTTTCTTTAGTAAGAGGATTGCCTTCAAAAGAATTTCATTTTGAAGGTCAATGTGAATCTTGCTAAAAGGGAAAGCAACATAAATCACCACATAAGTCTATTGAGGAATCCGAAACAACTATCTGTCTTAATCTGCTTCCTATGGATCTGTTTGGTCCTGTGAAGGTAGCTAGCTTAGCCAAAAAGAGATACTGCTTAGTTGTTGTGGATGATTACTCAAGATTTTACTGGACCTTCTTTCTCTTCAGCAAAGATGAGACTGCTGATAAAATAAAAGCCCTTATCACTCAACTTGAAACACAATTTGGTCTTCCTGTCAAGGTAATTAGAAGTGATAATGGTACTGAATTCAAGAATCATGTTCTTGATGAGTTCTGCATTTCTAGGGGAATCCTTAGACAATATAGGTTCTAAGAACTCCTGCTCAAAATGGAGTTATGGAAAGAATGAATAGGACACTTATTGAGACTGGAAGAATCATGCTTGCAGACTCAGGATTACCTTTATCCTTTTGGGCTGAGGCAGTAAACATTGCCTGTTATATTTTAAACAGAGTTCATATTGTGAAAAGACATAACAAGACTTCTTATGAGGTCCTTCATAAAATAAATCCCCTCATTTCTTTCTTCAGAGTTTTTGGGTGTTCATGTTTCATTTTGAACACAAAGCACTCTCTATATCCCCAAGAATTGATAATGCATCAGTAGATACCCCTAAACAAGCTCATGCTACCACTTCTGAAAGCTCTCCTGATCCAACTGATAATTCATCTTCTTCGGATGCTGCTTCTACAAATAATTGTTTGAACATCATTCTCTTCAACAAAAATCACCCCTAGAGCAGATCTTGGGTGATTTAAGTAAAGGTGTTTAAACTAGGAACCATATTTCAAACTTTTGCCTTCATGCTGCTTTCTTATCCTAAAATGAGCCTTGTAAGTATCAAGAGGCACTTAAAGATAATAATTGGGTGGAAGATATGCAGGATGAACTACTACAGTTCAAAAGGCAAAATGTATCACAACGGATGAACTATGCAGGATGAACTATTACAGCGGATTGACCAATTGCGGATAACCACTTATCTAGCAAACAGCGGATGATGTAGCTGATTACAATCACGGAATAACACCAAGACAACAACGGTTTCAATAAACCGCGGAATGGCTTCCGCGGTTCAACTACTGAAGACACAACCACTGATCACAACCGCGGAGAACCACTGAAGATTTAGGTTTCCGTCGTTGTTGACTTTTGAATTTAGTTGTTGTACAATTTTGTTTTATTTCAGTGTCTGTACTGTTTCAGTTTCTTGTCTTATTAGTCTTTGTCTTATAACATTGAATGTTGAGTATTTAAACCCCAACATTCCGTGAAATACTTGAATTACATTTCCCGAAAATTCCTTCTCCTGCTATTCTGTTTTCTTTCTTTCTAGCAAAAACTAAACAACCAAAAATAACTAAGTGTTAAACTTTAGAGGGAGCTAATACCAAGGCTTTTATCATGAGTCTAAAGTCCTTGTTACTGGTTATATAGCCTTTTCGAGTTTCAACTCAATTGATCCTAGCAGTATGAACAAGCAGATTAAAGTAAACAAGCTTAAGGACAAAGGCAAAGAAAGCACCAAATTGCCTAATGTACCTAAATCCATAAAGACTTGGGTACCTATTTCCCATAAATGTATGTTTGTTGTGCACGGCCGACCGAAATAAGCTAAAGAATGTATGGTATGTAGATAATGGTTGCTCTCGGCACATGACTGGGGATTTCTCTCAGTTGCATGAAGTCACACCGTTTAATGGAGGATATGTCTTATTCACTAGAGACAAAGGTGGGAATATAAGCATGAAAGGAACCGTGACGAATGGTACTTTGAGCTTTGAGGATGTATACTACGTGGAGTGTAACACCCCGACCGATGGCGGAAACGTCGGGATGCCACGAGGGATGTGTAGATTGTTCATAAGCTCGTGGGCATCTAATTAATTCATCACATATAAATTAATCAACCAAATTAATTACATCAAAAATCATGTTCAGCATGAATTAGTTACATCAAATACACCAAAAGATTTAGCTAAACTAACTAAATTCTAGTCTCCAGAATTTCAGTTATTTTAGCTAAGTCCAAGAATCCTATGTGATGATGTCCAAAAGATGTAGAGCTATCCTGCTCTACCTACTTCTCTTCGTTCCCTGAAACATGTAGAAAATCAAGCGTCAACTACGAAGTAGTTGGTGAGAAATCATAAGTTTTTATGTATTAAGAATGTTTATAAAACGTTTATAAAAGTTGATAAATGGGTTTATAAAAGTTTATAATTTCCCCGAGAAAATTCACATGTGCACCTGTAAGTTAGTCCAGTTCTGCCAAATCCCAACACAACACAACATCCAACAATTCAATTAACCATATACACAATAATCACATAATTCAAATAATCATAAATAATTTTCCACATATAATCAACCAATCACATCTCAATCATTAATCATCAGAATCATATAAACATAAGTTACCGCGGAGGACCTCAGTCAACTCAAACAACGGCGGAATCATCGCGGAGGACCGCAGTCAACTCAACCAACGATATTCCTATAAGTGTCTTCGTGCACTGCGGAGGACCGCAGTCAACTCAACCAACAGTGGAATCACTGAGGAGGGCGTTAGTCAACTCACCAATAGTAACTCAATCATCGCGGATAACCTAAGTCAACTCAATCAACAATGACTCACGGATAAGTAATAATCCATCTCAATCAATAATCAATGATAATTCAATAACCTGAGTATCATAATGATAAACCAGGTGTCACCCATGTGTTATCAAAATAATATTTTAAATATTGGTATACATGTTCCACCTCCGAGTTTAAAAACAAAATGGTTTTAAAAGGAGGTTATGAGAACTCACCTGAGTCCTTAGATTCGGTGTTCTTGTAGTATGCGTGCTCGCGTATGTAAACTCAAAGCAACTCAACAATCTGTATTTAATAGGTGTTTGTGTCCATAAGTATACGCGTTTCACTTAAATCAATTTCCCATAAGTATTTACTTTAAATTTCTTAAGCGTTTAGTGAACTTAGATTATTTATTCTAAGTTACATTGTAATACTTAAGATTTTTATAATTGGTAATCCTTACAATGTGAGTCGATCTTGTTTATTTTTATTTATCAAATGATAATAATTAAATCTTGGGATCCCATGAGCACCCTCATAGCTATGTATGTTAAATGGTAGTAGCCCTCATCATACATTTACCCATACTTATATGCATGGCCCATTCAAATTAATCACTATGATTTAAATTATTGAAACCTAACTTAAATTTAGAAAGGTCATACTTAGTTTTATTCCCATAAAATGTTTCATGCTCATAAATCGGTAAACCCAAAAAAATATATATTTAGTGAGAGAAAAAGTGGTAGCTTGAACTATTCATGTGTGCTTGGGTATCTCTATGTGTGCTCATGTCCCACCATAAAATCTTAGTTTAACCAATTTCCTCAACCCCTTAGCCCAACACTAACCATAGGTCCGCTGCCCTCTTGTTCCACAGCCCTTAGGTTCCCTCAGCTTAGGGTTCGCTTAGAGGTTCTCTAGAGGTTCGCTAGAGGTTCGTCCCTTCCACGTTCGGGCCTCATGAGGTTCGTGGTTCGGTGGTCCAAGACATTAACATGACTAGGGTTCGACTAAAGGTTCGGAGACCCTAGGTTCGCAGCATGTGGGTTTCCAGGTTCGCAGTTTTTCAGGAGACATAGGGTTCGGCCATGCTGCACGTAGGTTCGGGTGAAGGAAGGTTCGCCCAATCTAGGGTTTGTCTAAGCCCAAGGTTCGCTGGACCACAAAGGGTTCGGCTCTTTTGGTTCGCTCCAACATGCAACCATAAGGTTCGCCTAACGTCTAGCTGGTCTAAGTGGGCTAGGTTCGGCTGAATAATGGTTCAGCAGCCACAGGTTCGCATGGAGGCTAAGGTTTGGCTAAAGCTTAACCAGGTTCGTCCCAAAGGGTTTCTAGGGTTCGGCTACTTCACATGGCAAGGTTCGGCCCACTAGGGTTTGTGGGTCGCCGAAGGTTCGTAGGCCTGAGCATTGCAACCCCCGGTTCGGAATTTCCTGATTAGGTGATGGCCTAAGGTTCGGCTACCTCCCATGGTTTCTAGTCGTTCATACTATCTCGTTTTAAGTTTTCAACATGTACAAATCCTTTGAAAAGGTGATGATATGGATCGGTTATCTAAAACGAAAAATCAAAAAGTAAAAAACTAGATTTACCTTCAAATCGTGCTCGTATGATGGGTTTCTTCGTATCTTCTCGTTCTTCTCGGTCTCACGAATGTTTTAGCACCAAGATCTCGCGAATCCGTAGAATAACGAGCGAGCAAAGCTAGAGAGAAGGTAGAGAGAGAGTAGGGTGGTGTTTTTCTTGGTTTAGAGATAGAAAGAAAAATGTAAAATGGAAGAGAGGGAGGTGATCCTTGTGTACTCGGTCTCGTTTATATCGCGATAAAAATAATTAAATATCTCGGTTTTCTCGTAAAACATAATTATATGAATACGTTTAAATAATTATGTTTCGTTTTTAATAAAATGATTTTAAGTGGAATCGTTTAACCACAATGTCTTCGTTTTCTTTCGTTAAATTAATTATTTAAATAAAACGATTTACTCGGTTTTTGTTTTAGGTTGTGACTCCTAATAAACGTTATTAGTTTCCATTTATTAATTTAATATCGTTAAACATTATTTCGTTGTCTCATCGAAACGCGTTACTCGCGTACGTATTCGTAAAGATCGTCATCTTTGCGAATCCAACGCTCGTATCGTATTTCGATTTGATTTACGATTTATGGAATATCGTTTCAGAATATTATTCCTAATATTTATATTCTTGTGAATCGTCACCCACGCGAATACATTATCAAGTTAATATTTCCGAATTAATATTCGCGTGTAATTAATGATCGTAACCTCACCAACGCGTATTTGTTTCTGATAACACTTCTATTATTTTATTATCTTTAATATTATATTTTCCCAATCCAATCCCACTAAACAATATCACTGACACATCCATGATAGACCGAAATATGCATATGTATAGGCATATGCAGGGGTAGGTCACAACCTCCCCAACACCGTCCCACCGCTATTTCGATAAACCATGACCATGTGTCCTTGACTATGTTTAGTAACCAATCAATACCCAACTCCTAATTCCATTCCATTCCAAACCAATCATCCATCATATGTGAATTCAACTGCGATAAACTCTCTGGCTCTGTTTAGTTGTGTTTCAACTAAACTTCCCATGGTTTATGCATATAATCATGTGTTCTCAATATGCATACCAATTATCAATAATATTCTCTAATAATTCATTATCATTAATAATTATCTCATCAGGTCGTAACAGTACAATATAACATGTACGGACAACCCGAAATACAGCGATGTTAAATGGAGGAACTCAACCACAGCCTGTTGAGTGTCTCCCAGATCTGTGACAAAAGCTTCTCAACAGACTTCACTAACAAGAAGTGTTTGATCTTGAATTCGGGATTTGTAATACCAGAGAAGTGGATCTTGATGAGGACTCCGAGGGTCAACAATGCCTACATCGTCAATATGAATTCAAATTCATCTATTGAGTACACATGTTTGTTCTCAAAGGCATCGGAGACTTATTGTCTGTTGTTTAGCTACTGATCTGTTCCCTGCCTTATTTAGTCCAAGAATGGCAGTTCCCCTCCTACCTTCCTAAATAGTAGAACTAGAAATAGAAGTCAGAGCTTGGGATCCCTCAAAGGACCTATTCTTATTATTATGAACTATGACTTACTTTACGGATATCGGTAGCTATAGTGAAGTCCTAACCAGACAACAGATAAGAGTTGAAGAGTATTTAGCCTTACAAGGTGGTCCTTGCTGATTCACACGGGATTCCACGTGCCCCATGCTACTCAGGTTAGAACGTAAGCTAGTGATGCTTTTTGTTTTAAAAAAGGTAGGCATACGACGTTCAAAAAGTTCACGGCCCTCTTTATCTCTAAAGATAGGATGTCCTAACCATCCAACCGCTATTCCATCCCCGTTATCCATTGAGCCCGCCCTGAATAATCCCCCTTTTGCCGGATTATTTCCGATGTAATTATAAAAAGCTAATTTTTCTGGACTTTTTGACCAAACTTCTGATAAACTTTGATTTTTTGCTAACAACACTAACTCTTCTATGTATTTCTTGTTGGAAGTATCCCTGATCCCATTGATAACGAGTAGGCCCAAATAATTCGATAGGGGTAGTTGCTGAACCATACAACATAGTTCCGTCAACAACAAAAGCTGCAAAAAAGAAAACAACGATACTACTGGAAAGGACAGTTTCAATATTGCCAATAAGCAACCCTTTGTATAGACGTTGGGTGGGTGGGTACTAAGATGGAATAGACCTGCTAATATGCCCATAGTCCTTGCCGCAATATGATGAGAGCCTAATCCTCTCGGAACAAAAGGATCAAAAGCCACCACACCCCACGATGGATTTACAGACTGTACTTTTCCTTTTAGCCCATAAGGATCGGGCACCCATATGCTAGGACCATACAAGCCTGTTACATAAAATACACCAAAAACAAAGCAAGCCACACCTGCAAGAAATAAATGTATTCCAAAGATCTTGGGAAAATCCAAAGAGGGCTTTCCTGTATGTTCATCACAAAATATTTCTAGATCCCATTTCTATTCTTTGGATGAAATGTCGAGATTCAAGAGAAGATGGATCAGGTATTCTATTTAGAGGTGGACCTTGAAGCAATCATTGTCATTATGGATTTGGGGGAGGAAGTTCCCACTTCAAGCATCAACAAGAATCATCCTGTGGAGAATATTATTGGAACGCTTTCAGAAGGAGTTCTTACCAGGAGTAGATCTATTCCGGCTCAAACTGCCTTATGTGAAAGAACTATCACACGTAGCCAATCAGGTCCAATTAATTCTTGTTTGTATTCTAGCTTCTTTTCACAGGTAGAACCCAAGAACATTAAGATGGCACTTAAAGAATCAAGCTGGGTTGAAGCCATGCAAGAAGAACTGATGCAGTTTCCAAAGCTCCATGTGTGGAATCTGGTTCATTTGCCTGAGGGGAAACTGCCAATTGGAATCAGATGGGTCTTTAGAAACAAAAGGGATGATATGGTGTAATTATCAGAAATAAAGCAAGGTTGGTAGTCCAGGGCTTCTACCAACAGGAAGGTATTGACTATGAGGAGGTCTTTGCACCGGTTAGAAGAGGAAATTCGCATCTTCTTGGCCTATGCATCCTACATGAACTTCAATTCAAAGTTTATCAGATGGATGTGAAGACAACTTTCCTGTATGGCATGGTCGATGAAAAGATATGCGTATGTCAACCTCTCGGGTTCGAGGATTCATAGTATCTCGACCATGTCTACAAGCTAGACAAATCCTTGCACGGTATTCATTAAGCACCACGAGCATGGTATACTACACTTACAGACCATCTCCTAGCCAATGGATATACCCGTGGAGCCATAGATTAGACCCTGTTCGTTCGCAAAGAGAAGGATGACTTGATTCTTGTCTAGATCTGTGTGGATGACACCATTTTTTGTTTCACGAGCTCGGTGCTGTGTAGAGAGTTTGAAGCCGTAATGAAGAAAAAATTTTAGATGAGTTCTATGGGGGAGATGACCTTCTTCTTAGGTCTTAAGGTAAAGAAAGATCCGAAGGCGGGGCTGATTCATCAGGGCAAGGACGTGACTGATATCTTACCAAGTTCAACATGTTGGACTCCAAGCCCGCCTCCACTCCAATGGCTGCTCGTCCCGTCTTCACTTCGGATTCTGATGGTGAAGATGTTGATCAACATCTTTAAAGATCGATGATTGGATCACTGATGTACCTCACCGCCAACAGATCGTTAAACTGTCGGGTTTATTCGTACAGATCGTCACTGTGACAATCCGACTTTTCGAGTTAACCTCGTTAACTCTCGTAGGCCCAATAAGGCCAATAAAAGCCCAACAAGGTCAATGAAGGCCCAATAAGGTCAAAGAAGGCCCAACAAGGCCAAGGAAGGCCCAGGAAGGCCCGGTAAGGCCCAATGAGATCTAGGAAGGCCCAGTAAAGTTAAGATAGGCCCAATGAGTTTAAATTAGGCCCAATGGTATTTTGTGAGGCCCAATTGGTTAATCAAGCCCAATACTAGTTCAAGTAACTAATCAGTGACCCCGGTAGTCCGGAATTGACAGTGATAATCCGAAATTAAGAAAAATAGAACTACAAGTTATAGAATTACTCAAATTAAGTTTAGGGATATCCAATTTAATAGGATTTGACTTGTAAAGGGGTAAGATGACCAATTTTGACTTTTACAAGTCAAAATTCGGCCAAAAGGTTTATAAAAATCGAATCCCACATTAAAACTAGGTAAAAACCGAAATTTATTATCCATAATCATTCTATTAATGATTAATATCAGTTTCTATACGTTATTGGTATATTAACTCGTCGAATTAATTGAAATAACGATTGGAAGTCGAAACCGTTTACAATGATTATCAAATTCGTATAAATCATATGTAATTCGCGAAATTAAACCTCCTAAAGCTTTAATCGACACCCTCTGGAGGTTCTGTAAGCATCAATTCGATTCCAAGTGCGGTGGAAAGAAGATTCGATTAAGGGATCAACCGAATTCAAGGCTCAAGTCGAGTTACATCTATTCAAAGACAATTCGGGTAATCATTATCACCTACATGTTCTTCTTAATCTGTCTAAGCATAGGCCTAACCTAATTGAGGTTTTTAATATCGAATCGTGCGAGTTCTATAATTAGGGTTTATCGTTCATAACGATTTGGGGTTTTCTATTCAAAAGGGATTGAAAATCAAATTAGTTGTTACCATTAGTTTCAGACACCTTCGGTTAATCTAAAACGAGTTTCAATTTCTGAAAAACATCACAAATTGTGGGAAAACGAGTTCTAGGGTTCTTGTAGTGAACGGTTTTGGGGGTTTCTGTGAAACTGAGTTCTATAATCAAATTAAACGTTATAGATAGCTTCAGAAGGGATCGATTAAGGTTAAACCCAAGTTGATTGTGGCTGATAACAACGAATTGGTAGATTTCGAATCTAGGGTTCTTAATGGGAAACTGTTTTGGGGGTTTCGCATCAAATAGGATTAAGAATGAAATTAATGGTTATAACTAGCTTCAGATAGTTCCGATTAAGCATGAACATGTGTCAATTCGATGTTCTAATATCGAATTATAGGATTTCGACTATTAGGTTCGGTAACATTAAATGTTTTGGAGATTTAAACCCAAACGAAGTTCTTTGTAAAATTAAATTACATATTTGGGTTCGCAGGATCATGAGGAATGAAATCCCTGTGATTTCGGGTTCGAAGGGATTCGAATCGGGGTCAATTGGGAAGGTTTATGCTTCGGCAATTAGAAAAAAAAGGGGGAACCGGCTAAGTTGTAATTAAAACTATTTAAGTTTGAATCTAGTATCAAATGTGACACCAGATGAGATGGTTTGTGCGTGTGTAGGTTGGGTTGGAGGTCGCGGGTTCGAGCCCGGCCCCCAACAGTTTTGGTTTTTGATAATTGTTTTAATAATTGGTCCATAACTTCTTCGTTCTAAATCCGTTTTAACCCGTTCAAGTTGCGTTGGAACCGTAACAGGAATACGGACACTTTGAAATGATAAAATTTATATTTTATCACGAAAACGAAATCGCGTATAATTACGTTTAATTAAATAAAATCGTATGTGATTTTATTTAAACGATTTCGAAAGCACGCGTACGATTGTATGCACATTTCTGACACTTTAGTATACGTGTGTTGACACGTATGTGATTTCAAGCACAAAACGATTATTCGAATAACACTAGGTTATTGTTTAAACACAGATTCTTCGTAGGAGGATTTCTTATACGAGCTTTTAGTGTGTGATCATTCTGCTAAACTCAAAGGTGCGTACACGGCCCCTTTCTTATTTTAAACTGTTTTGGGGGAGAAAACATGTGCAACAAACTGTTTTTAGATACATATCACTTGCATGAGTTAGCTGTTTACATTATGTGAAAACATATCAACTTGAAAGTCCTTACACACCTCGAACCGTTTAGTTTGCTGTAATGCAAAGCGTGGTAGTTGGAAATAGATCTATTAGGTTTGACAAACCTTACCTGGTAGATGGGATCTACGCAGGTGTTTGACTGACCAAACACAATTATTACTATTGTTGTGATAGACAATAGTGGCAAGGCGAAAACATGCTATAGCATGGCAATCCGTCAGCTTCGGTGTCGAACACTTATGTAAATAGTTTATATGACTAGCTATCATGACTGTGCATGTGTGATTATGTTATCTACAATCCTATTATTCAAACTGTTGTTTTAAACATTGTGAATGCTTAAAACCTGTGTTATGCACAACCTTTGTGTTGACTTGACTTACATGTTTTCTCAGGACGCTAAGGCGCGCATTAAAGATGGCATGGACTAGGAGATAGAGTCTCATGCATTTCTAAACATTTTGAATATTTGAATTTGAACATTTAAGTATTGTGTTTTGTATTGTTTACTTTACAACTGTTATTGGTTTTAAACGCTTCCGCAATTTATGTAAACTCTGATGTTATGTTTAAAGACCAAAGTATGTTTTGACAATTCATATAGAGGTCTTCGCTATGTCTAATGATCTGAGATCCTGGTTTGTCACGTTCCCAAACGGTATGATTCCGTTAGTTGTAAATTGGGGGTGTGACAGATTGGTATCAGAGACATTGGTTATAGCGAACTAGGTTTGCATTTGTAGGCCTAGACTATGACTGTTAGACATTAGACACACATGTTTACACATACTGCTTAGAAATTACATATGACATTATGTAATTGATTTGCTTACACATTGCACTTACATATGGTATTATGCAACAGGCATGGCATCATCATCGGTACCTTATATTATTATTGATGATTCCGAGGACGAGGAGCCGATAGTTCCGGCACCACCGTCATCACCACCACCACCTATTCCGTCACCTCCACCATATGAGCAGGATGACTCAGATCCAGAGGAGGACCCAGACGAGGATCCGGAGGAGGATCCAGACGAGGATCCAGACGAGGACCCGGACGAGGACCCGGATGAGGATCCGAAAGAGGAGCCTGAGGAGGGCACTCAGCAGATCCCTGCTGAGGGACCTTCTACATACTCACCACCGGTACTAGATGCTCCTGAGCCTAAGAGGCAAAGGACGGACGTTGAGGAGATCGCCAAACTGTGCGAGGATCTGGAGGTAGCAGAAGATAGGATAGCACAGAGATCTCAGGAGTTATGGGATGCTATTGAGAGGCAGGATGATCTTACCCATCTGGTTCACGATATGCGGGATGAGATGATCAATTTGATTGGTCGTCTAGAAGAGTCAGAGAACCGAGACGAGATTTTGGCGGGCAGGATTGAAGCTTTGGAGGATTTAGTGGCCTCTGAGAATGAGGAACAGGATGAGGATGAGGAGGAGGAACCAGCACCAGTTGTTGAGTCCGATCCTGAATCCACTGTTGAGGACGACTGATTGTTTTTCTTTTCTTTCTTGTTTTGTTTAAACTTATTAGGAACGGGTTGTGTTCCTATATTAGTAGTTTGAAAAGTTGTGTTTTATTTCAAAAGTATTGTACTCAAAGAAAGTTTCTATTTATGGAAGAATTATTATTTATTTTCAACAGTCGTGTTGATTTATATTACATGTTGTGTTTGTTGTTTTACTTACACATGTCACATTAGATTTTGACTTCGTGCTAACACTTCTTGTAAATAGGAAACTAATGGCTGAGGGAAACGTACATATGACTGTTGCTGAGCTCAATGAGCTAATTAACCACAGAGTTGCAGAGGCAATCGCACAGTATGCTCAGACTCACAACACAGGGCCACAGGGTCCAGCTGGGGGATTGATTAACCCACAAGTCTGCACGTTCAAGATGTTCTTGGACTGCAAACCTCACAATTTCAAAGGGTCGGAGGGGGCCATTGGACTCCTTCGGTGGATTGAAAAGGCTGAGTCTGTATTCGAAATGTGCAACTGCCCTAACGAAAGCAAGGTGAAATTTGCTACGGGAACATTGGAGGGTCCAGCATTAACCTGGTGGAACTCGAATGTCCAGACTCTGGGGTTGGGAGAGGCTAATGCCTTAACATGGGATGACTTCAAAACTTTACTGCGAGAGGAGTACTATCCTCGCAGTGAAATGCAGAAGTTGGAAGAAGAATATTGGCACCTCAAGATGGAGGGGTCAAACATTGAAGAGTACACAACCAGGTCACACGAGTTGGCCAGACTGCTACCACACATGGCTACTCCAGCCAGTAAGTGGATTGAAAGGTACATTGGAGGACTAGTGCCTCAGATTCAGGGGTTGGTGACTTCAGCAAATCCCACCACCATCCAACAAGCTGTTCGTTTAGCGCATCAGCTTACTGATCAGGCAGTGTTACAGGGGACTCTGCCTAAACGAACATCTGCTACCAAGGTAGGAGATCATAAGAGAAAGTGGGAAGGTAACAACTTCAAGGGTAACAACCAACAATCATATCAGCAAAACCGGAAACAAGACTCAAACAAGTCTTATCATGGTTCAAGCAGTGGTCAGCAATCATCATCGTCGGGGGGTTATTTGGGAAACACCCCAAGTGCAACAAGTGTGGTTACCATCATGCAGGTAATCAATGTGAAAGAGCTAAGTGCCAGAGGTGTGGCAAGATTGGGCATGCGGCTAAGGATTGTCGCGGGGAACTACAGAACAACAACAACCAGAACAATAACCAGAACAACGCTCAGAAAGGTTGTTTTGAGTGTGGCAAGATGGGGCATTTTAAGAAAGATTGCCCACAGCTCAAGAAAGGCGGGGACAATAATGCCAATGGTAATGGAAATGGCAACGGTAATGGAAATGGCACCAACAACAACAACAACAATAACAACAACAACAACAACAATGGTGCTAGAGGCAGGGCGTTTGTGATAGGAGGACGTCAAGCGCGGGAGGATCCCAACATTGTTACGGGTACGTTCCTCTTAAATAATCACCATGCCTCTATGTTATTTGACACCGGTGCCGATCGGAGCTTTGTATCTAGTTCACTTGCTAAGTTGCTAAATGTTAGTCCCACTGCCTTAGATAGTCCATACACTGTGGAATTAGCTGATGGTAAGTTGATTGTAGTGGAAAATATTTTTAAGGGATGTATCCTTGATTTGATGGGTCAAACATTAGAGATTGACCTTATGCCTATTGCCTTAGGCAGTTTTGATGTAGTTATTGGCATGGACTGGTTGTCCAAAAACCAGGCTGAAATTGTATGCCATGAAAAGATTGTTCGCATACCTCTTCCGCAGGGAGAGACATTGTATGTACAAGGCGAGAAGAGCAGTACGCCACTGCGTCTCATATCTTGTATGAAAGCACACAAATGTCTGCGAAAAGGTCATACGGCAGTTATAGCACTTATAACTGAAAAGCCGGTAGCTGAGAAGAAGATTGAAGATATACCTGTACTTTGTGAATTTCCGGAGGTATTTCCAGAAGACTTGCCGGGATTACCGCCTATCAGACAGGTGGAATTCCGAATCGACCTTACACCAGATGCAACACCGATAGCTAGGGCGCCTTATCGACTTGCACCGTCAGAGATGCAAGAGTTATCCACACAATTGCAAGAGTTGTTGGATAAAGGTTTCATACGACCTAGTTTTTCACCATGGGGAGCTCCAGTTTTGTTTGTAAAGAAGAAGGACGGGACTTTTTGTATGTGTATCGATTATCGGGAATTGAACAAGGTTACTATCAAGAACCGGTATCCGTTACCCAGGATTGACGATCTGTTCGATCAGTTGCAAGGTTCGAGTTACTACTCAAAGATTGATCTCAGGTCGGGTTATCATCAACTAAGAGTCCAGGAGGAGGATATTCCGAAGACAGCATTCAGGACACGCTATGGCCATTATGAGTTCTTGGTCATGCCATTTGGGTTGACAAACGCTCCAGCTGTATTCATGGATCTTATGAATCGTGTTTGTAAACCTTATCTTGATAAGTTTGTCATTGTTTTCATTGATGACATTCTCATCTATTCACAGTCTGAGGAGGAGCACGCCGAACATCTTCGATTACTATTGGAATTACTGAAACAGGAACAATTGTACGCTAAATTCTCGAAATGTGATTTCTGGATGCGAGAAGTAGAATTCTTGGGTCATATAGTCAATGAAAAGGGCATACATGTTGATCTAGCGAAGATTGAAGCGATTAAGAATTGGGAAGCGCCAAAGACCCCTACCGAGGTACGACAATTCCTTGGTTTGGCGGGTTATTATCGACGATTCATTGAGGGATTCTCAAAGATCGCTCAACCACTTACAGCTCTTACGCACAAGGGAATAAAGTATAATTGGACGGATAAACAGGAAACTGCGTTCCAGTTATTGAAACAGAAACTTTGCAGCGCACCGATTTTGTCCTTACCGGAAGGAACAGAAGACTTTGTGGTGTATTGTGATGCATCTGCACAAGGTTTGGGATGTGTGTTGATGCAACGTGATAAAGTGATTGCTTATGCTTCCAGACAACTACGAACACACGAAAAGAATTACACTACTCATGATTTGGAGTTAGGAGCAGTGGTTTTTGCTTTGAAAATATGGAGGCATTACTTGTATGGAACTAAGTGTACTATTTATACTGATCATAAGAGTTTGCAACATATCTTTGATCAGAAGGAACTCAATATGAGACAACGACGATGGGTTGAGTTGTTGAACGATTATGAGTGTGCGATTAAGTATCACCCGGGAAAAGCTAATGTGGTAGCTGACGCTTTGAGCAGAAAGGACACAACAGGAACAAGACGGGTTCGCGCACTTATGATGACGATACATACCGACTTACCTGACAAGGTACACAGTGCTCAGATTGAGGCCTTGAAAACAGAAAACTTAGTACCGGAATCTTTACGAGGAATGGAAGAACAATTGGATGTTAAGTCTGATGGAATTCGTTATTTCATTAATCGAATGTGGATACCTTTGTATGGAGGTTTAAGGGAACTCGTGATGGATGAAGCACACAAGTCCAGGTATTCAGTCCATCCGGGATCAGACAAGATGTATCATGACTTGAAGGCACTGTATTGGTGGCCTCACATGAAAGCTGATATTGCTAAGTACGTTAGCAAATGTTTGACTTGCTCGAAAGTCAAAGTTGAATATCAGAAGCCCTCTGGTTTACTGCAACAACCAGAGATACCGATGTGGAAATGGGAACAGATTTCGATGGACTTCATTACTAAGTTACCTCGTACACCGAGTGGTTGTGATACGATATGGGTAATTGTCGATCGATTAACGAAATCTGCACATTTCTTAGCAATCAAGGAAACTGACAAGATGGAGAAACTGACTCGCATTTACATCAAGGAAGTAGTAGCACGGCATGGTGTGCCAATCTCTATCATATCAGATCGGGACGCCCGATTTACTTCCAACTTTTGGAAATCTCTTCATAAGTCATTGGGGACTCGCTTGGATATGAGTACCGCCTATCATCCACAGACCGACGGTCAAAGTGAACGTACGATTCAAACGCTCGAGGATATGTTACGAGCTTGTGTAATTGACTTTGGTGACAGCTGGGAGAATCATTTACCGTTGGTAGAATTCTCTTACAACAATAGTTATCATACAAGTATTCAAGCAGCACCGTTTGAAGCTTTGTATGGTCGCAAATGTCGTTCACCAGTGTGCTGGGCTGAGATTGGAGACAGTCAGATAACAGGACCTGAACTGGTGCACGAGACAACAGAGAAGATAGTTCAAATCCGGAACCGTATGGCAGCGGCCCGGGATAGACAGAAGAGTTATGCAGACAAACGTCGCAAGCCGTTGGAATTTCAAGTAGGAGATCGAGTTCTTCTAAAAGTATCACCTTGGAAAGGTGTGATACGATTCGGTAAGCGCGGAAAGCTTAGTCCATGTTACGTAGGACCTTTTGAGATTCTGAAAAGGATTGGTCCGGTTGCGTATCAACTCAAACTACCGGATGAACTCAGTGGAGTTCATGATGTCTTTCATGTATCAAACTTAAAGAAATGCCTTTCTGACGAGACATTGATTGTACCGTTGGAAGAAATACAAGTAGATGAACAGTTACGATTCATTGAAGAACCGGCGGAAATCATGGACCGGGAGGTCAAACAACTGAAGCAAAGCAAGATTCCGATAGTCAAAGTTCGATGGAATTCAAGACGTGGTCCTGAATTCACATGGGAAAGGGAAGACCAAATGATGAAGAAATATCCTCATCTATTTAAAACAGCTACTGCTAACACTGAGAGCGCACGTTAAATTTCGGGACGAAATTTCCTTCAACAAGGGGATGACGTGATGCTTTCACACATCAACACTGCAAATTTCAAACTGTAAGCACAAACATTTTATTTATTCAATTGATTTTGTTACAAACATTTGTGCTACATTATATTCTATATATTTTATGTGCTACATTTCATATGTTACATGTTATGGTAGTACATACATGATTGGTTACACACATTTTGCTATGTGCGGGGTTACATAGTACAAACAGTTTCAGACACTCACTCTGTGTGAGGTTACACAACACAGTATGATCAAACACAAACAGTCACAGTTAGGTGAACTAACTAGTGTACACGCGAACAGTCACATTGAACGATCACAATTGAGTTGTGATGTTGCAAGCATTAGACTTTGTGTGTGAGTACACACAAGCACACAGAATGATCAAATCACACTAACACGTACGATTTAAACTCTTAAGTAGTTTCCTAACTACTCCTAACACTTACTAATTTTCGGGACGAAAATTCCTTCAACAAGGGGATGATGTGACAATCCGACTTTTCGAGTTAACCTCGTTAACTCTCGTAGGCCCAATAAGGCCAATAAAAGCCCAACAAGGTCAATGAAGGCCCAATAAGGTCAAAGAAGGCCCAACAAGGCCAAGGAAGGCCCAGGAAGGCCCGGTAAGGCCCAATGAGATCTAGGAAGGCCCAGTAAAGTTAAGATAGGCCCAATGACTTTAAATTAGGCCCAATGGTATTTTGTGAGGCCCAATTGGTTAATCAAGCCCAATACTAGTTCAAGTAACTAATCAGTGACCCCGGTAGTCCGGAATTGACAGTGATAATCCGAAATTAAGAAAAATAGAACTACAAGTTATAGAATTACTCAAATTAAGTTTAGGGATATCCATTTTAATAGGATTTGACTTGTAAAGGGGTAAGATGACCAATTTTGACTTTTACAAGTCAAAATTCGGCCAAAAGGTTTATAAAAATCGAATCCCACATTAAAACTAGGTAAAAACCGAAATTTATTATCCATAATCATTCTATTAATGATTAATATCAGTTTCTATACGTTATTGGTATATTAACTCGTCGAATTAATTGAAATAACGATTGGAAGTCGAAACCGTTTACAATGATTATCAAATTCGTATAAATCATATGTAATTCGCGAAATTAAACCTCCTAAAGCTTTAATCGACACCCTCTGGAGGTTCTGTAAGCATCAATTCGATTCCAAGTGCGGTGGAAAGAAGATTCGATTAAGGGATCAACCGAATTCAAGGCTCAAGTCGAGTTACATCTATTCAAAGACAATTCGGGTAATCATTATCACCTACATGTTCTTCTTAATCTGTCTAAGCATAGGCCTAACCTAATTGAGGTTTTTAATATCGAATCGTGCGAGTTCTATAATTAGGGTTTATCGTTCATAACGATTTGGGGTTTTCTATTCAAAAGGGATTGAAAATCAAATTAGTTGTTACCATTAGTTTCAGACACCTTCGGTTAATCTAAAACGAGTTTCAATTTCTGAAAAACATCACAAATTGTGGGAAAACGAGTTCTAGGGTTCTTGTAGTGAACGGTTTTGGGGGTTTCTGTGAAACTGAGTTCTATAATCAAATTAAACGTTATAGATAGCTTCAGAAGGGATCGATTAAGGTTAAACCCAAGTTGATTGTGGCTGATAACAACGAATTGGTAGATTTCGAATCTAGGGTTCTTAATGGGAAACTGTTTTGGGGGTTTCGCATCAAATAGGATTAAGAATGAAATTAATGGTTATAACTAGCTTCAGATAGTTCCGATTAAGCATGAACATGTGTCAATTCGATGTTCTAATATCGAATTATAGGATTTCGACTATTAGGTTCGGTAACATTAAATGTTTTGGAGATTTAAACCCAAACGAAGTTCTTTGTAAAATTAAATTACATATTTGGGTTCGCAGGATCATGAGGAATGAAATCCCTGTGATTTCGGGTTCGAAGGGATTCGAATCGGGGTCAATTGGGAAGGTTTATGCTTCGGCAATTAGAAAATAAGGGGGAACCGGCTAAGTTGTAATTAAAACTATTTAAGTTTGAATCTAGTATCAAATGTGACACCAGATGAGATGGTTTGTGCGTGTGTAGGTTGGGTTGGAGGTCGCGGGTTCGAGCCCGGCCCCCAACAGTTTTGGTTTTTGATAATTGTTTTAATAATTGGTCCATAACTTCTTCGTTCTAAATCCGTTTTAACCCGTTCAAGTTGCGTTGGAACCGTAACAGGAATACGGACACTTTGAAATGATAAAATTTATATTTTATCACGAAAACGAAATCGCGTATAATTACGTTTAATTAAATAAAATCGTATGTGATTTTATTTAAACGATTTCGAAATCACGCGTACGATTGTATGCACATTTCTGACACTTTAGTATACGTGTGTTGACACGTATGTGATTTCAAGCACAAAACGATTATTCGAATAACACTAGGTTATTGTTTAAACACAGATTCTTCGTAGGAGGATTTCTTATACGAGCTTTTAGTGTGTGATCATTCTGCTAAACTCAAAGGTGCGTACACGGCCCCTTTCTTATTTTAAACTGTTTTGGGGGAGAAAACATGTGCAACAAACTGTTTTTAGATACATATCACTTGCATGAGTTAGCTGTTTACATTATGTGAAAACATATCAACTTGAAAGTCCTTACACACCTCGAACCGTTTAGTTTGCTGTAATGCAAAGCGTGGTAGTTGGAAATAGATCTATTAGGTTTGACAAACCTCACCTGGTAGATGGGATCTACGCAGGTGTTTGACAGACCAAACACAATTATTACTATTGTTGTGATAGACAATAGTGGCAAGGCGAAAACATGCTATAGCATGGCAATCCGTCAGCTTCGGTGTCGAACACTTATGTAAATAGTTTATATGACTAGCTATCATGACTGTGCATGTGTGATTATGTTATCTACAATCCTATTATTCAAACAATTGTTTTAAACATTGTGAATGCTTAAAACCTGTGTTATGCACCAACCTTTGTGTTGACTTGACTTACATGTTTTCTCAGGACGCTAAGGCGCGCATTAAAGATGGCATGGACTAGGAGATAGAGTCTCATGCATTTCTAAACATTTTGAATATTTGAATTTGAACATTTAAGTATTGTGTTTTGTAATGTTTACTTTACAACTGTTATTGGTTTTAAACGCTTCCGCAATTTATGTAAACTCTGATGTTATGTTTAAAGACCAAAGTATGTTTTGACAATTCATATAGAGGTCTTCGCTATGTCTAATGATCTGAGATCCTGGTTTGTCACGTTCCCAAACAGTATGATTCCGTTAGTTGAAAATTGGGGGTGTGACAGTCACCTATACGAATAACCCATCAATTTAGCATCCACATAACAACATCCTTGTATTTTGTTCTGTAAAGCCTCGCATACGTTTACACATTATAAGTCCTAACAAATAATCACACGATGGTTCTATGTTGCCAGATAATTATCTGACTCAAAAACCCTATTTCTGAACTTTGTTTTTCTGAATTGAATCTGAACTGTGCTATGATAACATGTAATTAAAATGATATACAATTGATAACTGAAATATGTACCTGATTTACTGTTCTTGTACTGTAGAGATCACTGTTCCGGTGACGGTTCCGGCACTGATGTTACAGTCTCCCCTTGTTAGAGAAATTTCTTCCCGAAAATTAAGAGTTGTTATCGGGTACAGCTTCCTCTTCAAACAGTTGGGGATACTTTAACTTCATATGATCTTCACGTTCCCAAGTAAACTCGGGTCCGCGTCTTGAGTTCCATTGAACCTTTACAATCGGAATACGGCTTCGCCTCAGTTGTTTAACCTTGCGATGCATAATCTCCAAAGGTTCTTCAATGAAGTGTAATTGTTCATCCACTTGAATTTCTTCAATCGGAATGACGAGAGATTCGTCAAGAAGGCATTTCTTTAAATTTGAGACGTGAAACACGTCATGCACACCACTGAGTTCATCAGGTAATCTCAGTCTATACGTCACAGGGCCAATACGTTCAATGATCTCGAATGGTCCCACGTATCGTGGTGCTAATTTGCCTTTCTTTCCAAAGCGTACAGCGCCTTTCCATGGGGATACCTTCAACATGACTCAGTCTCCTACTTGGAATTCCAACGACTTACGCCGTTTGTCAGCGTAGCTCTTTTGTCTGCTCCTTGTAGCTTGTAGTCTTCTTTGAATCTGAGCAATCTTGTCAGTGGTTTCCTGAATAAGTTCTGGCCCAGTTATTCGATTGTCTCCAACTTCAGTCCAACAGATCGGTGATCGACATTTTCGGCCATAAAGAGCCTCGAATTGTGCACATACGATACTGCTGTGATAGCTGTTATTGTAGGAGAATTCTATCAGTGGCAAATGAGAGTCCCAATTTCCACCGAAATCCAAAACACAAGATCTTAACATATCCTCTAGGGTTTGAATTGTACGTTCGCTTTGACCATCCGTTTGTGGGTGGTAAGCTGTACTCAGATTTAACTGTGTCCCTAGAGATTTCTGCAGTGATTGCCAGAACCTTGATGTAAATCTGCTGTCTCGATCGGAAATAATAGACAATGGCACACCGTGACGTACCACTATCTCATTGATGTATAGTCTTGCCAGTTTGTCCAACGTGAAAGTCTCACGCATAGGCAAGAAGTGAGCAGATTTTGTTAAACGATCAATGATCACCCATATTGTATCATGACCACTGGAAGTGCGGGGTAGCTTGGTAATGAAATCCATAGCTATTTGTTCCCACTTCCAGAGTGGAATCTCAGGTTGTTCCAGTAAACCAGATGGTCTCTGGTGTTCCGCCTTTACCTTCGTACACGTTAGACATCGACCAACATACTCGGCTATGTCTTTCTTCATTCCCGGCCACCAATAAAATCCACGCAAGTCTTGGTACATTTTATCAGCACCTGGATGGACGGAGTATTTAGTCTTATGTGCTTCATCAAAGATTAGTCTTCTCAATGCGTCTACCGCCGGGATCCATATACGATCCTGCTAGTAGATCATTCCATCAGGCTTAGTCTCAAAGTGTTTCTCTGCTCCACAGTCAAGTTCTTTCTTCAAGTTTCCTCGATCGACTGATTCTTGTTGTGCCTGAATGATCTTGTCTCGTAAGCTCGTCTGCAAAGTCATTCCCATTGCTCTAACGCGCAAGGGTTTGACCCGTTCCTTCCGGCTCAAGGCATCAGCTACAACGTTTGCCTTTCCCGGATGATACTTGATCACAAAATCGTAATCATTCAGAAGTTCTACCCAACAGCGTTGTCGCATGTTGAGTTCCTTTTGATCAAAAATATGCTGTAGACTTTTGTGATCAGTGAATATGCTACACTTGGTGCCATATAAGTAATGTCTCCAAATCTTCAACGCGGTACAGCTCCCAGTTCAAGATCATGAGTAGTGTAGTTCTTCTCATGAATCTTTAACTGTCTTGATGCATAGGCTATGACTTTGTCCCGTTGCATTAACACACAACCGAGTTCGTGATGGGAAGCATCACAGTATACAACAAAGTCATCACAGCCTTCTGGGAAAGATAGAATTGGAGCATCACATAGTTTCTGTTTCAAGGTCTAAAAAGCATCTTCTTGTTTCTGTTCCCAGACAAACAGTTCACTTTTCTGGGTTAACTTAGTGAGAGGCAACGCTATTTTAGAAAAGTTTGAAATAAATCTTCTGTAATAACCTGCCAATCCCAGAAAAGACCATATCTCCGTCGGTGTCTTCGGAGTGTCCCAATTCCTTATCACTTCAATCTTGGCAGGATCAACGTGTATTCCCTCGCTGTTGACTACGTGACCAAGAAATTGAACTTCTCTTAGCCAAAATTCACATTTAGAGAACTTGGCATACAGTTTCTGTTCTTTCAACAGCTCCAAGATTTTTCTAAGGTGTTGTTCATGATCTGCTTTGTTCTTAGAATAAATCAGTATGCCATCAATAAAGACAATGACAAACTGATCCAAGTACGGCTTGCACACTCGGTTCATGAGATCCATGAAAACCGCTGGTGCATTTGTCAATCCGAAGGGCATCACCATAAATTCGTAATGCCCGTATCTTGTTCGGAAGGCCGTCTTCGGTATGTCTTCGTTTTGAACTCTAAGCTGATGGTATCCAAACCGCAAGTCAATCTTTGAGAAGTATTGTGTTCCTTGTAGTTGGCCAAACAAATCATCAATCCTCGGTAATGGATACCGATTCTTGATGGTTAGTTTGGTCAGCTCCCTGTAATCTATACACATTCTGAACGATCCGTCTTTCTTCTTTACGAACAAGACCGGAGCTCCCCAAGGTGAGTATCTCGGTCTAATGAAACCTTTATCAAGTAATTCCTGTAATTGATTAGACAATTCCTGCAACTCTGAAGGTGCTAACCTGTAAGGAGATTTAGCAACAAGAGTTGCTCCAGGAATTAAGTCAATACGAAACTCTACCGGTCGCCCAGGTGGCAAACCTGGTAGGTCTTCGGGAAATACTTCAGGGTACTCTTTCACTACCGGTACATCTTGAATCTTCTTTTTATCCTTCTCTTTTTCCACCACATGAGCCAAGAATGCCACACAATGCTTCTGGAGACACTTACACGCCTTTATGCAAGAGATGATTTTGACCCTTCGTTTTGCTTGATCCCCTTTAACTTCCAACACGCGATCACTCGGCAATGGAACACGAAGCAGCTTTTCAGAACAGATGACTTCCACTCGATTAGAGGAAAGCCAATCCATTCCCACAATGATGTCGAAACTACCCAACTCCATCGGTATCAAATAGATGGTGAATGTATGACCATTAAGTGTCAATGGGCAGTTCCTATAAAATGTTCTAACTGTATTCTGTTTTCCGTTAGCTACTTCTATAATGTAAGGGGAATCTAACTGTTCTTCTATAGAATCTAATTGGCATGCAAAATCGGAAGAGATAAAACTCTGATCCGCACCAATGTCAAATAGAACAGATGCGTAAAAGTCATGTAAGAGAAACGTACCAGTGACCACATTTGGGTCCTGGCGTGCAGCTGGTGCTCCGATAGCAAAGGCTCGTCCACGAGGAGCTTGAACTGCCTGTTGAGCCTTCTTCGGCAATGGAACACGAAGCAGCTTTTCAGAACAGATGACTTCCACTCGATTAGAGGAAAGCCAATCCATTCCCACAATGATGTCGAAACGACCCAACTCCATCGGTATCAAATAGATGGTGAATGTATGACCATTAAGTGTCAATGGGCAGTTCCTATAAAATGTTCTAACTGTATTCTGTTTTCCGTTAGCTACTTCTATAATGTAAGGGGAATCTAACTGTTCTTCTATAGAATCTAATTGGCATGCAAAATCCGAAGAGATAAAACTCTGATCCGCACCAATGTCAAATAGAACAGATGCATAAAAGTCATGTAAGAGAAACGTACCAGTGACCACATTTGGGTCCTGGCGTGCAGCTGGTGCTCCGATAGCAAAGGCTCGTCCACGAGGAGCTTGAACTGCCTGTTGAGCCTTCTTCGGGCAGTTCTTTGCAAAATGGCCTTGTTCGCCACAGTTGAAGCATCCACCGTTGTTCTGATTAGCTGGTGGAGGAATAGCCAAAGCAGCATTGTTGACTGCTGGATTTGGTGTAAATCTGCACTGTTGGACCTAGTGCCCTTTTCTTCCACAACCCGTTCATTGACGGCACTGACTGCTTGCAGCATGGTGGTACTGCCACTTAGTACACAAAGGATGTGGGCCTGTATGCTGTTTCTTGGGCACATTTGGTTGTGCCACGGCTACATGGTTGAGGGGAGTAGCCACAGTGTAGTTCTTGTTGAATTTCTGCTTTTTCTTCTGGTGTTGTGGATGATGAGGTTTCCCTGAAGACTCTTATTTGCGTTTTCCAGTGTCAGCCTCTTTCTTTAAAACTCCAGAGGCTACCATAAGATCAGTGAGTTTCCCGGACAATCTCACCGCAGACTCGACAGTGGTAGGGTTGGCTGAAACAACCATACCCTGAATGCAGGCGGGGAGTCCACCTACATATCTGTCTATCCTTTTCTCTAAAGTTGGTACCATGTTCGGCACCAAAGCACCTAACTTGTGGTAGCAAGTAGTGTAACCCATGTGATCTGCCCCCTTCATCAAATGGTTGGATAATTCAACCTCCAGTTTCTGCAGCTCATTCTAGGGGCAGAATTCTGTTCTCAGCAGTGTCTTGAAGTCTTCCCTTGGCATGGCCATAGCTTCCTCTCTTCCTCGGGCATTGATCTGACCATTCCGCCAGGTCAGAGCCTGTTTGTTGAATGTTCCCGCTGAGTAACGGACCTTGTGGTGTTCGGGGCAGCTGCTGTAACATTTGTACATTTAGTCGTGGTAGTTGTAAACAATGTGAGAACAAATGTGTTTTCATATAAATCAGTCAATGTGATTCATGTTTTCTTAATGTGCTTGTGTGTTAGGATCTTGATTATTTAGGAACAAGTATATAATAATTATTTACAGTCGAGTTCGCTAGGCAAGAACAGTATCGTATTATATCGAAACAGTGGTGGGACGGCGTCAGGTACGGCAGGTAGCTGGAATCTGGGGTATGCCCTATATATAAATTGCGTTCGGTGTAATGGGATAGTGTTAGTGCGTAGTGTTTAGACGAATATTATGACAAGCAATTAATTAAACAAAAATCGTAATAAGTAAGCGAGACTGAGTATAGTTATGGGTGACGATCCATAATGATACGAATGTTGAACTTATAATTATGATTAAAACGTCTATAAATAATTAATACGATCGGAAAACGTACGCGATTGCGGGTATACACGTAATTGTATCTGTTTAACGATCTGTCAACACACGAAGAGTAAATATAATTGAAATATATTATTTAACATTTTTACAATTTAGAAATTCATCAAAATGATGAAGATAATAATCCTTTTATTTAAAACGCGTAAAATGCGCGTTACGTTCCGAAAACGCGAACCGAACGACCGAAACGAACCCGAATACCACACGGACTATAAAAGCCTTGAAGAAGGCTATTTTTTTCTCATTAAATGCAGCCAAACTCTCTCTCTCTCTAGATTTTCGTTCTCCAACCTCTCTCTAGAAAACCGAGCATCAAATGCGCGTATCTCCTTCGTTTCTGCACGGAATTGGGCGTTCTTGGTGCCTACACGAAGCTCTTGACATTCCCTACGCAGAAGTACAACAGATCTGGAGTTCCATCCGGCCAAATTCAAGGTATTGGAGCTTGAAAATTCAAAAGAATGGGGTTTTCTTGCTATCTTCGACCCACACGATTAACCCGGGTTAAAACCCGCATATAACCCCACCTATTTCGAGTATAAGGGCTGAACAACACACCATGAAACCATAGAAACAATTTGACCGAAGGTTCGACAGCTGGAAATGGTGAGATTGCACAGGTTCGCGGCCATCATGCAGCTAGCCGAACCCAACTGATGCTGGTGGATTTGCCGAACCTTTCATCAAAAGGGGCGAACCTATGGGGTCTCACGAACCCTGTTGCTGCATGGGGCGAACCCTGATGTCAACGAACCTTCCAGTGTTAGCCGAACCCTTGCATGCAGACGAACCCTTGGTTCCAGGCGAACCCACGCTGGTTTAGATGAACCTGCATGCTCACGATCCATTAGCCGAACCCTAAACCAAACGAACCTACAAGATCACCGAACCATGGCCGAACCTTGTGTGCCGACGAACCTTTGCATTGCAGGCGAATCCCCCTTCGATTGGTCGAACCATTAGAGACGAACCTTCTTGCATGCTAGCCCCACGAACCCTCGTAGCAACTACCATGGACGAACCTTTTTCCTTAAGAGAGAGCCGAACCTTCAACCAAGGCAGCCTATTAGGTTCGCTGCCGTGGTGTGGAAACCATTATTTGTTTCGGCCCAATCCAATTCTATTCGACCAAACTTCATTAGCAATCGGCCCATAGATTAAACCAAGCCCAATTGAGTTATATCGGCCCATTATGATCTTTAATTGGCCCAATATTATCCTTGGTACCTTACATGGCCATATACATGTTGTTTTAGCCCAATAGGGAACCCACATTGAGTTTCACTTAGAATAATTGGCCCAAGTAGACCACACTTGGCCCAAATCATTCGTTCGAACCATTAGGGCCCAACACCACACTTAATTGGCCCGTTACTAACTTAAGAGGCCCATGGACTTTGTTTAAAGACCATCACGATTTCATGGGTTTAAGGCCCATGGTTTGACCTACAACTCAAAGAAATTGTGATTTGATCTTAGTGGGTTAAGTTATAACCTAACATAACTATAAGATCAAGTCACAATCCCAAAGACTCAAACAATTGGAACATTTATTCAAACTACATGTTAATCAAAGGATATCATATACATAAACCCATGTTACTTTTATGTATACAAGTTATGCATAGAAGAACGTGACATATTCTTTTACATGAATCAATTATCAATCATGTATCATAATCATGACTTTCAAGTTCACACAACGTTTCCAAACATGAGAACAAGTTATTCAAGATGTTAATCACAAATCATGATAACACAAGTCAATCAAGGAATCAAAGTCTATACAATTATAAAATCTTATATCTTATGTATGATTACAATGATATAGGAACCAGTTAAAAGTCCTGTTTGCTACTTGCTATTTGTTATAGTTCAGAGTCTACTGCAGACAGGTGAGAACATTAGCCCCTCTTTTACTGTTTTTCAACTGTTTTGGGGTGGAACACGTGATCAAATACACTATTACAATTGTATTTCATTATACAAGATGTATGTTACTTTACAGACATTTCAGGTTCATGGTACAAATTCATCAGATTATTCAACTATTTCAAAGGGTGTTATCAACCGTTAAACACTTTCTATTAAAGATGTTGTATAAAGTTTCCTTGAACTGTTTTATATCAGTTTTACTCGAATGGTTTTATAAATGATAAACACTTTTAAAATAATGTGACATATAAACACTTTTACTAAAAACTTGTGTTTTCGAAAATAATCTTTTATAAACCTTGTTACTATACAAGGTCACTATCATATGTACTCAGTCAAGGTTTTCAAAACACGGTATTCCAACAATGGTTTTCATGGTGATGTTCAAACAAAGGATTCATTTCATGGTGTTCAAACAAAGGATTCATTTCATGGTGTTCAAACAAAGGATTCAAATCATGGTATTCAAACAAGATTTTCAAATCATGTTATCAAATAAGGCATTGAATCAATGGTTTTAAAGCAAACTTCAAAAGTATGGTGTCCATTGTTGTAAACAAACTTCAATACACATCAAGTTACATATTCATTAGCGTTAGTACTGGGTGATCACAACAAGGGAAAGCGGACACATTGGGACAGACCAAACCTGGCGTTAGCTTTTAAATTTGTTTTAAAAGCTAACTGCAGCTTTGGGTACATTATGGTTTATCAAATTTGCTGATATATTTTCTGACTCCAAACGTAGTTTGGGACTTGATTATATGTTGGTTTTTCTAGCAAACAGTCTGCTGACTGTTTGGACACGTTTTACAGACTTGGTGTTAGTTTGGGTTACAACTCATCCATGTAATTCATTTATTGCTTTAAACATATGCCTTACAATGCAAATTCATGTTTATAATTGTTAAACCTATTGTTCTCACCAACTACTTCTGTAGTTGAAAGTTACTTTTCACGTGTTTCAGGTAATCAGGTTTAAGACACACTAAAGGACAACTAAGGAGACCATTTAAGATAGAACAAGATGAAGAAACATCCTAGGATGGATTTAGAAAACACTAAAATCCTGAATGTTTAATTGTCTTGTTTGAAGTCTTATTTTGTAAACTATATTTTGGGTCTGTTGTTGTCATTCTTTTGGTAGATAGATTGTCTGTAACTAAACAACTGTCTAAACATTATCAAACTTAGTAATCCATTGTGGTTGTTCTTAATCAATACTTGTGCATGATTCAACTATTCATACGTCACCGCGCCGTGGATTCCGCACGCGGCGCAGGGGGTGTGACAGGTTGGTATCAGAGCCAAGGTTGTAGAGAACTAGGAAAAACCCAATAATTAATGACCTAGACTATAAACTAAGCTACCCAATAGGACTAAGTGCTATAGGCTTGAGGATACTTAGGATCTAAGTAACTTAAGTAAGCATTAAGTCTACATTAAGCTTGAAAGATCTTAGGGATACTTTTCTAATATTAGATATCGAGTCAAGGAATTTGAATCGAAATTCTATAATTTTAGAAACCGAATTAAATTTCTCACATATATTCATTAAAGGATTTCAGAGGCAAGGATCTGTATTCTTAGTATCCTTGATCTGAAATTCTCACACAGAGTTCATTAAAGGATTCTAGAGGCAAGGATCTGTATTCTTAGTATCCTTGATCTGGAATTCTCAATCACTGTTCATCAGAGGAATTTAGAGGCAAAGATCTGTATTCTTAGTATCTTTGATCTAAAATCCTTATCATATTCATCATAGGAATTCAGAGGTCAAGATCTATAATTTTAGAATCTTTGATTTGAAATCCTTGTCATGTTGTCATTATCAGGTATTCATTATCATAGGAACTTTATAACTTAGAATATGTGTAACAGTATTCTTTAGTTGAAGTTCTCACAAGAGATCATTATACTCAATATTGTAAGTATTGGGAAACTAGGTTAATTAACCTAGGACACACATATTAAAACCTAAGGGCTTAATTTCAAGTAAAATAAGGACCACGGTTTACACATTCATAATCATAATCAAGGAACAGGAGACAAACATGAATGAATAATAATCAATCAAGAGTTGGAATTTTAACTCCAAATACAAACGGCGGATTAACGCTGACGTGCTGCGGTAAGTGGTGGGCGGTGAGAGCTAGCCCTATATATAAGCTTATTTCGGTATGTCAGGGGGAATCCGGCGTTCGTATTTGAAGTTAAGATTCGGGAGCAACTGGAATCATTGAACATTAGTCAAACACATGAAATACAAACATTTGAGATACAATCATTGGTGAATCAAATCTTTGTGCTATTCAAACTTGGAGGAGTCAAACATTGCGTGTGAATCAATCAAGTTGTGAACATTCTTTCAATGTAAACCTTGAGTAAAATTCTTAAGTGATTACATCATTAGTATCTACTAACACAGTTTAACAAGAAAAATGTAGAGCACACATATGATTTAGTTCTACATGTTAACGATTGTTAGTAGGTGCACACATAATTCAAACATAGTTCAATCATGGATTCAATCATAGTTCAAATTGATCAAAGATCATGGGATTCTTAATCAATGGAACATACATGAGAATCAGTACAAACATGTTGCCAAATGTTAGCAAGGACATGATCGTGGTATATCGAAGCGGTGGTGGGATGGCGTCTGGGCTGGCAGTTTGCTTCACCATTTCGTATGCCCTATATATAAGTTATCTTCGGTATATCGGGAAAGTGTCAGTGTGTAGATTTGGTGGAGTGAGATCATGGAACATCATACACATTCACATGAGAAGTATGCTAATGAGTTGATTGCTTATACGTGTGCATGCTCATATTACAATTGAAAGATAATACTAGTAGTATGGATATATTACTAACGTTATCATTTAAATTCAATTGTATCCTTTCCTCATTACTGACCCACTTGTGGCTTCTATTCGTAGAATGCCTCGACGTGATCCCAACGGAGGGGGTTCAACAAGTGGTAATGATGATGAGATCAACAAAATTGCCCGAGCCATCGCTTTACATATGAGAGATGTCATTCCGGGCATGGTCACTGATATTACTCAGAACCTTCGGGGAAGTACCAGTGACTCAGCAAACAATTCAAACACCAACAACACCGGAACTGCTAACTTCACTTTCAAGCAGCTCAATGATGCTAAACCTCCAAAGTACGCTGGTGCTGAAGGAGCTACTGGCCTACTGCAGTGGCTGGAGAGCATCGAGGATATTCTCGATTTCACGGGATGTCCTGAAAATCTGAAGGTCAAAATGGCCTCTAGAGCTTTTCACAAAGGCGCACTCACCTGGTGGAATTCTGAGAAGAACACCAGAGGACGAGAGGTCGCATTAGCATTACTGTGGGACGGTTTCAAGAATCTACTTGTGGAAAAGTTTTGTCCACGACATGAGCCGAAGAAACTTGAGGTGGAGTGTGGAATCTGATGCAAGACAGTGGTGAGAACGCGAAGTATACAACTCGATTCCATGAGTTGTGCATTCTGGTGCCACATTTGGTTACTCCTCTATCCCGCAAGATAGAGAAGTACATTGAAGGGTTACCTCTAGTTGTCAGGGGAACTGTTATGGGGAATAACCCCACTACTTTGGAGGCAACAATTCAGCTTGGTGCAACCCTCACTAAAGAATATGTGAAGTCTGGGGTGCTCACCCGAAAGGGGTATAAGAGAGCACATATTGATGAAGGCAAGAAGCCTGAACATCACTACCACAAGAAGAAGAAGCAAAAGACAATCAAGAACTTTGCAGCCATGACTGTAGCTGCACCCACTCATGCCACACCCATTACTGCTATGCCACAACCTGCAACAGCCAGAAAGTCCTATACTGGCCAGTTTCCACTTTGCACCAAATGCCAATATCATCATCTACCCACTACCCCATGCAAAAAGTGTCTCAAGTGTGGACGGATGGGACACTTGGCAGCTACATGCCGATCTGCTCATCTTACTGCTGCAACAACTGCAACCACAACTCCTACTGCTACAGGTGGAAGGGTCTGTTATAATTGCGGAGCAGAGGGACACTTCAGAAACCAGTGTCCAAAACTCAACACAGCCGCTACAACTGCTACTGCTCGTGCCTTTGTTATGGAACGTCCGAAGCACGCGAGGACCCGGCGGTCATCACGGGTACATTTCTCATTAATGGTCATTACGTTTCTATCATATTTGATACTGGTGCTGATAAAAGTTTTGTCTCTGCTCATACTGCTTCTTTGTTTAATATACAACCATCTATACTTACTGCTCCTTACACCGTAAAAGTAGCTGATGGTAAGACCATACTTGTAGATTCTATAATACATGGTTGTGAATTAAGATTAAACGACCATCTCTTCCTCATCGATCTCATTCCTATGACACTCGGAAGCTTCGAAGTTGTGATAGGAATGGATTGGTTGTCCAAAAACAATGCCGAAATTGTATGTTCGGAGTTATTCAGATTCCTTTACCGTCCGGCGAAACGATGAGAATCTATGGCGAGAAACCCTGTCACGGATTGAAGATTGTGTCGTGCATCAAGGCTAGGAAGTACCTGAGGAAGAGATACTATGCGTTCCTGGCTCACGTGGTAGAGAAGAAACATGAAAAGAAAGCAGTTGGAGACGTTCCAGTTATCAGAAATTATCCCGACGTGTTTCCAGAAGACTTACCTGGATTTCCACCGATCCGGCAAGTGGAGTTTAGAATCGATCTCGTCCCTAGAGCAAACCTAGTGGCGAAGTCACCATATCGATTAGCACCGTCTGAGATGCAAGAACTGTCTAATCAGCTTCAAGTAGACAAAGGTTTCATAAGACCGAGTTTCTCTCCTTGGGGAGCTCTAGTTCTATTTGTCAAGAAGAAAGACGGTTCATTTCGTATGTGCATCGATTATCGTGAGCTAAACAAGTTGACAATCAAAAATAGATATCCTCTGCCTAGGATCGATGATCTGTTTGATCAATTACAGGGAGCAACTTGCTTCTCTAAGATTGACTTACGATCCAGGTATCATCAGTTGCGAGTGAATGATGAGGATATACCAAAGACTGCATTTAGGACTCGATATGGACACTATAAGTTTGTGGTTATGCCATTTGGGCTGACCAATGCACCCGCAGTGTTCATGGACTTAATGAATCGAGTCTGCAGACCTTACTTAGATCAGTTTGTTATTGTCTTCATTGACGATATACTGATCTATTCAAAGACGGAACAAGAGCATGAGAATCATTTGAAGAAAGTCCTAGAATTACCGAGAGAGGAACAACTTTATGCTAAATTCTCAAAATGTGAATTTTGGCTAAAAGAAGTTCACTTCTTAGGACATGTCATAAACAAAGATGGGATACATGTAGATCCAACAAAGATTGAGGCGATTAAGAACTGGACTACCCCGTCTACTCCAAAAGAAATTCGTTCATTTCTGGGTTTGGTAGGCTATTACAGAAGATTCATCGCGAAATTTTCAAAGATAGCCTTGCCACTTACTACCTTGACCCAGAAAAGTCAAACGTTTATATGGGGATAGAAACAAGAAGATGCATTTCAACTTCTTAAACAGAAGTTATGCAACTCCCTTATCCTTAGTCTTCCAGAAGGCAGTGATGATTTCATTATCTACTGTGATGCTTCAAACCTTGGAGTCGGTTTTGTACTTATGCAGCGGGCCAAGGTGATTGCCTATGCTTCAAGACAACTTAAGGTTCACGAGAAGAATTACACTACTCATGACCTTGAGTTAGGGGCTGTGGTCTTTGCATTGAAAATTTGGAGACACTACCTTTATGGTACTAAATGTGTCATCTATACAGACCATAAGAGCCTGCAACACATCCTTAATCAGAAAGAACTCAACATGAGACAACGGCGTTGGGTTGAGCTTCTAACTGATTACGACTGTGAGATTCGTTACCATCCGGGTAAAGCCAATGTGGTAGCGGATGCTCTTAGTCGTAAGGAACCAGTCAAACCAGTTCGTAACAGACAATCAGCTTAAGGCAGACTTAGACTGCGGAATTGAGAAGAAACTGGAACCTCGATCTGACGGGGTGTTATATCTCAACGGCCGCATTTGGATTCCAAAGTCAGAAGAATTGCGCACACTCATCTGTGATGAGGCTCATAAGTCGCGATACACAGTTCATCCTGGAGCAGATAAGATGTACCAAGACTTGCGGGCATCTTACTGGTGGCCAGGAATGAAGAAAGACATAGCACTGTACATGGGAAAATGTCTTACATGTTCCAAAGTCAAAGCAGAACATCAAAAGCCTTCGGGACTTCTGCAGCAACCTGAAATTCCTCAATGGAAATGGGAACAAATTTCCATGGATTTAATAACTAAGTTGCCTAGAACTCCGCGAGGTTACGATTCGATTTGGGTGATCGTTGATCGACTCACCAAATCTGCTCACTTTCTCCCGATCCGAGAGGATTACAAAATGGAGAAGCTATCCACATTGTATATCAACGAAATCATTGCGCGTCTGATCATGATAGTCGTTTCACTTCTCGCTTTTGGCAATCATTGCAAAAGGCTTTGGGAACCCGTGTTAATCTTAGCACGGCGTATCATCCCCAAACCGACGGTCAAAGCGAAAGGACTATCCAAACACTTGAAGACATGCTTCGTTCTTGTGTGATTGACTTCGGTGGGAGTTGGGATACTCATCTTCCACTCATAGAGTTTTCTTACAATAACAGCTACCATACAAGCATTCAATGTGCAGCATTCGAAGCTTTATATGGTAGGAAGTGCCGATCACCGGTCTGTTGGACCGAGGTTGGTGACTCACAGGTCGTAGGACCAGAACTCATTCAAGAAACATCAGACAAAATCACAATCATTCAATCAAGGCTTAAGGCCGCACGAGATCGGCAGAAGAGTTATGCTGATTGACGTCGGAAACCGCTTGAGTTTCAAGTCGGTGACCGAGTCTTACTCAAAGTTTCTCCCTGGAAAGGCGTTGTCCGATTCGGGAAGAAAGGGAAACTTGCACCAAGGTACGTTGGACCTTTTGAGATCCTGGAACGGATTGGTCCCGTAGCCTACAAACTAAAACTTCCAGTGGAGCTAAGAAATGTTCATGATACTTTTCATGTATCAAATCTTAAGAAATGCTTGGCAGATCATGATGTTCAGATTCCACTGGAAGATATTCAGATTCAAAACAACATGCAATTCATAGAACGTCCGGTTGAAATCATGGATCATGGGGTCAAGAAACTTAAACGTAGCCGTATCCCGATCGTAAAGGTACGATGGGAGGGCAAACGCGGTGCTGAGTTCACCTGGAAACGTGAAGACCAGATGAAGCTTAAGTACCCTCATCTTTTTACAGTACCTTCAACTAGTTAATTTCGGGACGAAATTCCCTTAACTAGGGGAGACTGTAACATTTGTACATTTAGTCGTGGTAGTTGTAAACAGTGTTAGAAACAAATGTGTTTTCATATCAAATCAGTCAATGTGATTCATGTGTTCTTAATGTGCTTGTGTGTTAGGGTCTTGATTATTTAGGAACAAGTATATAATATTTATTTACAGTTGAGTTCGCTAGGCAAGAACAGTATCGTATTATATCGAAACAGTGGTGGGACGGCGTCAGGTACGGCAGGTAGCTGGAATCTGGGGTATGCCCTATATATAAACTGCGTTCGGTGTAATGGGATATTGTTAGTGCGTAGTGTTTAGACGAATATTATGACAAGCAATTAATTAAACAAAAATCGTAATAAGTAAGCGAGACTGAGTATAGTTATGGGTGACGATCCATAATGATACGAATGTTGAACTTATAATTATGATTAAAACGTCTATAAATAATTAATACGATCGGAAAACGTACGCGATTGCGGGTATACACGTAATTGTATCTGTTTAACGATCTGTCAACACACGAAGAGTAAATATAATTGGAATATATTATTTAACATTTTTACAATTTTGAAACTCATCAAAATGATGAAGATAATAATCCTTTTATTTAAAACGCGTAAAATGCGCGTTACGTTCCGGAAACGCTAACCGAACGACCGAAACGAACCCGAATACCACACGGACTATAAAAGCCTTGAAGAAGGCTATTTTCTTCTCATTAAATGCAGCCAAACTCTCTCTCTCTCTAGATTTTCGTTCTCCAACCTCTCTCTAGAAAACCGAGCATCAAACGCGCGTATCTCCTTCGTTTCTCCACGGAATTGGGCATTCTTGGTGCCTACACGAAGCTCTCGACATTCCCTACGCAGAAGTACAATAGATCTGGAGTTCCATCTGGCCAAATTCAAGGTATTGGAGCTTGAAAATTCAAAAGAATAGGGTTTTCTTGCTATCTTCGACCCACACGATTAACCCGATCCCCACCTATTTCGTGTATAAGGGCTGAACAACACACCATGAAACCATAGAAACAATTCGACCGAAGGTTCGACAGCTGGAAATGGTGAGATTGCACAGGTTCGCGGCCATCATGCAGCTAGCCGAACCCAACTGATGCTGGTTGATTTGCCGAACCTTTCCTCGAAAGGGGCGAACCTATGGGGTCTCACGAACCCTGTTGCTTCATGGGGCGAACCCTGATGTCAACGAACCTTCCAGTGTTAGCCGAACCCTTGCATGCAGACGAACCCTTGGTTCCAGGCGAACTCACGCTGGTTTAGATGAACCTGCATGCTCACGATCCATTAGCCGAACCCTAAACCAAACGAACCTACAAGATCACCGAACCATGGCCGAACCTTGTGTGCCGACGAACCTTTGCATTGCAGGCGAATCCCCCTTCTGTTGGTCGAACCATGAGAGACGAACCTTCTTGCATGCTAGCCCCACGAACCCTCACAGCAACTACCATGGACGAACCTTGTTTCCTTAAGAGAGAGCCGAACCTTCAACCATGGCAGCCTATTAGGTTCGCTACCATGGTGTGGAAACCATGATTTGTTTCGGCCCAATTCAATTCTATTCGGCCCAACTTCGTTAGCAATCGGCCCATAGATTAAACCAAACCCAATTGAGTTATATCGGCCCATTATGATCTTTAATTGGCCCAATATTATCCTTGGGACCTTACATGGCCATATACATGTTGTTTTAGCCCAATAGGGAACCCACATTGAGTTTCACTTAGAATAATTGGCCCAAGTAGACCACACTTGGCCCAAATCATTCGTTCGAACCATTAGGGCCCAACACCACACTTAATTGGCCCGTTACTAACTTAGGAGGCCCATGGACTTTGTTTAAAGGCCATCACGATTTCATGGGTTTAAGGCCCATGGTTTGACCTATAACTCAAAGAAATTGTGATTTGATCTTAGTGGGTTAAGTTATAACCTAACATAACTATAAGATCAAGTCACAATCCCAAAGACTCAAACAATTGGAACATTTATTCAAACTACATGTTAAACAAAGGATATCCTATACATAAACCCATGTTACTTTTATGTATACAAGTTATGCATAGAAGAACGTGACATATTCTTTTACATGAATCAATTATCAATCATGTATCATAATCATGACTTTCAAGTTCATACAACGTTTCCAAACATGAGAACAAGTTATTCAAGATGTTAATCACAAATCATGATAACACAAGTCAATCAAGGAATCAAAGTCTATACAATTATAAAATCTTATATCTTATGTATGATTACAATTATATAGGAACCAGTTAGAAGTCCTGTTTGCTACTTGCTATTTGTTATAGTTCAGAGTCTACTGCAGACAGGTGAGAACATTAGCCCCTCTTTTACTGTTTTTCAACTGTTTTGGGGTGGAACACGTGATCAAATACACTATTACAATTGTATTTCATTATACAAGATGTATGTTACTTTACAGACATTTCAGGTTCAAGGTACAAATTCATCATATTATTCAACTATTTCAAAGGGTGTTATCAACCGTTAAACACTTTCTATTAAAGATGTTGTATAAAGTTTCCTTGAACTATTTTATATCAGTTTTACTCGAATGGTTTTATAAATGATAAACACTTTTAAAATAATGTGACATATAAACTCTATTACTAAAAACTCGTGTTTTCGAAAATAATCTTTTATAAACCTTGTTACTATACAAGGTCACTATCATATGTACTCAATCAAGGGTTTCAAAACACGGTATTCCAACAATGGTTTTCATGGTGATGTTCAAACAAAGGATTCATTTCATGGTGTTCAAAAAAGGATTCATTTCATGGTGTTCAAACAAAGGATTCAAATCATGGTATTCAAACAAGATTTTCAACTCATGTTATCAAATAAGCCATTGAATCAATGGTTTTAAAGCAAAGTTCAAAAGCATGGTGTCCATTGTTGTAAACAAACTTATATACACATCAAGTTAAATATTCATTAGCGTTAGTACTGGGTGATCACAAAAAGGGAAAGCGGACACATTGGGACAGACCAAACCTGGAGTTAGCTTTTAAATTTGTTTTAAAAGCTAACTGCAGCTTTGGGTACATTATGGTTTATCAAAGTTGCTGATATATTTTCTGACTCCAAACGTAGTTTGGGACTTGATTATATGTTGGTTTTTCTAGCAAACAGTCTGCTGACTGTTTGGACACGTTTTACAGACTTGATGTTAGTTTGGGTTACAACTCATCCATGTAATTCATTTATTGCTTTAAACATATGCCTTACAATGCAAATTCATGTTTACGATTGTTAAACCTATTGTTCTCACCAACTACTTCTGTAGTTGACAGTTACTTTTCACGTGTTTCAGGTAATCAGGTTTAAGACACACTAAAGGACAACTAAGGAGACCGTTTAAGCTAGAACAAGATGAAGAAACATGCTAGGATGGATTTAGAAACACACTTAAATCCTGAATGTTTAATTGTCTTGTTTGAAGTCTTATTTTGTAAACTATATTTTGGGTCTGTAGTTGTCATTCTTTTGGTAGATAGATTGTCTGTAACTAAACAACTATCTAAACATTATGAAACTTAGTAATTCATTGTGGTTGCTCTTAATCAATACTTGTGCATGATTCAACTATTCATACGTCACCGGCCATGGATTCCGCACGCGGCGCAGGGGGTGTGACAACTGCAGAGATCCAAGGTTGTCTCAATCTTCTCAATCCATTGGATTAATCAACGGCTCCTTCAGACCGACTAAAGCTGGGTGGTTTACATCCTACAAAGGACTTGTAGGAGTAATGCGATGAACCTCCAGTATTTCCACTGGCTTCTCCTGATGAATTGCCAGTGTTGCTGATTTCATTGCAGAGACGGAGGAACATCTCCGGTATTGCTTCTTTCATTTGATTGGTCATCTGGCTACTCAGTAAGGTCACCAGTGCGATAGTAGCAGGATCCAGAGTCGATGTTGTGCCCATACTAGATGGTTGAGTAATCAGAGGTGGAGGAGGAGGTGGAGGAGGTGGCAGTGGTGAATCAGATGGCGATGGTGTCGAGGAGTGTGGAACCAAACCATGAGGTGGTAACGAGGGGTTCTGTTTTCTCGGCGCCATTCTGATCATAACCAAAAGAATATTGGTTAGTGCAATGATCGAATGCAGAAGACATAATGCAATAAAGTCTTAAATCCAATGTTCTCTACATGCAGGGTAGGATCGGATATTTCTCTATAACCATGGCTCTGATACCAATCTGTCACACCTGAGCCGACGGGGTAGGATCGGATTTCCCCGACGGGCGGAAGGTTCCCGGAGCGCGATATCGTGAGTGATAATCGAAATGATCAGATTGTTTACATTGCACATGATATATGAATGAGAAACTTTCTAAAATAAAATAGAATTACAAAGTTAAATTACATCAGTTAAGTTTATAATTTAACAATGTAAATCTACTATCACATCATAAATCTTCAATCTTGTATCTGCACAAGATATACAAAATAACTGTATATGATGTCCAAAAGTATGCAGGTCCAAAAAGCTATGTCCTCTATCTGTAACCTAGTCCAAAAGAAACAACTCTTCAGTTGACCTGTTCGTCACCTGAGAAGTCATGCAAAAATAAAGTCAACACATGGTTGGTGAGTTCATATAGTTTAGTACTTGAAAATGATTTGAAAACCTCTTTCGGTAAAGACCTAAACCTCATTAACATCATATGTAATATCCACATCGGTATACTTATATATAGGGCATACCCCTGAGTCGAGCCTACAAGCCCGCCCAGACGCCGTCCTACCACATACTAATGCGTATATGACACTGATGTTAATGATAGTTAAGCATTTTTACCTACCATTCACCTCTGATTTAGATTATGCTTTCCAAAATTTGATTTACCTTTGATTCTCTTGAGTTCATCATAGATACATGATTTCTCAAAAGTCAGTAATAGAAATATAATATTAAATATTTAATTAAATAAATAAATAAACATTTAAATACAACTAAGACATGATGATTGGGCCTTATTTGACTCAATCGATTAGACTTAGTTGTTGGTGGCTGTCCAAGTTGTAACCTCTCACACGTGACCCATACCAGGCATAACTCACAAGGAGTATACCTGGGCGTGACGGGATTTTAATGATGCCCGTACAGCCTGACCCAATGGTCTTCTGTACCTGAAGGGACTTTACGGATATCCTTTGATTCTTGATCTCTTTGATTCTCTTGATTTTTGATATTGACTTCATTTGATAGTTCACGTTATTGCCCATATAGCTTGACTACAAGAGTCTACTATACCTGAAGGGACTTTATGTGTGTTACACGTGGTCTTGATTCCCTATACAAATGACATCCACCTTAACTCAAATATTAATGATTTCATTAGATTGTAATGATTTCATTATTTCAATGATTCACACACATTTATGACTTCTGATTCCTTGAGTCTCTTGATCTTGATCTTTAGAATTTCCATGATTCATAATGATAATTGACTCTTGATTATGATTCTTTGTTCTCAGATCCCATACTGAATTAGGTTTCCTTTGAATATGATCTTTTGTTTTAGTTCCTTTGATTTCACTTTGAATATAGATTCTTGAATTTAAACTTGATGGCCTAAGGGTTTGTTTAGAGTTTAGAATTAAAGTATTACTCATAAGAGTAATTTAAACGCATTTAAGTAAACAATTTAAATAAAACAGTTTACACATGCTTCTCAGCCCCGCGTTTTAAAACAAAAATGTTTAGAAAAGGGGCAATGAACTCACTTGTGCTGCTATGTAAATGATCTAACACAAAATGTGCGCTCTTGTTGTAGCTTAGGTTTCTTCAGTTCCTGAGTTATTTTATAAGAATTCGAATACAATAAGTACGCGTAGTAGTCATCGTATCTAGATCTTTGTCTAGGTGTGTGTAACTAAGTGTCCTAGTACTAAGTGTATCTATGATCTAATCTAACTTAGTTACCCGTTTTATGATCCCAATTCCCATGGTTAGTCATAATAACTTACTTTTACATTTTTATAAATTTCGGCAAAGTTTCCTTTGTACCTAGTTCAATTCCAGACAATTATATTGTCTATTTTACAACAAAATCCCAATCAATGACATTACAACTAACTTTTATAACTAAACAAACTTAAAAGGAAGCCGATGACATTTATAAATAAATTCCATTTCATTTCGATTTAAACAAGATTTTAGAAAATTATCAAATTAAATTGTTAATAACTTTACGAAGCCTTCATTTTAATTAAAACATCATTACTTTTATTAGAAATTTCAATACTTTAATTACATAATCTTTGATATGTGATGAGTTCAGTTAACCCATTTGGCCCCATTAGGCCCATTTATAATTCTTGATTCCCAATGATTTCAACTCGTATCTTGGAATAATTCAATGTAGATGATTAATTCATCTAAATTTAGCTATGTGTCTCATGATATCTCTAAAGTTTTTCATGACTTTCATAAGGATTTTTCCCAATGAAGAGTAATAATTTCTTAACATAGCTACTTACAAAACTTTTCCATGCACTCTCACATACCTACATGTGTGATTATATATTGTTGCTTGGTACCATATGGTCACATTTTCCACTTTAAAACCCTAGGTTATTCCCATTTTATCTCATGTATCAATAAAACCAATAGTAAGGTTCCTAGGTTCGTTGCATTCTCAAGGTTGCATGAGGGTTAGGATTCGGTTAGGGTCTGAATAGGGTGATGGCAGCGAACCTTCTAAGGCTTTGCATGGTTCGGCAGTAATAAGCTCAGCGAACCTTTATGGTTCGGCTGAGAAGAGTAAAACGGTTCGTTCAAGGTTCGGTAGACCTAAGGAGGGGGTGCGGCCATGTAGTGCCTAGGTTCGGCCATGCAGATGTGTAGGCAGCATCTCTAGGGTTCGCCACCCTAGGGTTCGGCTATCCTTGCTTTGGTGGCCGAAGGTTCGTTATATCCGAAGGTTCGGCTGTCAAGATATATGTTCTAGAGTCCTAAGGTTCGTCTCATGTAAGGTTCGGCCCATGAACCAGGGTTCGCCGGTAACAGGTTCGGTTATACCCACGGGGTTCGGTGCAGGACCTTGGTCAGAACCAACAGGTTCGTTGTTTAGCCCCGCAGGGTTCGTTGCAGGTTCGCAGCTCAAGACCTGTGCGGCAACAGGGTTCGGCACAGGGTTCGCCTAACAAACCCTTAGGTTCATTGGTTGTAACCCACCTTGGAAAGGTTCGCCCGGTTGGGTATGGGTTCGGCCGATCACAACAGGCCACGAACCTGTGTTCTCTTCCTCTTCACGATCACTAACCTGCTACAAATCAATTTTTCTGTGCAATCCAACTATATCTATGCGTATATCTATGTGTATTATGGGTATTTAGATCGATTATAAGCTTCCATCAAAGAGGGTTTTATGTACCCCTAAAACCGAATTTAAAGTGAATGTTTACCTCGAAACCCACGGTTGAATGCTTGTTTTTCTTGTACTTCCGTGATCCTCTCAACAAAATGAACGTCTTGACACTTAAATGGCTTGAATCCACAACGAATTGAGCTCAAATTCTTAGAGAGAAGGTGGTTTTCTTGTGAGGAACTAGAGAGAGAGAGTAAAACGAGATTGAGAGAGAGAGAGAAGGGAGTGGTGGTGGTTGTGACAATAAATGTCACATTAAATGTGTGGGGAAATACCCGATCGCTCGGTCTCGTTCGGTTTCGCGTAAAAGGCCATATCTCGTGATTTTCATAACGGAACGATACGATTTATTAAAATGGAATTTACATATTTATTCTAAGTTGTGATTCCTAATAAATTAACTAATATCTTTTATTTATTTAAATTTTAAAATATTAATTAATATTTAAATCGAAACGCACGGTCGTCGCGCGTATTCGTTCGAATCGTCACTCGTACGAACACGACGATAACTATACTTTTCAATCTTGTTTTCTAATTATCGGATATCATTCAGAATGCTAAACTGTCAGGTTTATTCGTACAGATCGTCACCTATACGAATAACCCATCAATTTAGCATCCACATAACAACATCCTTGTATTTTGTTCTGTAAAGCCTCGCATACGTTTATACATAATAAGTCCTAACAAATAATCACATGATGGTTCTATGTTGCCAGATAATTATCTGACTCAAAAACCCTAATCTGAACTTTGTTTTTCTGAATTGAATCTGAACTGTGCTATGATAACATGTAATTAAAATGATATTCAATTGATAACTGAAATATGTACCTGATTTACTGTTCCTGTACTGTAGAGATCACTGTTCCGGTGACGGTTCCGGCACTGATGTTACACCAGCCCGGTGTGTAAAGTGTCCTACTCATGATTCCTAGTTTGAGATGTAATAGTCTCAGTAGCTGTCATTACTGACTAGCCCGGCGTGTAACATATCCTCCCGCAATATCTATTGGAATGAATACGTTCCCTAGATTTTATGAATGTTATCAATTAGAATGATAGCACCTCTCGTTCCCGGTGTGATTTCATTAGATTACCCCAAGCCCTAGTGCCTAGTGTTCGTGGTTTACCCAACTGATCTATGGCTGTGTAACCGGCATCCTCTGACGGTTATAACATGTGCTCTAAATAGAGTCTTAATAGGTAGTGATAGTATGTGTGGGAATGCCATCACAAAAGTGTGTGCTTGCGATATCCTCCTCGATATCACAAGTAATTATCTCAACTGTAACCTCGATGTTGAGTGAATGTGGTGAATGATCCCATCATCATGAAAGTATGTTATCATGGTTATCATTCAAGTCATTTGTAATTAATATCGGAATGTTATCCCTTGGTTTTCCCGTTGTTCTATCGTGTAAGAATAATGCAAAGTTGTAAGTTATATTCTTATCAACGTACATTATCCTATGGTGTTAATGTGTCATGATTCTATGTTAGTATGTGGCATCCTGGCTATTTCAAGTATGATAAAATCAAACAAGCAAGCATGTAATGATAACCAATAATAAAGATAAACAATTATTATCTAAATCATAATATAAACGATATGTTAATAGAAACTTTTAAGTAAATAAAAGTTTAGCATGTTTCTCAGCCCCGAGCTTTGAAATCTATAAAGATTAGAAAAGGGGCATATGAACTCACCAACCTAGTGTTAACTTTGTTTAAATGCATGTTTTCTCAGGTGACGAACAGGTTTAGTCGCCCATATTCAAGAACATTGCTAGTGGACCTTAGAGGACCTAGCTACATTTTGTGTGATCATGCTTTTGGATGGCAAAACATTGAATCATCTTTTGTATATCTTGTACAGATACAAGATATAAACTCATTGATTCTTTTGGATAGATTTACTTGATTAAATTATGATACATTGTAATTTAATCTCGTAATTCTATATTACTGTCGTGTTAGTTTTTCTCATTTATTTATCATGTGCTATGTAAACAATCTAATCTTATTTATTATCACTAAAGATATCGCGCCCCGAGAACCTTCTGCCCGTCGGGAAAGTCGATCCAGCCCGCCGACTCGGGGTGTGACAGATTGGTATCAGAGCCATGGTTATAGAGAAATATAGGTCATATTACTTAAATGGTTTGGCCTAGACTATAACCTAGGGACCCTCATGTAAAAAGCATACACCATAGGATTTCATTGCATACGTCTTATGCCTTTGATCACCGCACTAACCGATTTTCTTTTGGTTATGATCAGAATGCCGCCACGAAGACAACCACCTGCTATACTACCACCACCACCACAAGACTTGGCACCACACTCATCTACACCTTCACCTGCTGACTCTCCTACACCTTCACCTCCTCCTCCTCCACCACCAGTTCATCAGTTGGATCCCGCTACCGTGGCACTGGCCACCCTTCTGACTAGCCAATTAAGGGATGTGATTCCCGAGATGATGAACAGGATCAACACCAACAACAGTAACAACGTTGCTAACTCATCTGGGGAAGGCAGTGGAAACACCAGGAACCAACAGGACTACTCCTATAAGAACTTTGTAGGATGCAAGCCACCAGTATTCAGTGGCACTGAGGGAGCCGTCGGCTTGATCCAATGGATCGAGAAGATGGAAACAACCCTAGACATAAGTGGTTGTCCTGATCAACACCGAGTGAGATATGCTGCGGGATCATTCGAGAAACGAGCACTAAGCTGGTGGAATGCCCAGGTTCAAACCAGAGGAAGAGATGAGGCATTGGCGATGCCTTGGGAGGATTTTAAGATTCTGTTGAGGGGCGAGTTTTGCCCGAGGAATGAATTGAAGAAAGTAGAAACAGAGCTGTTGAACCACGTAATGGTGGGAGCTGAACATCTGGCATTCACCACCAGATTTCATGAGCTGGAAACCCTGGCACCTGATATTGCGCCAACACTCGAGCAAAGGATTGAACGGTATGTCGGTGGACTACCGCCATGCATTCAAGGGCATGTGATTGCCGGCACACCCAACCACACTTGAGATGGCTGTCACACTTTCAGCTACACTGACTGACGTGATGGTTGCCTCCGATGTACTCAAGAGGGAATCTAGAACTACTGAGGATCTGGAACAACCCTCCACCAAGAAACGAAAGGTTGCTAAGAATTTCGCAACGACCACCACTACCAAACAAACAGTGCCTACACAACCACAATTGGCCCACAAGTCTTACTCTGGCACGGTTCCGTTCTGCAATAAGTGCAACTATCATCATCGACCTGACACAGGGTGCAGACAATGCACTTATTGTGGGAAAATGGGGCATTGGGCCAAATTCTGCAAGGGGCAGGCAACATAACACATGGCATACCAAGAAGTGGCACAGACCGCTGTACAGAACGATCGCATTTCCAGTTACACCTGCGGGGAACCAGGACATTATGCGAAAGACTGCCCAAAAAGGGTGCTACCGAGAGGGCCAGCACAGAGGGGACGTGCATTCAGGATAGGAGCAACAACGGCTCGCCAGGACACTGACACCAATGCTGGTACGCTTTTCATTCTAAATCTTTTCATTCAGAGTTAGTTTAGAACTTACTCACAATTGGGGCAACACCCGGATATCTCTTACACTAAAGGAAACGAACTTATTGTTCACTTACCTTTAGTGAACAAACACATACCATGGAATTCAAAGTGATGGACACGAGTGGTGTTAATACCATGACCGGAACATATGCTTTGTCCCTGATAGGGATTAAGTCATCTAATCCGATATGATCTTTTTCATGTCATTATAGTGAACGATAGAGATGCATTCATCAATCCCATTTCTTGGGAACGAAAACTCACGATTAGATCCGTCAAGGTTGTCCTACCAGACAATATACGAATCCATTCTAACAAGGGGAGAAACGAGAGGTTTCTCCTAACAGGGATTAGCACGCGAGCATAAGAATCATAGCAAACAGTAAGGATCATGAAATTATGTAACACCACGGAATATCACGATGGGAGTGTACACACACAGCTATGGATTTAAAATGCCAAGCTACCAAACACTTCCAGTGAATCTAATGATTATTGGATCACCATGAGCAGCCGAGTTAAGTTTCCTCATTTCATAAATAGACACAAAGATTAGGTTCAATGAGAACCACTAACATACAAAGAGACACATGATATCAAAGCATCTCCACCTATGCAAAGAAAAAGTAGTACACGACAATGACACTTAAATTTCAGGACGAAATTTCTTTAACAAGGGGAGACTGTGACAACTAGTACCAAACTGTCCGGCAAGTCCGTACGGTGTGTGTACTTTCACCATTTACTGTGTGTAAATACAGTGCGTAAACAGTTGTGTGACAATAGAACTCAGTAAACAAACCACAGTTGTATGTGTTTAAGTGAAAACTTAAATACAGTAAATACAACAGCTCAAGAGAAACGACAATGTACAAGTAAACAACAAAAACACATCGGTTGCGATCTGATATCCATAGATGACAGGAATCAGATGGCCAACATTTCAGTGTGAAAACAATGTGAAAATAGGGTGTTTAGTTGAGTCCGACAGTGAGGAAATACAATTTAAAACAATGTTTCGGTGTTGTTTTCAGAATAACGAACTGACAGTGTGTTTGCGTGGGTGACGATTCACACAAACATATCTGTGAGTTTAACGTTCTGAAATAATAACTGGAAAGTAGAAAACAAAAGCCAGAAAGCCAAACCATCGACGTGTTCGTTCGAATGACGATTCGAACGAATACGCGATGGTTACGCGATTTGACTAAACAAAAACGAAACACGACACGAACGAAATTTAAATTAATAAAATTTAATAAATAAGGTTTTACAATTTTGAAACTCATCAAAATAATTAAATTAACATCTTATTTATTACAAATAAGTTACGCGTAAAGATCCGGAAACGCGACGAACACGCGAAACGGGCAACCGAAACGAACCCGAATAACCGTGGGGTATAAAAACCCACTCACAAGCATTAAATTCCATTTATTCCATCACATACTCATCTCTCTCTCTCTCTAAATTCGAAATCTACCTCCCACCACCATTTTCAACCTTAAATCCTTAATATCTCACTCGTTTGTGGACGAAATCAGACGTTCTTGGTATCCACGCGAAGCTCTAGACATCCTCTACAAGGAAGTACAACAGATCTAAGGTTTTATCCACTGGAAATCGAGGTATGACTCAAGAAAATTCACGAAAAAAAGGGTTTTCATGGTTGGGTTATGATACACACACACTTAGCCGGTTTTTCATATTTTATATCGAACCACACACACTCGGTAGTCCTTCCAAGTTCAACATCGACGTGAAAGAAGTACCATGTCCAGACGTGACTTGAGGAGGATGATGGGCTGCAAAAGGTTCGTCGAGGGGTAGGTGTGGCCGAACCCTAGAGCACCGGCCGAACCTCAATAGGTGGTCAGCCAAACCTTCCTAAGGGTAGCGAACCTGCATGCCACGAAGCTTTCCCGGCGAACCCATCATGAGCTACGAACCTACCTAGTTGCAGCAAACCTTCATGATCAAGTCACGAACCCATGAGCCATTGCCGAACCCTAAGTTCGCCACAGCAAGCACCGAACCTTTATCCTCATCGGACGAACCCTACTCACAGCCGAACCATGCAGCATGCATGGCGAACCTTAAACAAACCTTTCCAGACCCACGAACCATCTGAGACCTCCTAGCCGAACCCTGCTACAGCACCAGGCCCACGAACCCACCTGTTCTCATGCTAAACGAACCAGTTTCTTTCCATGTGGCCGAACCCTGACATGCACGGACCCTAAGGTTCGCCGGATGGGCTGCGGCCGAACCTTAGGTCAGCACCTTATAAGGGTCGTTGATATAGAAGTGGAACTATCCTTCGTGATATATTAACCGGAGAAGTCACTATCAACTACGTTGTTTTTATTCAGCCCACACCGAAATTAATAGGCCCAATGCTTTTCAGTTGAGGCACCTTCTTTGTTCGGCCCAGTAGAATACATGCAGCCCAATTTCAAGCCCCCTTTTGTAGCGGCCTAGTTTCCTTTAACGCAGCCCACTAGGTTTAGCCCAACAGGTTATGCCGGCCCAATATACGGGCCCAAATCCAATACTTTCGCCTTTACATATCTCGGCTCACACACATAGCTACATCGCCCATTGAGACATAAATTGGCGCATGGTCTTATAATTTGGCCCAAAGCATTAATAATGTGATCATATAATTGAGATTGAGTCTAAAGAACCATACATGAGTATTTTAATTAAAACTTATGGCCTTATCACAAAGGTGATATAAAAAGGGCTAACTAGTGATAACACAAAGAACTTAGTAAGCGAGCCTCACTTGTATCGAGTGTTTGGGCAAACAATATACAAATTCCTTTTGAAAAAAAAATGTTAAGAATACTAATCTTTAGCTTAAAACCTAAGTCCTATAATTGATGCATTGGTGGTTAAATTAAAAGAAAAGAATATAAACAAGGCAACAAGGACACTAGTGTTACATGATTAGACTAAGGATTAACAAAATCCTTAGTAAACAAATTGGGCCAAATAAAGACCAAGTCCGAGACTCATGGGTGATGACCAAGTGAGGGATGACACATACACGCACACGAATCAGTTACAATAAATACTTACGAGTGTAACACAACGTGAAATAAATACAGGATCGTGAAAACAAACTCAAGTCAATCAAGAGCGCGTGTTTTCTTCATTTAAGCTAGGTCAACCACATGGTGAGTTCATATGCCCCTTTTCTAATCTTTACAGATTTCAAAGCTCGGGGCTGAGAAACATGCTAAACTTTTATTTACTTAAAAGTTTCTATTAAGATATCGTTTATATTATGATTTAGATAATAATTGTTTATCTTTATTATCGGTTATCATTATATGCTTGCTTGTTTGATTTTATCATACTTGAAATAGCCAGGATGCCACATACTAACATAGAATCATGACACATTAACAACATAGGATAATGTACGTTGATAAGAATATAATTTACAACTGTCCATTATTCTTACACGATAGAACAACAGGAAAACCAAGGGATAACATTCCGATATTAATTACAAATGACTTGAATGATAACCATGATAACATACTTTCATGATGATGGGATCATTCACCACATTCACTCAACATTGAGGTTACAGTTGAGATAATTACTTGTGATATCGAGGAGGATATCGCAAGCACACACTTTTGGGATGGCATTCCCACACATACTATCACTACCTATTAAGACTCTATTTAGAGCACATCTTATAACAGCCAGAGGATGCCGGTTACACAGCCATGGATTAGTTGGGTAAACCACAAACACTAGGCACTAGGGCTTGGGGTAATCTAATGAAATCACACCGGGCACGAGAGGTGCTATCATTCTAATTGATAACATTCATAAAATCTAGGGAATGTATTCATTCCAATAGATATTGTGGGAGGATATCTTACACCCCGGGCTGGTCAGTAATGACAGCTACTGAGACTATTAAGTCTCAAACTAGGAATCATGAGTAGGACACTTTACACACCGGGCTGGACAGGGGTGACAGCTACTGGGACTATTATGTCCCTACCTAGGTATCGAGTATGATATCTTACACACCGGACTGGTAAGTACTGACAGTCACAGAGACTACTAGGTCTTGCTCTAGATATCGAGTATGATATCTTACACGCCAGGCTAATCCATAAGGAATAGCCAACAGAGACAATTATGTCTCTTTATTCAATTGTTTGGGTATTCTACACGCCGGGCTAATAAGTAATGATTAGCTATAGAAACTATTAAGTTTTATCCTAGATATCGAGTATGATATCTTACACGCCGGGCTAATCCGTAAGGAATAGCTAACAGAGATGATTACGTCTCTTACTTTATTCATTGGGTTATTTTACATGCCGGACTATTTCGTAAGGAATGGCTAACAGAGATAATTATGTCTCTTCCTTTTTCATTGTTGGGATAATCATACCGGGAAAATCATGGGTGAAATGAATTGGGTATCCATCGTTGTATTACAGGTAGTGTTGAGTTCAGTTGAGCATGTGGTGGGATGGCGTCTGGGCTTGACCCTTTCGTATGCCCTATATATAAGCATGCTTGGCTGGATGAGACATTATCTGTAAATATAACCATGGAGAGGAAATTGTGTGAAACATGGGAATCAATTATCAATACAACTTGTGTGAAACATTGTGAACATGACTGACATAAATTCAATGGTTTTCAATACTATACTTATGAACTCACCAACCTAGTGTTGACTATGTTTAAATGCATGTTTTCTAAGGTGACGAACAGGTTTAGTCGCCCAAATTCAAGAACATAGCTAGTGGACCTTAGAGGACCTAGCTACATTTTGTGTGATCATGCTTTTGGATGGCAAAACATTGAATCATATTTTGTATATCTTGTACAGATACAAGATATAAACTCATTGATTCTTTTGGATAGATTTACTTGATTAAATTATGAACGATACATTGTAATTTAATCTTGTAATTCTATATTACTGTCGTGTTAGTTTTTCTCATTTATTTATCATGTGCTATGTAAAAAATCTGATCTTATTGATTATCACTCAAGATATCGCGCCCCGATAACTTTCCGCCCGGCGGGAAAGTCCATCCAGCCCTCCGGCTCGGGGTGTGACATAAGGTTAGTTTGGATTGACACTTTGGATGATCATATTTGATGAACGCATATAAAAACACTTATGAACACACTTATTGGACACGTGGGGTGTATAGGATCAACGAACGATACGAACATTTAGCGATAGATTGAAGACTTTGGGTGAGGATATAGACACTTGATGGAAATATGAACGCATAGTGATGATACTAACACTTAGTGATGGTATGGACACTTGATGAGAATAAATTATAGGGAGGATATGGACACTTAGTGACAATAAGAGCACTTAGTGATGATATGAACCCTCATTGATGATTATGGACATTGGGATTACTATGGACTTTTAGTGAACTTAGACATTAGGGGAACTTTAATGTCAGGTGAACTTAGACATTAGGTGAACTTAGAAATAGGCAAACCTACATGTCAGGTGAACTTAGACATTAGGCAAACCTAAATGTCCAAGGGAACTAGAGACCACTTCACTCAAAATTATCCTACTTAGGATAAAGTTTGTGAAGTGAGACAATGATAAGATACATGATACACCCTAAATTCTAACAAGGGCATAATCGTGGTGCAATGAAACAATGGTGGGACGGTATAGGGGAGGTTGCGATCTACCCCTGCATATGCCCCATATAGAAGCTTGTCACATTGCATCGGGAGGTTGTCAGTGTTGGTATAGGGTGTGGAATGTATGGAACTTAGGAATATTAAGCTAATATTAGTTACGACCAAATAGGACACTTAGTACAATATTAGGAAATTTATAAATATTATGAGTTAAAAGACACATAGGAGAGAAATATAGTTCATATATGTAATCCTAACTGTTTAAATGAACTCATTCAATCATGGTTTGTATGACTTACGTTGTAAACGGTAGTAACATGTTTCTAATCTCTTCAGAACCATGCCGCCACGCCGTCACAACGGGGATGATACGAACCCTAAAGATGCTAACGGTAATGCTAACCCCGGCATACAAGAGTTAGCAAACCTCCTCTCCGGATTGGTGAACCAATTAACTCAAGACAATCAGAATCTCAATTAGAACAGAGGTGGTACAAACCCGCCAGTTTGCACATTCAAACACTTCAACTCCTGTAATCCACTGAAGTTTACGGGTTCTGAAACAGCCACTGGTCTGCTACAGTGGTTTGAGAGCATGGAAAACACCTTCATCAACAGTGATTGCCCCGATAATCTGAAGGTGCGCTATGCCACCAGTGTTTTCCAAAAGAGAGCACTGACATGGACAGAGGTCAAAAATCTGATGACCACTGAATTCTGTCCTCGAAGCGAGATGAGAAAGCTCGAGACTGAGTTCTGGGTACTCAAGCAAGACAGTGGCGAGAATGTTATCTACAATACTCGTTTTCTCGAGTATAGCCTGCTGGTACCTCATCTTGTTACACCACTTGAGAGAGCTATTGAGAATTACATCGGCGGTCTGCCCATGCAGATCCAAGACAATGTTTAGGGAAGCAACCCCAAAACATTGGAGGCTGCAATCCGTCTATCTGCAACTTTGATTGATAACCACGTAAAGGCTGGAACACTCACAAGGAAAGGCTCGAAGAAGACTGACACCAAATCATCTGCCAAGGAGACTTCAACTGAAGTCAAGACTGAACAAGGCAGCTCTTCAAAAAGTAGCAACAAGAAGAGAAAGACCAGAAATTTTGTTGTCACTACTCTTGTTGCTAAGTCTGCGCAGCAATCATCCAATAACACTACTGCTAGAAATTAAATTGGGAATACTCCCCAATGTAATACTCGCAGATATCATCACATGCCCAACTTGCCTTGTCGCATCTGCAACAACTGTGGCAAGTACGGCCATTTTGCTAATGTTTGCCGGAGTGCACCGCAAGCACAAAGGATGCAACCTGCTCTGCTTGCACTGCCCGCTCCGCAAGTTCAACTGAAACAAGTTGTACCCGTTCGCCAGGTTCCTCCTGTACAGGCAAGAGACTGTCATGAGTGTGGTGAAGTGGGTCACTTCAGAAATCAATGCTCGAAACTGACTGGAAACAATCAACGGGTGGCAAGAGGCAGAGCGTTTCAACTGAATGCACTGAATGCTCCAGCTGCTCAAGCAACCTGGATGTGGTCAACGGTACATTTTTGATCAAAAACTCTTATGCATCTGTCTTGTTTGATTCTGGTACTGATAGGAGTTTCGTTTCATATGATTTTGAATGCATGCTTGGTAGAACACGTACATATTTAGATAAACTGTTTAACGTGCAGGTGGCTGGCGGAAACACTATCGATATTGACACTGTTATTATTGGATGTACTGTGAACTTAAGTGATCATGTTTTCCCAATTGATCTTATACCTATGCACCTTGGTAGCTTTGGTGTTATCATAGGCATGGATTAGTTAGCCACCCACAAAGCGGAGATTATTTGTCAAGAAAAATACATTCGTATTCCCTTACCTTCGGGTGAAACTTTAAGAGTTTTTGGGGAGACTTCTACTAAAGGTCTTAAGGTGTTGTCATGCACTAAATCACACAAGTACCTTAGGAAGAAATGTATAGCATTCTTAGCACACATTGTGGAGAAAAAGGAGAAGGGAAAAAGCATTGAAGACGTTCATGTGATAAGAGAGTTTCCTGAAGTATTTCCAGAGGACTTGCCGGGTCTTCCACCAGAACGTCAAGTAGAAATTCGAATTGACTTAGTACCTGAAGCGAACCCTATCGCCAAAGCTCCTTACAGACTTGCACCTTCGGATTTGCAAGAATTGGCGAGCCAGTTGCAAGAACTGACAGATAAAGGATTTATTCGCCCGAGCCATTCACCATGGGGTGCACCGGTCCTGTTTGTTAAGAAGAAGGATGGGTCATTCCAGATGTGCATCGACTACCGCGAATTAAATAAGCTCACAATTAAGAATCGATATCCACTACCGTGTATCGAAGGCTCGGCTTGGTTTTCAAAGATCGATCTTAGGTCTGGATATCATCAGCTTCGCGTACATGATGATGATATTCCCAAGACAGCTTTCAGAACAAGATATGGTCATTATGAATTTCTGGTAATGCGTTTCAGCCTTACCAATGCGTCTGCGGTTTTCATGGATCTCATGAACCGTGTTTGCAGGCCATACTTGGATAAATTTGTGATTGTACTCATTGATGATATCTTGATATACTCAAAGACCAAATAAGAACACGAGAAGCATCTTAAGTTGGTTTTGGAGATCCTAAGAGAGGAGCGGCTGTATGCCAAATTCTCCAAATGTGAATTTTGGCTTAAGGAAGTTCAATTCTTAGGGCACATAGTCAATGAAAAAGGTGTTCACGTGGATCCTGCGAAGATTGATGCGGTAAAGAATTGGAGTACACCGAAGACACCGACGGAGATTCGATCGTTTCTCGGACTTGCCGGTTACTATCGGCGGTTTATCTCGAATTTCTCCAGGATTGTTGTCCCTCTCACTTCTTTGACTCAAAAGAATAAACCATATGAGTGGGGACCGAAGCAAGAAGAGGCGTTTCAGACGTTGAAGCAGAAACTTTGTGATGCTCCTATCTTGACACTGCCGGACGGAAATGATGATTTCGTGGTCTACTATGATGCATCCAACCTAGATCTCGGTTGGGTTCTCATGCAACGGGGAAAGGTCGTGGCATATGCATCAAGACAATTGAAGATTCATGAAAAGAACTACACTACACACGACTTGGAACTTGGTGCAGTCGTGTTTGCTTTGAAGATATGGAGACATTATCTTTATGGCACTAAGTGTGTAGTATTTACTGATCACAAGAGTTTGCAACATATTCTCAATCAGAAAGACCTTAACATGAGGCAACGGAGATGGGTTGATCTGATGAATGATTATGGCTGTGAAATTCGCTACCATCCTGGCAAAGCGAATGTAGTAGTAGATGCGCTTAGTCGCAAAAGTCATGTTCAAATCCATATTGTCCATGTGCACACTAATCTTCGTAATGATGTTCTTACAGCCCAACAACACTCAATGGCTCAGGATAACCTGAAAAATGAGATGTCTTGCGGGGCTGAGATCTTATTGGAAACTAAGGATGATGGTCTGATGTATTACTTGAATCGGTTGTGGATTCCGAACCGGGATGATCTTAGGATGATGATTTTGGATGAAGCTCATAAGTCTCGTTACTCAATCCATCCGGGTGCTGATAAGATGTATCAAGACCTTAGAGCCTTGTACTGGTGGCCTAGAATGAAGAAGGATATTGCTGAGTATGTGTCTAAGTGCCTTAACTGTGCTAAAGTCAAGGCTGAACACCAGCGACCTTTAGGATTGCTAATACAACCAGAAATACCAATGTGGAAGTGGGAGAATATCTCTATGGATTTCATTACTAAACTTCCACGAACAGCAAACGGTAAGGATAGTATTTGGGTGATAGTTGATAGATTAACCAAGTCGGCTCATTTCTTACCGATACGCGAGACGTACCCTGTGCGGAAATTAGCTCGTATCTACGTTGATGAGATCGTTAGCCGACATGGGATTCCCTTAAGCATAATATCGGATCGTGATGCTCGCTTCACGGCACGATTTTGGGAATCACTTCATGAAGCTTTTGGAACAAGATTGGATCTTCGCACCGCTTATCTTCCTTAGACAGATGGACAGTCGGAGCGGACGATTCAAACATTGGAAGACATGTTAAGAGCTTGTGTCATCGACTTCGGTGGCAGCTGGGATAGCCATTTACCATTGGTTGAGTTCTCGTATAACAACAGTTAACACGCGAGCATTGGTATGGCGCCGTTTGAAGCTCTTTATGGCAGAAAATGTCGGTCACCTATTTGTTGGACTGAGGTCGGCGAATCGCAGATCACCGGTCCTGAGATTATTCAAGAAACGACTTACAAGATCCGCCAGATCCGTGACAATCTGTTAACTGCACGCAGTCGACAGAAATGCTACGCAGACAAACGAAGGAAACCGTTAGAGTTTGAAGTTGATGATATGGTATTACTTAAAGTATCGCCCTGGAAAGGGGTGGTACGATTCGGGAAGAAGGGTAAGCTTGCTCCACGATATGTTGGCCCTTTTAAGATTCTTGAACGGATCGGGAAGGTTGCCTACAAGTTGGAACTTCATCCTAAACTTAGTAACGTGCACCCAACGTTTCACGTGTCCAATTTAAGAAAATGCTTAGCTGATCAGGATATTCAGGTACCACTCGATGACATTCGATGATACCATGCAATTTGTTGAGAAACCAGTGGAGGTAACGGATCGTGAGGTCAAGAAACTCAAACGCAGTAGAATTCCAACTGTTAAAGTACGTTGGGAGTCGAAGTGTGGTCCGGAATTCACCTGGGAGCGGGAAGATCAGATGAAGCTTAAGTATCCACGTTTATTCACTACGGTCACTCCAAGTTGAATTTCGGGACGAAATTTCCTTAACTAGGGGAGACTGTAACATCACTGTATTTCGGTTGTCCGTACATATGTACGATTTTACTGTTACAACCTGATGTGTTATTTATTAATGATGATTACTATGAATTATTGGATGTCATTACTGTTGGTATACAAATTGAGAACATAATATTATACGCGTAAACCATGGGAAGTTTAGTTGTAACCCAACTAAACAGAACCAGAGAGTTTAATGCAGTTGAATTCACGGATAATGGATTACTATTTGGAATGGAAAGGAATTAGGAGTTAGTTGTTGATTGGTTACTAAACATAGTCAAGGACACATGGTCATGGTTTATCGAAATAGTGGTGGGACGGTGGCTGGGGCAGTTGCGACTGACCCCTACATATGCCCTATGCATATGCATATTTCGGTCTATCATGGATGTGTCAGTGATATGGTTTAGCGGGTTTTGGATTGGGATGATAATATTAAAGTTAAGAAAATAATCAAAGGGTTATCGGAAATAATTACGCGATGGTGAGGTTACGAATATAACTTAAACGCGAATATTAATTCAGAAATATTAACTTAATAATGTATTCACGTATTGAGAATAATATTCTGAAACGATATTCCATTAATCCTAATTCGATTCGAAATACGGTACGAACGTCGGATTCGCAAAGGTGACGATCTTTACGAATGCGTACGTAAGTAACGTGTTTCGACGAGATAATTTAACGAAATCAAACGAGGCATTTTTATTTAAACGAACTTATTTAAAATCATTTTATTAAAAAGAAATTTATTTATGTATATGTGATATGTTTTAAATGCGTTACGAGTAAAAACCGATCATTTAATGAAATTTTAACGCGATAAAAACGAGACCGAGCACACGGGAAATACGTGGGGTATAAAAGGTGGAACCTATTTTCTTCTTCTTCATTTGCAAGACACACTTTCTCTCTCTACAATCTCATTTTCGTCATATCTCTCTCTCTAAGTTCTCTCTACGATATCTTCTTCGTTTCTCAACGGAATCACGATATCTTGGCGCCTACGCGTTAGTATGATCGAGGGGAACAAGGGGATACGAAGAAACCCAGCTGTTGATCACGATTTAGAGTTAAATGGTCCATTTTACTGTCGGTTTTTACTTTAACAAAAACCGGTTTGTATCTCTTTGGTTTAAACAACTTAGGTGCTTGTAAAACACTAAGATAAACTAGTAGGAGAGTTGGGGAGCCATGGTTTGGAATCTGCAACAAGCTAGGGTTAAGGAAGATGATGATTAAACAGCCTTGAAGGACTGGTTCGTGACAGAAAGGGGCGGCCAAACCTGTGGGTTCTCGTGGTCTAGCCGAACCCACACATACACAGGTCGACGAACCCTACACCCATTGCCGAACCTTCCATGTTGGCCGAACCTATGACTATTCTTGGACCTAGGCTAACCTTCACCTAGAACAAACCCAGTTGAGGGCCGAACCTAAGATGGGCAAACCTTTTTCTTGTTTTGGTCGAACCCTGCATGTGGTGTAGCTAACCATTTTGGATGAGCCGAACCTTAAGGGTTCGCGAACCTTAGCCTTCACACGAACCCTTGGCTGGGAATCTAAGTACCATGAAACCCTCATGCCACGAACCTACAAGTTGATGAACTAAACGCCTTAGCTGAAACCTCGGTCTACAGCTCATCACATGGGCCGAACCTTAGAACTAGTAATAGCCGAACTTAGGCCATCCTCTTGGGCCGAACCATCCTTATACTTTGGCCGAACCTAAGGATTTCTAGGAAATAGGTTCGCTGCTCTATGGAGAACAAAAACCCAAATGTCAAACCAAGATTTAACGGCTAAGGGGAGGGGTATACAAATACGCGAAGGATTAGAAACGAGCTAAAGAACATGAGTATATAAAGAAATCATGCATGCATGGGAGTGTAAAAAAAATCCTCACCCTTTTTCCTTAATGGCATAGAATTGAAACTTATGAGATGTTGTTTAATAGAAATAATTAATAGTAACGACTTAAATGTAATTTCTTCAAAACTTAAATTTGGTTTTAATGACTTAAAATGGTGGTGGATATAAATGACTCTACATGCATGCAACTATGAAGATGCTTATATAAGTTTACAAGGATAGTACCTTTACAACTCATATAACTTCGATATATTATGTAAAGGATGATCATGTATTGGATAGTTAACACTAACAAGTTTGAATTATCTTTGTAAGATGATAAATAACAAAGTGATTAGGTGTAACAAGTTAACATGGAATAAAGGAACTAAGCTAACAAATTTATTAATAATTTAAAGATAGACACCTATGGGCATTTAATGGAAATAAAACACATATACTTATAAACATGAAACGCACGATAATTACATGTTGATTGAGTTGTTGTTGAGTTTACGTACGTGAGCGCGCATAACAAGAGAACACTGATTCTAAGGACTCAGGTGAGTTCTCATAACCTCCCTTTTAAACTGTTTTGTTTTAAACTCGAAGGTAAAACATGTATACCAATTTTAAATATTATTTTGATAACACATGGGTGATACCTGTTTATCAATATGATATTCATATTATGGGATTATCACTGTATATGGATTAACATTGATTATTATAACTCCGTGTGGCATTGCTGATGACCTCAGTTATCTGCAAGGATCACATGTATTGTCACGTGGGTTACCACAATTCAGTGTATCGTAGTGTTGACTTCGGTCATCCGAGACGATTACATGTATTGTCGCTTGGATTATCATAACTCCATGAGATCTTGTTGTTGACTTCGGTCATCCACAATTGTCACATGTATTGTCACGTGGTTGGATACCATTCCATGAATCATGTCTTTAACTTCGGTTAGTCATAATGATTTCATGTATAGTCACTTATACTATTTGAGAATATTAATGATTGTGATTGGTTGAATGTTTATGTGATTGATTATCTATGATTAATTGAGATATGTGATTATGTATTTGTGATTGTTTGTTTGGGTGTGGTGATGGATTATCTCGTAGGTACTCATGTGGATTATCACAGAAAACCATAAACTTTTAAACTCATTTTGTATAAACATCTTGTAAAATACTTTTAAGTATAAAACTTATGATTACTCACCAACTACTTCGTAGTTGACACTTGATTTTAACATGTTTTAGGTAATGAAGCTAAGTAGGTTGAGGAAGATGAACTCACACTTTTGGACATCATCATATAGGATCTTGGACTTAGCTAATTAACTGAAATTCTGGCGATTAGAATTTAGTTAGATAGCTAATTATCTTTTGTTATTAATGTAACTAATTCATGATAGACATGATTTTTGTGCATTTAATTTTGTTGATTGAATGATATGTGATGATTTAATTTAGATGCCCACGAGCTTTTGAACAATCTACACATCCCTCGTGGCATCCCGACGTTTCCGCCGTCGGTCGGGGTGTTACAAGAACTCTATATTCTTCGTTAACTAACTTTTAACTTTTAATTTTTACCACTTAATTTTGTTTTTAACTAACTTAGTGTGTTTCCTTTTCAGATGGCTGCTGAACTGCGATTTGTACAGGACCATAATATGATCACACATCTCGGTGTTCCTCCCGAGAAGCACATTATGTTCAAGGCTATGGTGGATGGACCTATTATCTCACCTGTCAACTTTGTTGTGATGGAGTGTCCACTGGTCATCTCCAGCTACTTCCACGACCTCTGGCACCTAGTCACTCAAGACACCGATGCCAATATACACGTCTGCTTGATTGGAAAGGTTCATGGGCAACATGTTGTTATCAGATCATACAATAATGCTTTCAGTTTGGAGATAAAGACTCTCATCAAGTCGAGCTTGATCATGATCTTGTCCACAAAACATCACCGAGGATGGGTTATGAGGGACTCTACCCTCTGACTGTGAAGAAGTTGTTGCACCCATACTGGAGAGACCTGGCACACGTGGTCACTCAGTACCTATCAGGACGAAAGGGTGGATATGACGTGCTTAATCAGACTCTCAGTCCCTACACTATGGCTATTGCACTGGGAGTGGACTTCAACTTTTCGGGGATGATCTTCCGGGACATATACGATAACATCAAAGGGAAAAGGAAGGAGTGGTTTCTGGCATTTCCCAGATTTATTCGGATCATCATCAACAGAAGACATCAGAACGTCATCCCGACTGTTGGTCATGTATAAGGAAAAATGATTCTTACTGGGGCCAAACCGTTGGAGAAATTCAGAAGACGGTTTGCTGGACTAGAGGAAGATATTGAAGATCAAGGCACTCTAGTGGCTTTCGTGACCGAAGAACATGACCAGGCTCCTACTGCCTCATCTACACAGGAAGTTGAAATGGATAAAGCCACTTTGTTTGAGCCTTCCGATAGAGAAACTGATCTCGTTAATGAGCCAGCAGTCGTATCTCTCGACGCGCTCGGGTATATTCTAATGCTAGAGATGCTGATTACATCCCTTCACCAGAGTCAACTCCTATGAGGTGAAGACTCAAGATGGTGTCTAGGAGACTAAGGGATCCGTGCCTTAAGAAGCAAAAGATCTGGGGCACATCTTCTCAAACTATACCACCTCCACCACATACCACTCCCACACTTACCACTCAAACTATTCCTGCCACACAAATCACCCAAACCATCCATACGACCAAAACTATCAAACCACTACAAACTACCCAACCTCAGACAGCCAAAGTCATCAAACCCTCACAAATCTCCACAACCACTCAAACCACCAAAACCACCATCACCTCCACCCACACAAATCTCACTACCTCAATCTCCTATGCCCCTTCAGTTCTCCCAACCTTCACCACCACCAAAAGCCAAAATTGACAAGGGCAAGGCACCACTTCAAACTCCTTCACTTTATGTGCCCGGGAATGAGCCCGTTTACTTGGAATTTCTCCAAGAAAGAGTATTTGTGCTTGAACAAGAATCAGCTACCAAAAGCCTTGAAATTGAGAATCTTAGAGATGGTATGCTGATGATTGTAGAATAGCTGAACAAGCAACGAAATGATATTAGCTTCTTGAAGAAAGAGAATGCATAGCTAAGCCTGCTGATTAAGAAGAAAAGAAGGATGATGTGGAAGAAAAGGAAGATGAAGAAAATAAGGATGATGACAAAGAGGAGGAGAAGAAGAAAGATGATGATGATGATGATGATGATGATGATGATAAAGGTGATGATTAGAGAAAGGATGGCCCGAGACAGAAGGATGACGAGCCAATGACGATCAGGGTGGTAATGATACTTGGAATCCTTCATCCTCAAGCAAACCCTCCAATGATTTTGATGATCACTTGTTTGGAGATATTCCAGATGAATTCCTCTTTGAGGGGATTGGAGAAGAAATGAGGAATGAAGGCTATGAAGAAACGTTCAAAGACACATCCATGGATTCGGTCTTTGAGGCAATCTGTGAACAAGAGTGTGGAGAGTTACCCGGAGCATATAAGGAAGACAAACCATAGAACATCATAATCGGAAACATCACCACAGATCCGTATATAGAATATTTGTATTCTCACAAATATGTCGATGCCCAAGGACAGGATGTCATCACTCTAGAGACTGTGATTGAGAGCTGGTTCGATAGAAGGAGAGACTGGACTCCTGCTCCGGCTGAAGTGCAAAAGACTTGTATTACACCAGGTTCAGACAACGATGTGGAGAATACTGAAGTTACTTACATGCCTAGCTCCAAGGACTTATTTGTTGTCCGCAGCGACAGATCCGAAGTCGTTTGCATGATGTGTGATAAGGAGAAGCTGTTGTATCTGGTCAAACGGTTCAATGGAAAACTGGAGTATTTCAAGAGACCCCAAGACTTCTGCTCCATGCTAAAGATTGATCTTCGGAGCATCAACAATGTCGTATTCTTGAATCTCTCCAAAGATAGTTAGGCTACTTTGTTCGCTAATTTTTCTAAAGGACTGGTGCGATAGGGACTCCCTATTGATGAAGACAGCTAAAGGAAAAAGATTTGTCTCCAAATACTTACTGGATCCTGTCAAGAAGGAGCCTGGGGTCTATACCAAATATCCACCACCCAAAACAGAGAAAGATGTTCCGGTCCAGATGAGGGTTCCCGATAATTCACTCAAGAACTTCCAGTTCGGGTACTTTAACGAAGTTACATATGGAGCAGTTTTTGACAGAGATAAATTAGACAACTACATTATTCTATACCCGATGGACCTGCTGAAGTTTGGGAAAGAAGACGTGATGGTGCTACACAAGAGCCCCATACGCACGTATGGTGGATCTGACCAGGAAGCAAAGCGATTTACCATAGTTTTTGCATTGGCTATGGCTGACAAGCTGTATGCCGGAGCTGGTCCTCATTTAGTAACACTTGCCATCGATTGATTTCATCAGTCTACGGGGAGTTTAAAAAGCCCAACCAGAAGACAAAGATTGATAAAATCAACTCGAGACAAGATGAAGACCAAGTTTTGATATTTTCGTGAACTTTTCATTTCGTGTACTTGTAATTTTCGTGTACTATTTAGTTCGGGTACATAGGTTCGTACTTCTAGAGTAGTATATATAAACGCATTGTGTACTGTTCTAGGGTTGGATTCTCGAGGCAGACTCTTCTAGACGTATTGAAGCAATTTGTGTAAATTTCACGTTTTTGAAATAGAAATGAACTATTATATTACTTTTCTATCTTCTGTCATGGATTCCGCACATCATAGAAGCATGTCATGCTTATTCACTTGATAAAGTTTGGATCTTTAACAAGTTTGGGATCTACACAAACAAAGTTAAAACACTACTATGAGAGCAATGGGATTCAAGAACAAGTTAAATGTGCATGTGCTGATATTATGATATCAACACCCATTTTAACGAACTCATATCATTGCTATTTAATTTAGATACTCAAGTTGAATGATCTAAGGTAACAACAAAATCAAGAGTTAATAAAATCAATGGTGTTATATTAAAGAATCATGTGGGAACTTAGGGTTGACCTTGATAGGTTAGTCCAAGTTCTAACACTTAAGAACTTAATGTTTTCTATATTATAAACTTAGAGTTTACTAAAAAAATAATAACTAATAACCCGTGACTAGAATTTAATAAGATCATTATTATAAAGTAAATTAAGGGATTTTGTAAAATAACACTAACTTTTCATAATTCAAATAGAAGTTGGTGAACGATGATTTACGAACAAATTAGTCAAGTCTTTAAATATCATGAACGTTGTGGTAATAAGGTTGATCTTATTTAGCAAATGGATAAAGGTTCAAGAGGGTAAGTTTAATTAGAACATCTAGCTAAAATCATAGTAACACACTATAAAAGTCATAGGACTCTTAGTTGCACACCAAGACCCAACCCTTATATCAATCAACTATAAATATTTGTATTATAGATATCATAACGAATCAAATCAAGTGTTGAAGCTACATAGTTCACAACAAATGGGCAAGCACATTACTTGGTTGATTCACAAACACAACAACACAGGTGAGTTCAATGCCCCTTTTCTAAACTTTTGTTTTATAAATGCGGGGCTGAGAGGCATGCGTAAATATTCTATTTGATTATATTCTATATAAAATGCTTTACATTCATAATGTTATGTATGTATAAATGTTATCCTAGATGACATCTAGGTAAATGTTATGCAGGTTTCTTAAATTATTATCTACTTATATTATAAGTGGATAGATGTTTCATTATGTAAGTTCATTTTCAACGAATCAAGTGTTCAATGTTCAACGAATCAAGTTTCATTGATCTACGAATCAAGCACATGTTTTCAACGAATCTAGTACGAAACAAGAAATCATTTTTGGGGATTGTTTGGGAAATATCAAAGATAGCATGTGCGGACGAATCTTAACGAATCAAGTACGAATCTAGACGTATCAAAAACGAAACAAAAATCATATGTTTCAATAAGTCCTAGCTTGACCGTTTGAATTATAGGTCACATGTTTGATGATATTTACCGAATCCCCTACCATACCAAGAACCTTTTGTTGATAGAACGGTATACTCGAGTTGACCTAGACCCAATCATTAGAAGTTAGTTTTATTTAAATGTGTATCTATTTAAGTGTCACACCCCGAGCCGGCGGGTTGGATCGACTTCCCCGTCGGGCAGAAAGGACTCGGGGTGCGATATCGGGAATGATAATCTGAATGATCAGATTGTTTACAATGCACATGATATATAATGAGAACTGCTAAATGAAAATAGAATTACAAAGTTAAATTACATCAGTTTTGTTCATAATTTAACAATGTAAATCTACTATCAACATCATAAATTTTCCATCTTGTATCTGCACAAGATATACAAAATAAATTGTAAAATGATGTTTCAAAAGTATGCAGGTCCAAAATACTAGGTCCTCTAAATGGTATCCTAGTCCAAAAGCAATAACTTATTAATTGACCTGTTCGTCACTTGAGAAGTCATGCAAAAAGATCAAGTCAACACATGGTTGGTGAGTTCATGTAGTTTTATTTAAAAATGAATTTGAATAGCCACTTGGATGACAACCTTAACATCACCATTAACCACCTATACCATCCAGTTCAATATTCTTATATATAGGGCATATGTAGGGGACAAGCCCCATCCACCGTCACACCACATACCGAACCACATGATATATTGTTCCTGGTGATAAATAAGCATGCCATCCCATACCATTGATCCATAACACTTGATGACCCTGAAAACTGTTTACCTTGATCCTCCGAAATGACAACCTTAACCTCATCAACTACTACCTATGCTATCCGACCAAGTATGCTTATATGTAGGGCATATGAATGGGACAAGCCCCAGCCACCGTCCCACCACATACCGGACTGCTTAGCATACTGTTGTTAATGATAATTAAGCGTTTCATTCCATTAACCTTCATATTAGATTTTGATTTCCACAAATTGAAATATCAATGATTTCTTGAGTTCACCATGCATTCATGATTACCGATAGCACTTGTAGAAACATAATATTAAATGCTTAATTAAATCAATAATTAATCATTTAAATACAACTAAGACATGATGATTGGGCATTATTTGACTCAATCAATTAGACTTAGTTGTTGGTGGTGTCCAAGTTGTACCCTCTCACACGTGGTCCATATCAGGCATGACCCAAATGAGTCTACATGTATGCGTCGGGACTTTCATGATGTGCCCATATCAGCTTGACCCTCAGGCCTACTGTTCATTTCGGGACTTTAGGATATCCTTTGATTCTTGATTGTCTTTGTTCTCTTGATTTCCTAAATAATTCAAGTGAATCATCTAGATTAGTTACATGTCCTTATGAAATTTCCTAAGGGTTAGGTGTTAATAATTAAATTAACACTCATAACCTTAGGCCATTGTCTTGATCCTCAATGCATTCTCAATTGTTTTGAACTCAATAATATCGAAACTCATGTTTAGTTTATAATGGAGTTTATGAAACTCTTGTTAGTGAAAACTCAAACATTCAATTGTTGGTATGATTTCAGAAACCCTTGTCTTTTAAGAAAACCTTAGTTTATTGCATCATAATGAAATCCTATCAACCTCTACCTTGTTAATCTTTATACTTGATTCATAGATTCCCCAAAGTTGATGACATGAAATGAAACTCTAATACTATCCCCATGAACACACACACACACACACCATGCATGTAAGGATGTGCCGACTCAACCCATGTACAAGGTCACGTAGATAAGCTACCCAACCCCTCAACTGTATGAGGCTAACTGTGCGAATGAAACTACTGGCCGAGTGAGAGCTAGGTATGAAAGAAAGTTGGCGGAACCAGCATGGCCGAAAGAGGGCTCAGCCGTGTGAGGCCTTGGCCGTATGGCTTGGTCCGAACTAGTTCAACCAAATGGGACATGGGCCGTAGGAGCTGGGCCGACAGAATGAGGCTGGGCCGACCGACTGAGATCTGGGACTACCGACTGGGAGCTGCTTTGTTCTGGAGCAATTCGGGCGAAGTAGTTGCTGCTTTGGCTAGGGGCCATTCGGCCACCTGATGTGTGCCATTCGGCCGCCGCAGCCTGGTGTGTTCAGCCTGTGTTTTTCGAGCTAATCGACTAGGGAACAAAGTAAGGCTTGTTCCTACACTATTCTAAGGTGATGTAGTGTGAATCCTATGGGTTAGAGTGGTGTATAACCGGCTAGATGATGGGCCGATCCAAAGGGTCTCAAAAACCCTAAAACCGAAAAGAATTCTTGGATTTACCTCAAATCGGTCGGTTAAAAGCGTAGATCTGCTGTACTTTCGTGTTCTACAAGTGATAGTGGTCGTTTTGACACCAAGAACAATCGATTTCGTGAAGAAACAAGAGAAATATGGCTTGAGGTTCTAGAGAGAGAAAGTAGAGAGAGAGACCTCGAGTTTGGGGTGAAATGGCTGGTTGGTGGGAGGAGATAATGGCATTAAATGCCATCATAAATGATCTTAAAATACCCGGTTATGTTCAGATTAGTTCGGTTTTGCGTAAAAGCGTCGGTTTCATTTCGTTTCCGAAACGAGCCTCTCGTTTTTAAAAGCAAAGTTTACAAATTTCTTTTAGGTCGTAATTCCTACTAACTTAACTAAATATCTTCCGTTTATTTAAATTTTCTGAAAATATTTAATTTGCCCTTTAAATCGAATCGTATAGTCGTCGCGCGTATTCGTTCGAATCGTCACCCGTACGAATACGACGATAACTACACTTTTAAATATGGTTTCTAATTATTGGATATCATTCAGAACGTTAAAATTTCAGATATATTCGTACAGATCGTCACCTATACGAATAATCCGTCGATTTAGCATTCAAGTAACGACATCCGTTGTTGTTTTGTTCTGTAAAGCCTCGCATACGTTTAAAATAATAGAATCCTAACTAACAATCACATGATGATTCTATGTCGTTAGATAATTATCTGACTGATGAACCATGGTTCTGAGTTTGTTTTTGACATGATTTTGAATCTGTTCTATGATAACATGAAATGATAATGATATATGAACAACAACTAAAATGTGTACCTGATTTACTGTTCATGTTACTGTGCTGATCACTGTTCCGGTAACGTTTCCGGCACTGATGTTCCAGTCTCCCCTTGTTAGAAAATTTCCTCCAGAAATTTAAGAATCGTTATCAGGTACGGCTTTGTCACACCCCTGCGCCGCGTGCGGAATCCACGGCGCGGTGACGTATGATCAGTTGAATCATGCACAAGTATTGAATAAGAACAACCACAATGGATTACTACATTTCATAATGTTTAGACAGTTGATTAGTTACAGACAATCTATCTACCAAAAGTAAGACAACTACAGACCCAAAAATATAGTTTACAAAATAAGACTCCAAACAAGACAATTAAACATTTAGGATTTAGTGAGTTTCTATTCCATCCTAGCATGTTTCTTCATCTTGTTCTATCTTAGAATGGTCTCCTTAGTTGTCCCTGAGAATGTCTTAAACCTGATTACCTGAAACACGTGAAAAGTAACTGTCAACTACAGACGTAGTTGGTGAGAACAATAGGTTTAAACATTTGTAAACATGAGTTATATGATATAAGACATAGGTAAGTTAAAGCATCATAAGATTCACACGGATGAGCTGCAACCCAAACTAACATCAAGTAAGAAAATGAGTGTAAACAGTCCAATCACTGTTCGCACGACAGCCGATAATATCAAGTCCCAAACCACGTTTGGAGTTAGATAATACGTCAGCAGTTTTGATAACCATATGACACCAGACCTGCAGTTGGCTTTTAAAAGCAAATTTAAAAGCCAACTCCATCCTGGATAAGAAAACCATGACACCAGACCTGCAGTTAGCTTTTAAAACAAATTTAAAAGCTAACTCCATCCTGGATAAGAAACAATGTGTCCGCTTTCCCTTGTTGTGATCACCCAGTACTAACGCTAATGAATATGATACTTGATGGGTTTATAAGTTTGTTTACAACAATGGACACCATGTTTTCTGAATCTTACTTTAACCGGATGTGTTAATGTCTTATTGAAAACCTGGATTTAACTCCACGAGTTGAATCCTTTGTTTATGTAACATGAAATGAATCTCTTGATTTGAATACCATGATGTGAACAACTTGACTTGAATACCATGTTTTGCACCACTTGATTTGAATACCATGTTTTGAACCACTTGATTTGAATACCATGTTTTGAACCAATGAATTTGAGTACCAATTGTGAACCACTTGTTTTGAATACCATGATGTGATGACCTTGTGTAATAACAAGGTTTATAACAAAAGGGTTTGTAAAATCCTTTATCAAAAAGTGTTTATCCTTCATAAATACATTTGAGTAAATAATTTCAAAACAGTTCAAAAGTCCCTTATAAAACCTTTTTAATGAAAAGAGTTTAGTAATTGACAAGTAAATTAAAACAGTTGACAATTTCTTTAAACAATTGATGAATCCCTTGGATTCGTAAGATGAACCTGAAATGTTTATGACTTACACATAACTTGTGTAATGAAACAAGATTGAAATAGCGGTTTTGATCACGTGTTCCACCCCAAAACAGTTATAAAACAGTAAAAGAGGGGCTAAAGTTCTCACCTGTCTGCAGTAGACTCTGAACTAAAACAGTTAGCAAGTAGCAAACAGGACTTCTAACTTGTTCCTATAACATTGTAATCATACATAAGATATAGGATTTATAATTGTATAACTTTGATTCATTGATTGACTTGTGTTCTCATGATTTGATTGTTGTGAAAACTTGAATGTTATGCTTTGAGTCATTTGATTGATCATGGGTCCAAGAAACTTATGAAATGCTCTTTGATGCATAATTCTTATGCATAAATGATATTTGTTTGATAATTTGATAACCATTGATTAATCATGACTTATGAAAAGGTGTTCCAATTGTTTTAAGTCTTAAGATTGTGATTTGATGCTATGATTTAAGTTATAAACTTAAATCCAATGTGATCGAATGACACTCTACTTTGAGTAGTGGCCTATGATGGGCCTTAAGCCCAATAATTCATGGTGGCTAAGTCAAAGTTCCATGGCCCTTTTTAGGTTAACAATTGGGCCAATTATTTGTGATGTTAGCCCAATCAACATGTAAGTAAAATCCAAGCTTATGTCAACCCACTAAAATCTTAGTGGACCAATGGAATTTGAGGGGCCTAAGGATTTAAATGGGTCAACAATTGCTAATGAAATCTAAGTAACGTTTCAAAGTGTTATCGAGCTAATTAAGAGTTTAATGGTCCAACTTAACTCCATTGGCTTAACTCACACTTATGGGCCTAGTATTTATGCGATTGGGCCAAATAAATTTGAGTTGGGCCGAATGAAAGGGAAACTGCCATTTTGGGCAGCGAACCCTTGAAGGTTTTAGCCCAAGGTTCGTCTGATATGACTGAAGGGTTCGTCGAGGTGAGTGGTCCAAGGGTTCGGCCAGGTAAATTAGTTCGCGAGGGTTAGCCAATTGAGCAGCGAACCATGCTAGGTTCGTGAAGTATAAAAGGATGTAGGGTTCGTGGTCATGCATGCAAGGTTCAAGCACTAGGGTTCGCTGCATGAGGCTTCGGCTGAGGATGGCCAATGGTTCGTGAGAGAATCTGCATGGGTTCGTTGATCATGACAACGTGCATGGTTCGTCTAGGGTTCGACTAGAAGGGTTCGTGGGCAGCATTAAAACTCATCACCGGTTCGTGAAGACCCCAGGGTTCGGCTGACCATCCAGCGAACCAGGAAGGGTTCGGGGTCAACAGGGTTCGCAGGTGTGTTCAACAAGCTTTGGCTGCTGGTACAACGAACCAGTAGGGTTCGTGAGACCTCTCACAGGGTTCGCCCATCGAACCTGTATCCAGCCTCCATTCTTTCAAGCATAATCCTTCGATCTATCCACATGTAGGCCATGATAACTTGCAGATCTCATCACGAAATGGTGTAAATACAATCGATTGTCTTTAGAACCGGCTAGAACCAAGTTTTTAAACAACACACATAGAAAACCCTAATCTCGTGATTATTCTAGCATCCATACCTCGTTTTTGGCTGGATGAACCCACGAAATTCTTGTACTTTCGTGTAGATAACGTCGAGAGCTACGCGTGGACACCAAGAACTCCAAAATCCGTTGAGAAATGAGTGAGATACGAGCGATTGAAGTTCGGTTTTCTAGATAGAGAGAGGGTTCGCGAGTTTGAGAGAGAAAAGGGGTTGTTGGCTGAATTTTTAATGAAGAAAATGGTCTTCTTCAAGGCTTTTATAGCCCGTGTGGTATCCGGGTCCGTTTCGGTCGCTCGGTTCGCGTTTCCGGAACGTAACGCGTATTTTACGTGGTTTTTAATTAAAAAGAGTTGTTAAACTCATTAAAATGATGAGTTTCAAAATTGTAAAAATATAAAATAATTAATATACTTATTTTTACTCTTCGTGTGTTGTCGGATCGTTAAAACATTCACAATTACGTGTATACCCGCAATCGCGTACGTTTTCCGATCGTATTAAAATATTTAAAGTCGTTTAATCGTAATTATAAGTTCAACATTCGTATTATTATGGATCGTCACCCATAACTATACCCAGTCTCGCTTACAGATTACGATCTTGGTTGAATTAATTAATTGTTATACTATTCGTCTCAACACTACGCACTAACACTAACCTGTTACACCGAACGCAGTATATGTATAGGGCTCACTCTCGCTGCCCACCACTGTTTCGATATAACAAGTTACTGTTCTTGCTTAGTGAAATCGACTGTAAATAGATAATACATACTTGTTTTCTGACTACTACGATCCTGTAACACACAAGCACACATTATGAACATACTGAAACACATTGATGAACTGAACCATGAATAGACACTGTTCTAACACTGTTTACAACTACATGACTATATGCACAAATGTTACAGGCTTCCTCTGTAAACAGTTGGGGATCCCTGGACTTCATGTGATCCTCGCGTTCCCAAGTAAACTCGGGTCCGCGCCTTGAATTCCAACGAACCTTGATGATCGGGATACGGCTTCGCCTTACTTCTTAACTTTGCGATCCATAATCTCCAAAGGTTCCACGATAAAATGTAACTGTTAGTCCACTTGGGTTTCTTTGATTGGTATGACGAGTGATTCGTTAGCAAGGCATTTCTTTAAGTTTGAAACGTGAAACACGTCATGCACACCACTGGGTTCATCTGGTAGTCTTAGTCTATACGCTACAAGACCAATACGTTCAATGATCTTGAACGGTCCTACGTATCATGGTGCTAACTTGCCTTTCTTTCCAAAGCGTAGTACACCTTTCCATGCGGACACCTTTAACATGACACGGTCTCCCACTTGAAATTCCAACGGCTTGCGCCGTTTATCGGCATAGCTCTTCTGTCTGCTCCTTGTCGCTTGTAGTCTTTATTGAATTTGGGAAATCTTGTCAGTAGTTTCCTGAATAAGCTCTGGCCCAGTTATACGATTATCTCCCACTTCGGTCCAACAGATCGGTGACCGACATTTTCGACCATAAAGAGCCTCGAATGGTACACATCCGATACTACTGTGGTAACTATTGTTGTAGGAGAATTCAATCAGTGGCAAATGAGAGTCCCAATTTCCACCAAAATCTAACACACAGGTTCTCAACATGTCCTCCAGGGTCTGTATCGTATGTTCGTTTTCCTTTGGTGGATGGTAAGCGGTACTCAGATTTAAGTGCGTCTCTAGAGATTTCTGCAATGATTGCCAGAACCTTGATGTGAATCTGCTGTCGCGATCCGAAATAATAGATAATGGTACACCGTGACGTACCACTATCTCATTGATGTACAGTCTTGCCAGTCTATCCATCGTGAAGGTTTCATGCATTGGCAAGAAGTGAGCAGATTTTGTCAAATGATTAATGATAACCTATATCGTATCATGACCACTGGAAGTGCGGGGTATCTTGGTAATGAAGTCCATAGCTATTTGTTCCCACTTCCAAAGCGGAATCTCAGGCTGTTCCAGTAAACCAGACGGTTTCTGGTGTTCCGCTTTTACTTTCGCACACGTAAGGCATCGACCGACGTACTCGCCTATGTCTTTCTTCATTCCCGGCCACCAATAAAATCCCCGTAAGTCTTGGTACATTTTATTAGCACCTGGATGCACAGAGTACCTGGTCTTGTGTGCTTCATCAATGATAAGTCTTCTTAATTTGTCTACCGCTGGAATCCATATACGATACTGGTAGTAGATAACTCCATCAGGCTTTGTTTCAAATTGTTTATCTGCTCCACAGTCAAGTTCTTTCTTCAGATTTCCTCTATCAAGTGATTCTTGCTATGCCTGAATAATCTTGTCACGTAAGCTTGTCTGCATAGTCATTCCCATTGCTCTGACGCGCAAGGGTTTGACCCGTTCCTTCTAACTCAAGGCATCAGCTACGACATTTGCCTTACCCGGATGGTACTTGATTACACATTCGTAATCATTTAAAAGTTCAACCCAACATCGCTGTTGCATGTTGAGCTCCTTCTGATCAAAGAATATGCTGTAGACTCTTGTGATCAGTAAATATGGTACACTTAGTTCCATATAAGTAATGTCTCCAAATCTTCAATGCGAAGATTACAGCTCCCAGTTCAAAATAATGAGTAGTGTACTTCTTCTCATGAATCTTTAACTGTCTTGATACGTATGCGATAACTTTGTCCCATTGCATTAGCACACAACCGAGTCCCTGATGGGAGGCATCACAATACACTACAAAGTCATCACAGCCATCTGGGATAGATAAGATTGGAGAATCACATAATTTCTGCTTCAATGTTTGGAAAGCATCTTCCTGTTTTTGCTCCCAAACAAACGGTTCACTTTTCTGAGTTAGCTTGGTGAGAGGCAAAGCTATCTTAGAAAAGTTTGAGATAAACCTTCTATAATAACCCGCCAATCCTAGAGAGGACCGTATCTCCGTCAGGGTCTTCGGAGTATCCCAGTTCTTGATGGCTTCGATCTTGGCAGGATCTACATGTATTCCCTTGCTGTTAACTACATGACCCAAAAATTGAACTTCTCTTAGCCAAAATTCACACTTAGAGAATTTGGCATAAAGTTTTTCTTCTTTCAATAGCTCCAAGATCTTCCCGAGATGTTGCTCGTGCTCTGCTCTGCTCTTAGAATAAATCAGTTTGTCATCAATAAAGACAATGACAAACTGATCCAGATACGGCTTGCACACTCGGTTCATGAGATCTATGAAAACCGCTGGTGCATTCATCAATCCGAAAGGCATCACCATAAACTTGTAATGCCGATATCTGGTTCAGAACGCCGTCTTCGGTATATCTTCGTCTTGAACCCTGAGTTGATAATATCCGGACCGTAGATCAATCTTTGAGAAGTACTGTGCTCCTTGTAGTTGATCGAACAAATCATCAATCCTCAGTAATGGATACCGATTCTGGATAGTCAACTTGTTCAGCTCTCGATAGTCTATGCACATCCTAAACGATCCATCCTTCTTCTTCACGAACAGAACCGGAGATCCCTATGGTGAGTAGCACGGTCTAATGAAACCCTTATCAAGTTGCTCCTGTAATTGGTTTGACAATTCCTACATCTCTGAAGGTTCTAACCTGTAAGGAGATTTAGCAACAGGAGTTGCTCCAGGAATTAAGTCAATACGGAACTCTACCAGTCGCACAGGTGGCAAACCTGGTAGGTCTTCAGGAAAGACTTCTGGATAATTTTTCACTATCGGCACGTCTTGAATCTTTTTCTTGTCTTTCTCTTTCTCCACCACATGAGCCAGGAAAGCTACGCACCGCTTCTGTAAACACTTACGCGCCTTTATGCAAGAGATGATTTTGACACTTTGTTTTGCTTGATCCCCTCAGACTTCCAACAGGTGATCATTCGTCACTGGAATTCGAAGGAGCTTTTCATAACAGATGACTTCCACTCGGTTAAGAGATAGCCAATCCACTCAAACAATGATGTCGAAAGTACCCAACTCCATCGGTATCAAATCGATGGTGAATGAATGACCATTAAGTCCCAAAGGGCAATTTCTGTATACTGTACTAACTACGATCTGTTTCCCGTTAGCTACTTCTATGATGTAAGGGGAATCTAACTGTTCCTCTATAGAATCTAGTTGGCATACAAAATCGGTAGAGATAAAACTCTGATCTGCACCAGTGTCAAACAGAATAGATGCATAAAATTCATGTACGAGAAATGTACCTGTGACCACGTTCGGGTCTTGACGTGCAGCTGGAGCTCTTATAGCAAAAGCTCTTCCACGTGGTGCTGCAACTGCCTGTTATGCCTTCTTCGGGCAGTTCTTTGCAAAGTGGCCAATTTCGCCACAGTTGTAGCATCCACCGTTGTTCTGGTTGTTGGGTGGAGGGGAGCTAAAGCAGCATTGTTGATTGCTTGATTGGGTGTCATCCTGCAATTCTAGACCCAGTGTCCCTTTCTTCCACATCCCGTGCAGTGTCGGCAGGGATTGCTTGCAGCATGATGATACTGGTACTTAGTACACAAAGGGTGTGGGCCAATATACAGCTTCTTGTGCTGGTTCTGCGGTGCCATGGGTACTTGGTTGAGTGGAGTAGCCACTGTGTAGTTCTTTATGGTTTTCTGCTTCTTTTTTGGATGATGATAGGGTTTCCTGGAAGACTCTTCCTTGTGCTTGCCAGTGTCAGCCTCTTTCTTCAAAGTTCCAGAGGCTACCATCATATCAGTGAGTTTCCCAGACAAACTCACAGTAGACTCTAAGGTAACAGGTTTGCCGCAACTACTAAACCCTGAATGCAGGCGGGGAGTCCACCTAGTATTTTGGACTAGGATACGAGTTAGAGGACCTGCATACTTTTGAAACAGCATTTTACAATTTATTTTGTATATCTTGTGCAGATACAAGATGGAAAATTTATGATGTTGATAGCTGATTTACATTGTTAAATTATGAACAAAACTGATGTAATTTAACTTTGTAATTCTATTTTCATTTAGCAGTTCTCATTATATATCATGTGCATCGACTTCCCCGTCGGGCGGAAAAGGTCTCGGGGCGTGATATCGGGAATGATAATCGGAATGATCAGATTGTTTACAATGCACATGATATATAATGAGAACTGCTAAATGAAAATAGAATTACAAAGTTAAATTACATCAGTTTTGTTCATAATTTAGCAATGTAAATCTACTATCAACATCATAAATTTTCCATCTTGTATCTGCACAAGATATACAAAATAAATTGTAAAATGATGTTTCAAAAGTATGGTGGTCCAAAATACTAGGTCCTCTAACTGGTATCCTAGTCCAAAAGCAATAACTTCTTAATTGACATGTTCGTCACCTGAGAAGTCATGCAAAAAGGTCAAGTCAACACATGGTTGGTGAGTTTATGTAGTTTTATTTAAAAATGAATTTGAATACCCACTTGGATGACAACCTTAACCTCACCATTAACCACCTATACCATCCAGTTCAATATGCTTATATATAGGTGTCACACCCCCTACGCCGCGTGCAGAATCCACAGCGTGGTGACGATCGATGGTTTAATCATGCACAAGTATTGAATAAAAAAAACCACAATGCATTACTAAGTTTCATAAAGATTAGACCATTGTTTAGTTACAGACAATCTATCTATGTTACCAAAAGAATGACAACTACAGACCCAAAAATAATGTTTACAAAATAAGACTCAAACAAGACAATTAAACAATCAGGATTAAGTGTGTTTCTAAATTCATCCTAGCTTGTTTCTTCATCTTGTTCTATCTTAAAATGGTCTCCTTAGTTGTCCTTTAGAAAGTCTTAAACCTGATTACCTGAAATACTGAAAAGTAACTGTCAACTACAAAAGTAGCTGGTGAGAACAATACGTTTAACATTTGTAAATATGAATCTGCAATATAAGGCATATGTATTAACCTGTAATTGAAAATGCATGGATGGTTGCAACCCAAACTAACATCAAGTATGTATAATGTGTCCAAACAGTCATCAGACTGTTTGCTAGAAACCAACATATAATCAAGTCCCAAACTACGTTTGGAGTCAGAAAATTAGTCAGCAAACGCATCAACACGAGCTGTACTAACGAGTTTACTCAGAAGGCAACTCCGTGTTGACGTAACCCGGTCAACATGACGTATGCTGGTAGACTAAATTAGCAGCAATTTCATATTACCGTAATGCAACCAATTCTGCAATTAGCTTTTAAAACAAATTTAAAAGCTAATTCCAGCTTTGGTGCAACCGAATGTGTCTGCTTTCCCTTGTTGTGATCACCTAGTACTAACTCTATGAGATGTGTAACTTAATGTGTGTATAAGTTTGTTCACAACGATGAACACCATGATTTTGAATACTTTGATTTGAAACCTTTGATTGAATGCCTTATTTGAGTTACCATGATTTGAAAACCTTGCTTGATTAACATGATTTGAAATCCTTTGATTGAATATCACTATGAAAACCATTGGTTGAAAACATTGTATTGAAATCCTTGATTGAATACTAAAGATAGTGTCCTTGTGTAATAACAAGGTTTATAACATATTATTTTTATCGAAAGCACAAGTTTATAGTAAAAGAGTTTATATTTTCATTATTTAAAAGTGTTTAGCGTTTATAAAACCATTTGTGAAAAGCTGATATAAAACAGTTTAAAGAACCTTTATGAAACCTTTTTAGTAGAAAAAGTTTAACAGTTGATAAAGATCCTTTAAAATAGTTGATAAATTCGTTGAATTTGTACAATGAACCTGTAATGCTTGTAAAGTAACATAAATCCTGTATAATGAAATATGATTGTAATAAGAGTATTTGGTCACGTGTTCCACCCCAAAACAGTTATAAAAAAGTAAAAGAGGGGCTAAAGTTCTCACCTGTCTGCAGTAGACTCTGAACTATAACAAGTAGCAAGTAGCATACAAAACTTCTAACTGGTTCCTATATCATTGTAATCATACATAGAATATAAGATTTATGATTGTATAGTCTTTGATTTATTGATTGTCTTGTGTTATCATGATCTTGATTGACTCTTGTATAATATGATTTGAACCAATTTGAATCCTCATGAAAATTCGTGAATGTTTGGTTTATGAATTATCAAAATGTTATCATCTTTAGAAATGATCATATGATTATTGAATTTTAATCAGTGGCCTTATGTTGGACTAACTATTCCAAGTGAACCAACTGTAATTGGGCCGAAATTTTAGTCATGGGCCGAACCAGTTCTCATGGGCCATGAGTGCTGTATGGGTCAAAGTTAACTAATCGATTGGGCCGAATGTGTGAAATGGTCAAGCCAAACGTCATGGACCGGTTGAAATCCCATGAGCCACTTCACCTGAAATTGGGCTAAGTTTATGATACGTGGGCCAAATAGATGAATTGTTGGGCCGAGTAGATATGTGTGAGCCGAAGGTCTAGGCGTGGCTCAAATGTTGGGTCATAGTTTCTTGTGTATTCCGGCCCAATACATGGGTGTTAACCGATTGTCATCTTCCTAGCATCCATAACCAGCGAACCTTATGGGTTTCGACTAAAGGTTCAGTCCTTCCTTAGTTCAACGAACCCTAAGGTTTGTTCACTGTATTCATGGGTTCGGCAAGGATGGTGAAAGGTTTTGCTAAGCTCATAGGGTTCGGTGCTGCCTCGGGTTCGTGAGCATCAGAATGGTTCGGTGAAGGTGTGGTTCGGTTGTAGACTCAGGGTTCGTCTGATGGCGATGGTTGGGCTGCAACAAGAAGGTTCGCATGCATGGGATGGTTCGTCACCATGCAAAGGTTCGGCGGCTCTTGAGGGTTCGCTGCAATGCACCAAGGTTCGGTTAGTTATCAGCGAATCATGCAGGTTCGTGCAGCCCCCTTAAGGTTTGGCTAGTGATCAGGTTCGTTCATCATGCGGGAAGGGTTCACCTGCATGAGGTTCGTGAGGCCTCAAAGGTTCGGCTGGAACCCAATGGTTCGGCACTGTAGGGTTCGGCCAATTAGCTTAGTCCCCACAGGTTCGCCAACCGCAATTGGTTCGGCCGACGTGCTGTTGCTCCACGAACCTGTACCTGCCTCATCTTCCTCACCCACCATCGTGGTTCCTAAGGTTGGTTACATGATGTGTTATGCAATGCATGATCTACGAATGCGTGAAAGTCATGAGGGTGGATCTAGAATCGATGAAACATGTGTGTGTCGAAAATCAAGAACAAAACCCTCTTTTTCGTGATATTTCAAGCATCGTACCTCTTTTTCGTGATATTTCCCCATGTACTATGCTATGTCTTTCTTCACTCTGGGCCACCAGTAAGATGTCCTCAAGTCTTGGTACATCTTATCGACTCCTGGATGAACTGAGTATCGCGACTTATGAGCCTCATCACAGATGAGTGTGCGCAATTCTTCTGACTTTGGAATCCACATGCGACCGTTGAAGTATAAAACCCCATCAGCTCGAGGTTCTAGTTTACCCTCAACTCCGCAATCTAAGTCTGCCTTCAGTTGATTGTCTGTCACCACTTGTTGTTGTGCAATACGAATCAAATCTTTCAAGTTTGGTTGTGTGTTGATCTCCATGGCTCTTACACGAATTGGTTTGACTGGTTCCTTACAACTATGAGCATCCGCCACCACATTGGCTTTACCCGGGTGGTAACGAATCTCACAGTCATAATCAGTTAGAAGCTCAACCCAATGCCGTTGTCTCATGTTGAGTTCTTTCTGATTAAGGATATGTTGCAGGCTCTTGTGGTCTGTATAGATGACACATTTAGTACCATAAAGGTAGTGCCTCCAAATCTTCAATGCAAAGACCACAGCCCCTAACTCAAGGTCATGAGTAGTATAATTCTTCTCGTGAACCTTAAGCTGTCTTGAAGCATATGCAATCACCTTGTCCCGTTGCATAAGTACACAACCGAGTCCCAGGTTTGAAGCATCGCAGTAGACAATAAAATTATCACTGCCTTCTGAAAGACTAAGGATAGGGGAGTTGCATAACTTCTGTTTAAGAAGTTGGAATGCATCTTCTTGTTTCTGCCCCCATATAAAAGCTTGAATTTTCTGAGTCAGAGTGGTAAGTGGCAAGGCGATATTTGAAAAGTTCGCAATGAACCTTCTGTAGCAACCTGCCAGACCCAGAAATGAACGAATCTCTGTTGGAGTAGATGGGGTAGTCCAGTTCTTAATCGCTTCAATCTTTGCTGGATCTACATGTATCCCATCCTTGTTGATAACATGACCTAAGAAATGAACTTCCTTTAGCCAAAACTCACATTTAGAGAATTTGGCGTACAGCTGTTCAGTTCTTAGCAGTTCTAAGACTTTCCTCAAATGATCCTCATGTTCTTGCTCCGTCTTGGAATAAATCAGTATATCATCAATGAAGACGATAACAAACTGATCTAAGTACGGCCTACAGACTCGATTCATTAAGTCCATGAACACTGCCGGTGCATTGGTCAGTCCAAATGGCATAACCACGAACTCGTAGTGTCCATATTGAGTCCTAAACGCAGTTTTTGGTATATCCTCATCATTTACTCGTAACTGATGATACCCGGATCGTAGATCAATTTTAGAAAAGCAAGTCGCTCCCTGTAATTGGTCAAACAGATCATCGATCCTAGGTATAGAATATATGTTCTTAACTGTCAACTTGTTTAACTCACGATAATCGATGCACATACGAAATGAACCATCCTTCTTCTTGACAAAGAGAACCGGAGCTCCCCAAGGAGAGAAACTCGGTCTTATGAAACGTTTGTCTAGAAGTTCTTGAAGCTGACTAGACAGTTCTTGCATCTCGGATGGTGCTCATCGATATGGTGACTTCGCCACTGGGTTTGCTCCAGGGACGAGATCGATTCTAAACTCCACTTGCCTGATCGGTGGTAGTCCAGGCAAGTCTTCTGGGAATATGTCCGGATAATCTCTGATGACCGGAACGTCTCCAACTGCTTTCTTCTCAGGTTTCTTCTCTACCACGTGAGCCAGGAACGCAAAGTATTTGTTCTTCAGGTACTTCCTAGCCTTGATACACGACACAATCATCAATCCGCGGCAGGGTTTCTCGCTGTAAACTCTCATCGTTTCGCCGGACGGTAGAGGAATTCGAATAAGTTTCTCCAAGCATACGATTTCGGCGTGGTTCTTGGATAGCCAATCCATTCCTACTTCGACTTCGAAGCTTTCGAGTGTCATAGGAATGAGATCGATAAGGAAAAGATGATCGTTCAATCTTAATTCACCATCACAAATTATTGAATTTACTAATACGGTCTTACCATCCGCTACTTCCACGGTGTAAGGAACATCAAGTATGGATGGTTGTTTATTAAATAGGGAAGCAGTATTAGTAGAGACAAAACTTTTATCAGCACCAGGGTCAAATATGATATAAACGTAGTGATCATTAATGAGAAATGTACCCGTGATGACTGCCGGCTCCTCGCGTGCTTCGGTAGCTCCGATAACAAAGGTACGAGCAGTAACAGTTGTGTTGTTGAGACGTGGACATTGGTTTCTGAAAAGTCCTTCTGCTCCACAGTTGTAACAGACCCTTCCACCAGTAGTAGCAGGATTAGCGGTGGTAGTTATAGCAGCAGCTAGATGAGCAGATCGACATGTTGCAGCCAAGTGTCCAAATCTTCCACACTTGACACATTTTCTGCATGGAATAGTGGGTAGGTGATGGTATTGGTAGTTGGTGCAAAGTGGGAACGGTCCAGTATAAGGCTTTCTGGCCGTAGCAGGTTGTGGCATTGCAGTAACAGGAGTGGCTTGTACGGGTGTAGCTGCAGTCAAGGCTGCATAGTTCTTGATCATCCTTTGTTTCTGTTTCTTCTTTTTGGGTTGATTCTGTTCAGGCTTCTTGACTTCATCCGTTTGTGGCCATTTGTATCCCTTTCGGGTAAGTACGCCAGCCTTCACATACTCTTCAGTGAAGGTGGCACTCAGATGAATGGCCGTTTCCAGGGTAGTGGGATTACTCGCCATCATAGTTCCTCTAATGACTAGGGGTAAGCCTTAATGTACTTCTCTATCCTGCGGGATAGAGGAGTAACCAGATGTGGCACCAAAATGCACAACTCATGGAACCGAGTTGTATATTTAGCGCTCTCGCCACTATCTTGGGCTAAGTTCCACATTTCAACCTCGAGTTTCTTCAGTTCGTGACGTGGACAAAACTGTTCCAGGAGTACCTTCTTGAAATCTTCCCACGGTAATGCAAAAGCAACTTCCCGTCCTCTGGTGTTCTTCTCAGAATTCCACTAGGTGAGTGCGCCCTTATGAAAAGCGCCTGAAGCCATCTTGACCTTCAGATTTTCTGGACATCCTGTGAAGTCTAGGATATCCTCAATGCTTTCCAGCCACTGCAGTAGGCCGGTAGCTCCCTCAGTACCAGCGTACTTAGGAGGCTTAGCATCATTGAACTGCTTATAGGTGAAGGTAGCAGTTCCGGCGTTGTTGGCATTTGAGTTGTGTGCTGAATCACTGGTACTTCCCCGAAGGTTCTGGGTGATATCAGTGACCATACCCGGAATGACATCCCTCATATGCAATGAGATAGCCCGGGCAATTTTGTTGATCTCATCATCATTGCCACTTGTTGAACCCTCGCCGTTGGTGTCACGTCGAGGAGGCATTCTACGAATAGAAGCCACAAGTGGGTCAGTAATGAGAAAGGATACAATTGAATTTACATGATGAAATTAGTAATTCGTTCATACTACTAATATTATCATTCAATTGTAACATGTACAAGCATACAAAGTTGGTTAACATAAAATTAGTTAACCTTTAGCATGCTTCCCATATGATTGTATATGATGTCTCATGATTTCCCTCCCCCAAATCTACACACTGACACTTTCCCAGTATACCAAAGGTAGCTTATATATAGGGCATACGAAAGGGTCAAGCAACCTGCCAGCCCAGTCGCCAGCCCACCACCGCTTCGATATACTACGATCATCCCCTTGCTAGCATTTGGTAATACGGTTGTACTGATTTCCAAGTATGTTCCCTTGATTAAGAATTCCATGTTCTTTGATCACTGAACTATGATTGAATCTATGATTGAATTATTGTTGTATTACGTGTGCACTTACTAACAATTGTTAACATGTAGAACAAAATCATATGTGTGCTCTACATTTGTCCTGTTAACCTATGTTAGTAGGTACTAAACTTGTAATCACTTAAGACTACACACAATGATTGTTCACCTGATTGATTCACATCCAATGATTGACTCACATATGGTTGATTAACACATAATGATTGTTCACCTGTAGGGTTCGGCCAATTAGCTTAGTCCCCACAGGTTCGCCAACCACAATTGGTTCGGCCGACGTGCTGTTGCTCCACGAACCTGTACCTGCCTCATCTTCCTCACCCACCATCGTGGTTCCCAAGGTTAGTTACATGATGTGTTATGCAATACATGATCTACGAATGCGTGAAAGTCATGAGGGTGGATCTAGAATCGATGAAACATCTGTGTGTCGAAAATCAAGAACAAAACCCTCTTTTTCGTGATATTTCAAGCATCGTACCTCGATTTCAGCTGGTGAAAACTCCAGATCCGTGGTATCTTCTTGTAGAGGACGTCAAGGGCTACGCGTGGACACCAAGAACACCCAAATCCGTTGAGAAACGAGCGAGTTATGAGGCTTGGAAGGTTGAAGTTCTAGTGAGAGGGAGGGTTCGCGAGTTTGGTTTTAGAGAGAGGTGGTGGCTGCAATAAATGAAGGAAAAGAAGGGAATTAAGGGCTTTTATACCCCGGGTGTTTCCCCGTGTGTTCGGTCTCCCTCGGTGTCGGTTTCGCGTGTTTTTACACGCGTATCGATACGATTACAAAATTAATATTTTTCATTGTTTTTGATGAGTTTCAAATTTGTAAAATGTTAAATAAATTATTTTACTTATTTTTACATTTCGTTCGTTGTCAGACCGTTAAACGATTTACAATTACGTGTAAACCCGAAATCCCGTACGTTCTTCGGTCGTATTATTTATTTATTGCCGTTTACTCGTAATTATAAGTTCAACATTCGTATCTTTATGGATCGTCACCCATAACTATACTCAGTCTCGCTTACGCACTACGATTTTGTTTTATTAGTTTGTTTGTCATAATATTCGTCATAACACTATGCACTAACACTATCCCATTACACCGAACGAAGTATATGTATAGGGCATACCTAGAGTCCAGCTAACTGCCTTATCTACGCCAGCCCACCACTGTTTCGATATAATACAATACTGTTCTTGCCTAGCGTAATCGACAGTAAATAAATAAATAATACATACTTGTTCCTAATTAAATAAGATCCTATATCACACAAACACAATCATGAACACTTGAATCACATTGTAAATACTGAATCAATTACAAATTGTACTAATAATGTTTATGAATTCTATGACTATATGCACAGATGTTACAATAGGGCATATGTAGGGGACAAGCCCCAGCCACCGTCCCACCACATACCGAACCACATGATATATTGTTCCTGGTGATAATTAAGCATTTCCTCCCATACCATTGATCCATAACACTTGATTACCCTGAAAACTGTTTACCCTGATCCCCCAAAATGACAACCTTAACCTCATTAACGACCACCTATACTATCCAATCAAGTATGCTTATATATAGGGCATGTGTAGGGTACAAGCCCCAGCCACCGTCCCACCACAAACCAGACTACTTAGTATATTGTTGTTAATGATAACTAAGCGTTTCATTCCATTCACCTTCATATTAGATTTTGATTCCCACAAATTGAAATACCACTGATTTCTTGAGTTCATCACGTATTCATGATTACCCATAGCACTTGTAGAAATATAATATTAAATGCTTAATTAAATAAATAATTAATTATTTAAATACAACTAAGACATGATGATTGGGCCTTATTTGACTCAATCAATTAGACTTAGTTGTTGGCGGTGTCCAAGTTGTACCATCTCACACGTGGCCCATATCAGGCATGACCCAAATGAGTCTACTTGTATGCGTCGGGACTTTCATGATGTGCCCATATCAGCTTCACTCTCAGGCCTACTGTACATGTCGGGACTTTAGGATATCCTTTGACTCTTGATCACCTTTGTTCTCTTGATTTCGTTTAATCGTTTTAGTTATGCCCATATAGCTTGAATACAAGAGTCTACTATTTTTGACGGGACTTTTCGTGTGTTACACGTGGTCTTGATTTACGTACACCTGACATCCACCTTAACTTAAGCGTTACTGATTTCATTAGATCTTAGTGATTTCATTAGTTCATTGATTCGCACACGGATATGATTCCCTTGATTCCCTTGATTCTGATCTTTAGAATTCCATGACTACCACAATGATGATAGATTCTTGAATTTGATCCTTAGTTTTACTGAACACACACTGAATTAGATTTCTTTGAATTTGATCTTTAGTTATATGTTTTGTTGATCACACTTTGAATTTAGATTCTTTGAATTTGAATTTGAATTTGATAGAGTAAATGTTTGTTTTAGAATTATTATTTTACTCATAAGAGTAATCAGATAATTCTTTAGTTAACCTGCATATAATTTATCTAGACAGGAGTCTAGTATTTTAAACATGTACATAAAGCATACAACAAGTACAAGCATTTACGCAAAACATATTTTAATAAAAAGGTTTACGCATGCTTTTCAGCCCCGCGTTTGAAAACAAAAATGTTTAGAAAAGGGGCAATGAACTCACATGTGATGCTCTGTATTGATTTACCACAAAATGCGCGCTCGTTACTTCTAGTTTATGTTTCTTCAACACCTGGGTTGTTTTAAAAGGATTCGAATACGATAACTATTTATAATAGTCGTATCTAGGGTTTTGGCCTTGGTGTGCAACTAAGTGTCCTATGTTACTAGTGTGTTTCTAGGATTCCATTTAACTAATCTAAACGTATTACCCATAAATAACCCTTTATCCCGTACTAATCACATCTAAGCCTTAATTAGATAAGGTTTATGTTAATTTCATCACCAGACTTTAATTAAAACATTTTTAAATTAATTCAATTTAAGTTACACATTTAGTTAAAAATCATTTAATTTAATTTCATAAGGTTTATAAATCAATTTCTTTTATTAAATACATAATTAATTTAAGAAAAGTATAATTAAACATGATGGGCTTAGGTTAATCTCATTTGATTAACCTTGGGCCCATTAACAATTCTTGATTTTCCCATGATTCTTGATCAACTCTCTGAATAACTCATCCTGGATAATTCAAATGAATCATCTAGAGTAGTTACATGTTCGTTATGAAATTCCTAAGGGTTAGGTGTTAATAGTTAAATTAACACTCGAAACCTTAGATTATTGTTTCGATCCTCATGATTTCTCAAATATGTTGAACACAAAATGATGTTCACAATCTGTGTTTGGATGGTAACATGATTTTATGTAAATCCTTTATTATTGAAAACCCTAATTCATGATAGTTTGACATAGATTCATGCGTTTAGACAAACCCATAACCAAGGTTAAACCCTATTGTCATTAAGAAAAACCTTAGTTTATTGCCTCATAATGAAACCAAATTAACCTCTACCTTGTTAAACTCCATACTTGGTTCATAGATCACTCAAAAGTTGATGACATGTAATGAAACCCTAGTATGCTTCCCATGCACACACACACAATGCATGCTAAAATGGGTCGAACCAGTTCAACCGATCGAATGGATGTCTGGGCCGAAAAAATGGATTTACTGGGTAGACAGAATGGATTTACTGGACCGACAGAATGGGTGTTGGGATGCATGAGGCTCGACCGCATGAGTTTGGGACGAATCAGTTTGGTTCGGGACTGGTCTTGACCGAACCAAAGTTTGGCTGATCGAATG